>JACGWO010000013.1:10976106-11021351 GCA_034509735.1 Sesamum alatum
CAGCTTCCTTTAAGTACAACAACGTGCCACGACTCGTGAGACCACGCTATTGACCTAAAGCAGCTTCCTCACTATGCCATGGATTGGAAAGCATGGACAAACTCCTAGAGTTCATGTCCACTTTGTTTAGGGTCTAAATATTTTGACATTGGTCCAACCAATGTGAGAGTAAGAAATGACCGAGATCTCAAATAAATATCTACACATACATCCATAATGCGTAAATAAACCATTCATAGCAGTTATATGATAAATAAACAATCCATTCATCCATCATCAATAACCACATGCAAAATTAAAGCCTAGCACGCCCCTGTTGGATGATCACGAGCCCGAATCCTATGCGATCTGAGCCCGCAGTGGATCTATGGTCAATCTAGGGTTGTCCTATACTATTACATTAATAGTAACCCAATCATCATGCTGATGGGCCTTGGTCTCTTTTCCTCTTTCTTCACTTCATGGAAAACACCAAGGGGCCTCCCGTCTGGGCTCTCCATGTGGTCCTTCCTTCTTCTCCACCAATTACAAAAAAGGAAACCTCACTCCTAATCTACTCTCATTACATATTAAAAATAGAAACCCCAGCGAAAACCCAGGGGGAGTACATAAGGAGGGAGGTAGAATGCCTTATTATTCCAAGGCAACTAGAAAGAGAGAAGGAGAAAGCAGTAAAAGAGGCACACAGGCCCAACAGAAAATAAACCATACATCTGGTCTTAGGGCTCGCGATCATCCATTTCCATCCAACACACATAATCACATGATCCAATCACATAATTACATAATACCAACAACATATGATTTCCAATCAATAAATATCCAAAATAATTAATGAATATGTGCACAACGTGTGAAAAATAAAACACAAATATTGGTAATAATATTTTCTCGTTTTAGGAAAACCTTTCCTCATTATTTTAAGTAAAATAACCCCGGGATTCCAAATCCAATTTATTTTACTCCTAAAATAATGTCTTTAGAAAAATAGGCATAATTGAACCAAAAATGATTTTTCAGAATTAATTCAAAATTAAAACTGAAAATAATTAAAAAATTAAAAAGAAAATACAGCTAGGGTTTTGAAACCCTAGCAGCAGCAGCTGCTGCCGCCGCCGCCGCCGGCGGCTCGCCGGCACGCGCGCAGGGCAGCAGGCTCAGCCTGCCACCCCTGCGCGCGCGCAGGCTCCCCTGCCTTGCGCGCGCGGCGGCCTGCTGGCTGCCGGCCATGCCGTCCGCAGTGCGTGCGCAGACGCGCACTGGGCACGCCTGCGGGCGCCGCGCGCGCAGACTCCTCCGTCTGCGTGCGCGCGCACCTGGCGGCGCTGCCCAGGGCCCGTCCGCGCGCGGACTCGCATGCGCGTGGCCTTGCGCGTGCGCACAGACACCCTTGTCTGCGTGCGCCGCCGCCTGCGCGCAGCCTTCCTGGCTGCGCGGTGCCCCCGCGCGGCCGGCTGGGCGGGCGCGCGCAGGCCTCCCTTGCCTGCGCGCGTCTGCCCTGCCGGCAGCGTGCGGCTGCGCGCGGCCAGCCCTCCCGCTGGCCGGCTGCGTCGTTTGTCGTTTTCCGTTCAATTTTCCATCCCGTTTTCCAAGAAAAACAGAAAATTACCAACATTCATAAATTCACACGAATCAAAAGCAATAAAAAACGACATGCTTAAAATCAAGAACAATCAAGATTTAATAAAAAACATGCCAATTTCACGTTTCATGCTTATAACGCACATAAGCCCTAGGCCTATACACCGAACCGGGCTCTGATACCACTGAAAGAAATCCGGTGGATCGTCCCCGGGAATTGCGCGAATGCGGAAGCGCGGTAAAAATAAACATATTAAAATAAAAGGCATGCTTTTAATATAAAGAACACGCTCAAGGGTGTGCCCTGGAGGTTCCCGGGCGTTCGGTGTATCTCATGATCATAAAAACAATTAAAGAAATCATGGAGGCCATAGAGTTGAAAAATAAAGAGGGACGAAAAATCTTAAACGAGACTTACCCGTTTGTCGTTTTCGTCTTCAACTGCACTCGCGTTTGTTCCCCGTTTTGCACCAAGACCTCGTTCTTGAGATCCTCCAAATCGTGACACACGAATCCACCCACGTATTTTGCACGTCGTGCTAGCAACGAACAAGTGTATAATTTTTGGAGTGGACGATCAACAACACGTTATCCATTAACGGTATTGATTCGTCTAAGTTCTAATGTTCCAAGAACAAAAAGAACTAAAAAAATATATTTCTTGCTAGAGAAAGAGAGAGGGCGGACGAGAGGTAGGAGAGGGGAGAGTGTGTGTTGTGTGTGTTTTTCAAGAATCATCAATCTCACAAATGTTGGAAGCTAGAGGTTTATATATAGAGGAAGAGTTTTAATCCTCTTTAAACTCAAACTCTAAGTAACCTAATTTGACTAGGATTTTGACCTAGTCAAAGTCCTAGTCAAACTAGTGTTTGACCTAGTCAAACGAATCCTAGCTTTCCATCTCCCCTTTCCATCTCAACCGTTGATTTTAATTTAATGGAATATTTTAAATCCTATTAAATATTCCAAAAGGCTAAAAGAATAAATATAATATTATAAAATAAATATTATTATTTATTCTAAGCCCATAATCAACCCTTTTAATAAATCCTATTTATTAATTTAATTCCCTTTATCAAATAAAAAGGAATATAATTTCTCCAAGAAAATATGGGACCCGATTAAATCTAATTTAATCATTCCTTTACTCCAATATTTAATTCTAAATTAAATACTAAGTGTGTGTGGATAGTGTGTGACTCTTTAGGTTCACCATTCAGCTAGACTTGGTCGGATTCCTAGAATCCGTCCGTTACCATGGTGGCCATCTAGCAACGGTCTATGGCACTAGAGACTAGGTGAAATATTCGGAGATGAACATTTAGGCTCTAACAGTACACTTGTCCTTCTGTCTTCGGTCTCATCACTTAGGGTCTAGGGCACGGAAAATGCAGGTACCCATTTTGGACCTAAGTGTCGGTCTGTCCTCACTAAACGCCGCAAGGGAAACCTTTTCGCTTCTGTTCAGTCACTGTGGCCACAGATTTCAGGGACAAGACACAGAGCATATATGAGACTCAACTGTCAACACCTTTTGACATGAGACAGATCCTTTCTTGGAAACTACTGTCACTTTGTACACCCGAGTTGCACTAGACATGGCTTATGACTACTCAAGAGTATTTTGGCAATCTCTCACCATATCTAAGATACAGACCTGATGCACAGGTAAACTCAGCAGTTCCTCAAGTCAAAGGACTTGGCCTGTACCGTTGGAACCGGGAGTACACGTCATACCTTGCTGACCATACTCAAGGTCCTCCGTAAGACGGTTCCCCGCGAGTCACCTCAGTCAGCTGCTTCCTAGCACACTGACCCACTAACACTGCTCAGACGACCTTCGTCACCCGTCGATGAAATACGACAGTAGATGCTTAGTGCAAGTCTCAAAGGGAATCCGGTACCCATTTTCGGGATTCCTTGACTTGGAGATTTCCGGACTGATTCGGTAAGACTGATTTCATGGACCTACCTCCAAGCGTAGTCCCAGTCCCCGAAATCGTTTCTCAGTCCGTGGGCTTTGTTTGCGTAGTGAACAGAAACGTAAATGCAGATAAGTGAACGTAAACAAAGTATTGCCATATGAATTTTCACTTCTTTATTCATAAATGTTTTTATCAAATACCAAAGAATTGTCTAGACATAGGTTACATATTCCTGCCAAAATTGGCTTACATGGTCACCTATTCTAACACATGGTTCGATCGGTGTTTCACTGAACTACCTTGGCCCATCTGGGCGTGTTCTTAAGACAGTAGCTAAGTTGTAAAACATGGCACTTTCTAATGATTGTGGCCCAGACGCCATATCGGATATGGCATGGCAAGCCTGTATCCTACAAAGTACTTGACATGTAGTGGGAGGCAAGGGACTAGTGGGAGGCAAACTAGGTTTGCACAGGTTCATGTGTTGTCCTAAGGAAAATTAAATTTCAGAGGATAATAGGTGTGAGTAGTTCCTTGAGGTATCAAATAGAGCGACACCTCAGTTTGATATAGCAAACATCGTTTCAAATCACATTTGCTCACTAACTATATTCCAGTTCTCCTGGGGACTACCAGAATACCTTAGATACCTGAGAGGTACAGGTTTCAAAATAAGTTTGAAACTCCATATAACTGGAGTATTCGTTTTGACGAGTTCATACGGGGTATGACTCGATCAGTAATGAGCTTGAGGGTCGTGGGAGTTTGGTTGTGTTCCTAGTGTTTAAAGTGTGTAATGTCTTATTCATTTGGAATGAATTTAAGATGTTAGGGAACACTGAAACACGAACGTTGTTCACAAAATTCTCCTTGAAAGGAATTGGATTCCTATATGTAGGTTTAAGCTGTACAAGACTCAGTCAAGGTTGACTGATGAGGAAGCTTAGATGTTTGACATCCCTTACGTATTTACCGTAGGCATCATAGGTATGTTGTTTGGTGCATTGGACCTGATGTTATGTATGCTTTGGGCGTAACGTTAGAAATTGGGTGTGTACCGAGGAGGCAGTAGACTGCTGTTGAGAACAGTCTTTAATACCTGAATAAGGATTAAAAAAGTGTCCTTGATGCACGTTCCATGGAGAGTTGATTTTGGAAGGCTACAGCGATACTAGCTTCCAGTATCATGTGAATAATATCTATTCTCAGTGTGAACATATATTCAGACTTAATGGTAAGGTGGTGGCTTGGAACAATTTCAAGCGGGATATACCATGATAGACCATGAAAGTTGAATGTATGGCAACTTTTAGATGTTGCTCCGGAGAGTGGTTTGGATGAAAAACTACATCCAATAGTTGGGTGTGGTGCCTAGCACGGAAAAGCCAGTAGTTTCCTTGGAGGATAACAACATGGCTATAGCGCAAGCTAAAGGACCAAGATCTCATCACGGATCCAGAAAAATTCTTACCAGTACCATCTGCTTGGAGCAATGGTATGAAGAGGTGACGTGCGGTTGGACCGCATCATCTTGGCAGAAATAAGGTAGACCGTGAGAACTAGCTGGATATCGCAGATTACTCATGCTCAGAGAAGTCTGAGCGACATGAGTGATTGGTTTAAGGTCAAGTGGAGATTGTTAGAATAGGTGATCAAAAAGCCAATTGGATTGGCGGTTTGGGTACTATTTAGCAATCTTTATTAAAGTAATATTAACTTGATGAATATAGTAATTATTCATCCTTGGCACCTCGACAATAATGGAACATAACTTGATAAGGTTATCTATTCAGTCTGATGGGCTACTTCTTTTGTCCCTTTATGCCTTTCTTTATTTACTGGCTCAACACGCTCTAGCCTTCTAGCCCTTGCAGGTCTCCTGAACTCCTTGAAAAATTTGATGGTAGGAGTGGGATGAGACCTCTTTTGGCTCATAACTGTGGGTTATTCATTAGAAGTATAACATGCTTGTACACCTTCAAAAAATATCTCCACGTTATAGCAAGGATAGACAAATTCCTCTAGATCTAGTGATTGATTGCATATTGCCAGATTGCATGGGGAACCCAATTAGATCCCATTTTATGTATGTACAAATATGATGTTGCAAATTTACAACATATCTTGAGTCATTATAATAATAAATCTCATAAATCCAATCATTTAACTTTATTGGAATACAATTTGTGGCCTAATATGGAATGTACTTTGTTCCCTAGGTTAAGTGCATGCACCCTCCACTCCTACTTGTCGCCAAACATTTAACATAATATGTGATATGTGACATCATCAATAATATTACATAGTACATAACTCGTATGATATCACATCATCATTATTGATCAATGATAACACACAGCTCGTTATTAATAATATCGTCATAACCCATTGCAGTATGTCCCCTAGTTAGGTAAACCATCTCTTAATCTCAATTCACAATATTCCCATCAGTAATTTCATCATCCAATTTCGTTCCACAATTAATTTCCATCAGTATCTTCATCATTCAATTTCATATTTCTACAATCAAATATAGTATCACACAATCATTCATTTTATTTCCTATACCATAAGCTATAATAATAATTTCAAAGATCAATGTGCAATCCACAAATAACCAATAATAAAAAGCAAGTATACCAAAAAGTATATATATATCTATATATATATATAATCCAATTAACTATACTTACCTCAATCTCAAAGATTACGTTAGTAGGATGAGCTGTTCAACCTTCTACTTTATCCTTATGTCCTATAATAGGGTATAATATGTATAATCAATATATCAAGGATATCATAAATTTTGAATATAATATTAAAAAGTATTCGCACATTTTCCACCAATATTTTAATATTTTATTTATAACAAAATTCAAACCCCCGTTTTATTTTCTTCTAAATAACCATACATTCTAAGCTTTCTAGGTAGATATCTAATTTATCAATTAAGTCATAATAATTTATTATATCAAACCTCTCATATTTTTTTTATAGTTATCATTCTTGATAGCATTCCTAAATTAAATTATTATGAGAATATCATATTCCTTTTTAATAAACATAACATTTCTTAAATTTAATTTTCTAATAATTCTTAAATATAATTTTCTAATATTTCTAATGATTTTTAAATACTAAAAAAATTTATTAAATACCTGCACATGTAATAAGCATCTGATTAATAAATCTGATTAAATTGAATAAATTAATTATAACAATAATTAAACCTAATAAACTAAATAATTTAATTACTTGTCTATAATACCTTAATTGAATATTTAACAAACTAATTTATAAATAATTAAACCCATGAAATTTCTCGATTAAACATTAAATTGGATAGTAAAAATTACATCTAATAAATTTACTAACCACATAATATAAATACATAAATGAATCTATAATTTTGAAACGTTATTTGCTTACCTATTTGAAACAACATAGAATTTGTGAACCGTTTGTGTGTGTTAATCACTTTAATTAGTTAAGGCATTATTATATTTGTAAGAATTGAGGAGGTGGAGGGTAAAAAAATGTTGTGGCGTAAGTGGTGGCAGCATGTGCTGCAAGGCCACTCTAATTCAACTTAAACTTTTCTTATTTAAATATTTTTAAATTCAATTACGCCACCTTCTTATATAATTGTCCCCAAATAATTTATAAAGCTCCAATTTACTTTTTTTCAAGTTTTAATATATTCAAATTTCAATCTCTAACTTACTAATTAGTCCCTTAACTATGCTTATAAAATCTATGGACGTAACAAAAACAATAACCTGATAGCCAGTATAATTACAAGTTCTGACCATTCGACCTCTTTCTCAACCACCTTGGGCTCTTTCCAATGCCAGCTTAAATCTTGACTTGTGTTAGAATAAGTGACCAAAAAGCCAATTGGATTTGCGGTTTTTGGTACTATTTAGCAATATTTATTAAACTAATATTGACTTGATGAATATAGTAAGTATTCATCCTTGGCACTATGTGTTTGTTGTGCTTACTAGTTACGTTAAACGACGTTTTAACATCACAAAAAATGCCATAGACCAATTGGATAACCCATGTAGTTGAGCTGTGCATTGGATGGCTACTATGAAATCAACTTCTGAGGGTTGGTCTGAAATGTTCCAAATCGAGGACCTCGAGACAAGGCATCGAGGGTCCTATAGAGACTTGCACTAAGGATTACATTCATTGGATGAGTGCCGTGTTTCATCGGCGACAGACGTTGGACGTCTATGCAATATTAGTGGGTTAGTTAACAAGGGTGTTAGCTGACTAAACTGACTCGTGGGAATCGTCATATCGAAGCCTTGGAGGCTTGGTCGGTATGACTGGAATTCCCGGCTCCGATAGTACGAAATTAGTCCTCGACTTGAGGAATCATGGCAGTCACATGCATATGATGACTATATCTAGGGTCTGGAAAGAGATATCCATATCTGGGACACGTTCATCATAAGCCTTATCCAGTGCAAGCCCAAGTCTAGCTTAGGGTGAACCTAAAGAGTCACACACAAATCATTATGGAATTGGTAGAATTAATTTGGAATTAATTCTAGAAGAAGTGAATTAATTTAATTGGATTAAATTAATTCAAGGAGAAAAATGAATGATTGGATCATTTTTTGGGAGATCCATTTGATGGATGGTCCATTTTTTGGGAGATCCATCCAAAAAATTAACTAATCCAATTAATTAATTCTTGGACCATCTATCAAATGAATTTCTCAATAAATGATCCAATCATTTATGTTCTCTCTTGAATAAATTTAATCCGATTAAATTTATTCGCTTCTTCTAGAATTAATTCCAAATTATCTCTGCCAAATCCAAAGTGATTTTGTGTGTGACTCATTAGGTTCACCCTCAGCTAGACTTGGGCTTATGTCTAACACAATTGATCAATTAAATCCAATTTAATTAATTGTTTTCCGATTAACCATTAATCAGAAAAACACCCGTCACCATGGGTGGTCGTCTAGCAACGGTCCATGGCACTAGAGACTAGGTGAATGTTGGCGTGAACATTTAGGCTCCCGAGTTCCATACGAGTACGGTCCTTCCATCATCCGTCTCCCGGTCTAAGTCTAGGGCATGGAATTGGGCGTCGGTTCCCATCCTGGACAAGACAACTATGCTCAGTAACTCGAGGCACGTTTACTCTATCGATTGACGTAGGAAACCATTCCCTACTCGATCAATCGTTGTGGCCCACAAACTTATAAGAGTTTAAACTGTCTCAGAGTGCATAGGAGACTCAACTGTCATATACTGACAGGTGACGGATCCTATCTTGGAATCCACCATCCTCAATACATATTCCGACTGCATTGTATAAGGTTTATGATGAACGTATCCCAGATACTGACATCTCTTGCCAAATGCTAGATACAGCCATCATATGCATATGACTGCCATGATTCCTCAAGTCCGAGTACTAATCTCGTACTGTCGGAGCCGGGAATGCCAGTCATACCGACCAAGCCTCCAAGGCTTCCATATGATGATTCCCGCGAGTCAGTTCAGTCAGCTAAATCCTTGTCAACTAACCCACTAATATTGCATAGACGTCCAACGTCTATCGCCGATGAAACACGGCACTCATCCAATGAATGCAATCCTTAGTGCAAGTCTGTATAGGACTCTCGATGCCCTGTCTCAAGGTCCTTGACTTGGAACGTCTCAGACCTAACCCTTAGAAGTTAGTTTCATAGCTGTCATCCAATGCGCAGCCCAACTACTTGGGTTGTTCGTTTGGCCTGTGGGCTTTGTTGTGATGTTAATGGAATAAACATAAATAGCGAGCACAACAAATGGAACTACCAAACATGAATACTCACTTTATTCATATAAGAATATTATAATTACAATGACATTATCAGAAATAGATTACATCAAGGCCAATCTAATTGGCTTTTCGGTCACCTATTCTAACAATCTCCCACTTGACCCTAAAGCCAATCACTCATGACCCTCAAACCCATCTTCCCAAGATGCTGAGTATGAGCAACCTGCGACACTGGCTTGGTCAGCGGATCTGTCGTATTTTCTGCTGATGTGACTCGGTCCATCCGAACGTCACCTCTTCCCACCATCTCTCTAAGCAGATGGTAGCGTCTAAGAATGTGTTTTGATCGGTGATGAGATCTCGGTTCCTTCGCTTGCGCTATAGCCCCGTTGTTATCACATAAGATAACTACTGGCTCGACAATGTTAGGCACTACACCCAACTCTTGGATGTAGTTTTTCATCCAAACCGCCTCCTTAGCTGCTTCCGAAGCCGCTATGTACTCAGCTTCCGTAGGGGAATCAGTTGTAGTATCCTGCTTGGAACTTTTCCAAGCCACCACACCACCATTCAGCCTGAATACAAATCCAGATTGAGACTTGGCATCATCCTCATCAGACTGGAAGCTAGCGTCGCTGTAGCCTTCCAGAATCAACTCTCCACCACCGTAAACCAAGAACATATCTTTAGTCCTTCTCAGGTACTTAAGAATGGTCTTGACTGTAGTCTAGTGAGCCTCACCGGCACAAGCCTGATATCTGCTCATAACGCTCAAAGCGAAAGCAACATCGGGCCTTTTGCACTGCACATCATACTGTATGCTGCCTATGGCTGACGCATAGGGGATGCCCAACAGACCTGTGGCAAACCTGCTTTGTCCTACAAAGGGCTTCTTGGTCATTTTCCCTCTTAGACAGGATTCACAAGTTGGTAGCTCACTCAAGTCCCCTACCTCTAGGTTCTTTGAGTCTACCAATCTTTTCATCCTGTCTTGGGATATGTGACCTAGCCTAGCGTACCACAGTCGTGCGTTCCAAAGAACGCCTTAGTCGCGACATACCTAGTATGCCAGTCAGGGACTGCATAGCAATCCTTAAGGCGAGCCATAATGGAAGGGACATCGTCTAGCCTTTCATATTGCTTCTAAATCTCATTCGTCATCGAAGCAAGTATGACGCTATGGACCTTCCAGTTATTCTTATGCCAAGTCTCAAACGTCTCACGTTCTTCTGGCGTGGATCCTTCCGATAAGGTCCTAGGAAGAGGCTCGTCCATGACGTAGCCTTGGTTCTCGTAATCCAGGACTATCCTGAGATTGCGCAACCAGTCGTTGTAATTGGTTCCATTGAATTTGCTGGTCTCAAGAATGGTTGATAAAGGATTCTTAGACATTTGTAAATCTACATTTAAAAAACAGAGTTCGCAATCAGCAGAATTTAAAAGACGGAGGTTTGATAAATAATTAAATGATTGGTCTTTAGTCATTTAATGCTCCCACTATTTATTCGAAAACACGATACTCTCAAACGTTGTTTTCGGGAAACCCTTTCCTAGTGGGCTTGGGATCCACAGCGAATTTTCCCATACCCTGCTTTTACGATTCACATGGGAAAAATCCTGTGGGAGGTATACCATACCATTCTCGTTCCACGAGATTAACAAGATTATTACCTCACCCTTTCACATGATCCCGAGGACTGCAAGCGAATCATGCTAATCGGGCGTTAGACCCGACCCAATCAACCGAGCCATAGACCCACTGCTACCTCCACAACTCGTGAGACAGGTAATAGTGGTCTACTATGACATAATGCAGCTTCTTTTAAGTACGATAGACGTACCACAACTCGTGAGACCACGCTATCGACCTAAATCAGCTTCCTCACTATGCCATGGACTAGAAGGCATGGACAAACTCCTAGAGTCCATGTCCATTTTGTCTAGGGTCTAATATTTGGACATTGGTCAAACCAATGTGAGAGTAGTTAATGACCGAGATCTCATAAATAAATATTAACACATTCATCCATAATGCGTAAATAAGTAATTGCATCCCATAGCAGTTATATGATAAATAAAACACCATTCATCCATCATAATAACCACATGCAAAATTAAAGCCTAGCACGCCCCTGTTGGGTGATCACGAGCCCGAATCCTATGCGACCACTGAGCCCGCAGTGGATCTATGGTCAATCTAAGGTTGGTCCTACACTATTACATTAATAGTAACCCAATCATCATTTTGATGGGCCTTGGTCTCTTTTTCTCTTTCATCTTCATGGAAACGCCTTGGATCCTCCTTTCTGGGCTCTCCATAGGGAACTTCCTTCTTCTCCACCATACATAAAATTAAAACCTCACTCCTATTCTACTCTCATTACATATATAAAAATAGAAACCCCCAACGAAAACCCGGGGGGAGTACATAAGGAGGGAGAAAGAATGCCTTATTATTCCAAGGAAACTAGAAGGGGAGAAGGAGAAAGCAGAAAAAGAGGCACACAGACCCAACATAAAATTAAACCATACATTCGGTCTAGGGCTCGTGATCATCCATTTCCATCCGACGTACATAATCACATAAAATACATGCTATCATTCCATGATTACCAATCACATTAATCCAAGATAAAATAAATGCGTCACGTATGAAAAATATGGTACAACCGTTGGCAATAATATTTTTCCCATTTTAGGAAGACCCTTCCTCATTATTTCTAGGTAAGTTATCCCCGGGATTCCAAATCCAATAAACTTAACCTCCCAAAATAATGTTCTTTAGAAAATAATCAAAATTAAACAAAAACAAATTTTCACAATTATTTAAAAAATTAAAAAACTAAAAATAACAAAAAACATGATGACGGCAGCCGGCTGCTGCCACCGGGAAGCAGCCAGCCGGCGCGCGCAGGACAGCAGGCCCCTGCTTGCGTCCGCGCGCGCCTGGTCGGCAAATTTCCTGCAGGGCCGCGCGCCGGCGCCTCTGCCTGCGCACGCCGATCTGCCGGCCGCTAGCCCTGTGCCTACCCACTGCAGGCGCGCACGCACACACGCATCGGGCGCGCCTGCCGGGCGCGCGCGCGCAGATACCATCATCTGCGTGCGCGCGCGCCTGGCGGCGCCGCCTCGTGCGCGCGCTTGCGGCACTTCCAGCACACGGTGGCGCGCGCGTGCAGACTCCTCCGTCTGCGTCCGGGCGCGCCCCTGTGCTGGTGGCCTGGCGGCGCCACCCGGCAGCCTAACTGCGCACAGCCATGAGCGCCTGGCGCAGGCGACCGCGCGCAGGCTCCTCTGCCTGCGCGCGTTCTGCCTCGCCTGGGCACACGGTTGCGTGCTGCGTTTCTCCGTTTCGTTCGACTTTTGCCCCCGTTTCCCAAGAAAAACAGAAAAATCCCAACATACTAAAAATCATACGAATTGAAAGCAAAAAAAAACGACATGCTTTAATAATAATAATATCAAGAATTAATTAAAACATTCTTAACACATTTTTCATGCTCATAACGCACATAAAACCCTAGGCCTATACACCGAACCGGGCTCTGATACCACTGAAAGCCTATGATGGGCGTGTGGATCGTCCCGGGAAATAGCGCGAATGCGGAAGCGCGGTATAAATTTAATTACAGAATTTAAACATGCTTAAAGAAGACTAATTTGACTAGAATTTTGACCTAGTCAAAGTCGTAATTTAACCTAGTCAAAATTAATCCTAGCCATCCATCTCTCCTTTTAATTTAATGAAATATTTAAAACCTATTTAAATATTCCACGGGTAATAAATATATATAATAATAAATATAAATATTTATGCTAGGCCATTAAATTAAATTTCTAATAAATCTAATTTATTAGATTAATCCCTTTTTATCTAATAAAAGGAATTAATTCTTTTCAACAAAAATTAAGAACCCGATTAAATCCAATTTAATCATTCCAGTTCTCCAAATATTTAATTCTAAATTAAATTACTTTATGTGTGTGGATTGTGTGTGACTCTTTAGGTTCACTTTTCAGCTAGACTTGGTCGGATTCCTAGAATCCGCCTGTTACCATGGGTGGCCATCTAGCAACGGTCCATGGCACTAGGACTAGGTGAATGTTCAGGGATGAACATTTAGGCTCTAACAGTATACTTGTCCTTCCGTCTACGGTCTTACCACTTAGGGTCTGTCCTTTACTAAACGCCGCAAGGGAAACCTTCCCTTTTGTTCAGTTACTGTGGCCACAGATTTTAGGGATAAGACACAGAGCATATGTGAGACTCAACTGTCAATGCCTTTTGACAGGAGACAGATCCTTTCCTGGAAAACTACTGTCACTCTGTACACCGGAGTTGCATTAGACATGGCTTATGACTACTCAAGTGTTTCTTGGCAATCTCTCACCATATCTAAGATACAGCCCTGATACACAGGTAAACTCAGCAGTTTCCCAAGTCAAAGGACTTGACCTATACTGTTGGAACCGGGAACACACGTCATACCTAGCCAACCCTACTCAAGGTCCTCCGTAAGACGGTTCCCTCGAGTTACCTCAATCAGCTGCTCCCTAGCAGGCTAACCCACGAACACTGCTTAGACGACCTTCGTCACCCATCGATGAAATACGACAACAGATGCTTAGTGCAAGTCTCAAGGGGAATCTCGGTACCCATTTTCGAGATTCCTTGACTTGGAGATTTTCGGATTGATTCGGCGGGACTGATTAGTCCCAGTCCCTGAAATATGTTTTCAATCTGTGGGCTTTGTTTTCGTAGTGAACAGATTTGTATAAAGCAGATAAAGTGATCACAAACAAAGTAATGCCAAATGAATATCACTTTTATTCATTAATAATTTATCAAAATCCTTGAAATTGTTTAGACATAGGTTACATTTTGCCCGTCAAGATTAGCTACATGGTCACCTATTCTAACACCTCGTGCTAGCGAAAAACCAAGTATATGTATTTAGAGAGGATGGATCGACCAAACGTTATGAATTAACGTGATCAATCCTCCTAAGATTCAATGTATGAAACAAGAATCAAGAACTTGTTCTTGGGAGAGGAGTGACCGAGTAAAAGGAGAGAGGCGAGAGAAGTGTGTGTGTGCGTGTGTGTGTGTGTATGTTTCTTGAATTTCATCATCTTTCTAAAGTGTAGACCTAGGAGTATATATAGAGGAGGAATCTCGTTCCTCTTCAAACTCAAACTTTCGAAGATTAATTTGACTAGGATTTTGACCTAATCAAAGTCCTAGTCAAACTAGGTTTAGATTGGTCAAACCAATCCTAGCCATTCATCTCTCCTCTTTAATCTCAACCATCCATTCATTTTATGGAATATTTAAATCCCATTTAAATAACTCAAGGGGCTTTTTTAAATAAATAAAATAAATAATAATATTTATTTTAAGCCCACATAATTTATTCCAATAAATCCAACTTATTTATATTAGTTAATTTCGTTTAAATCTAATTAAAGGAATCAACATCCCAAGAAAAAGAACCGATTAAATCCAATTTCAATCGTTCAATCTTCTCTAAATTCAATTCCAAATTAAATACCTTTTGATGTGTGCAGATTGTGTGTGACTCTTTAGGTTCACCCTTAGCTAGACTTGGTCGAATTCCCAACCATCCTATGACAGGAATTCGTCCGTTACCATGGGTGGCCGTCTAGCAACGGTCCATGGCACTAGAGACTAGGTGAATGTTTGTGGTGTGAACATTTAGGCTCTTTAGTATGTCTATCCTTCCATCTACAATCTCACTACTTAGAGTCTAGGGCATGGAAATATAGGTACCCATTTTTTACCTAAGCCTTGCCTCGTCCACACTAAACGTCACAGGGGTCCTACCCTTTTGTTCAGTTACTATGGCCACAAATTTATCAGGGACGAGTCTCAGAGTAAAGTGAGATATCACCGTCAGCCTTCTAACAGGAGATGGATCCTATCTCGGGATCTACTGTCACACTACACACCTTGACTATACTAGATAGGGCTTATGACTACCGAGTGACTATGACCTGGCAGCCTCTCGCCATACCTAAGATACAGGCACAGTGTGCAGGTGAACTTAGTAATCCCTCAAGTCCAAGGATCAACATGTACTTTTGGAACCGGGAACACAAGTCATACCTGACTGACCCTACTCAAGGTTTTCCATATGATAGTTCCCACGAGTCACCTCAGTCAGCAACCACCTACCTAGCTAACCCATTAACACTGCATGAACGAGCCTCGTCACTTGTCAATGAAATGCGACTGCAGATGCTTAGTGCAAGTCTCAAATGGATTCTCGATGCCCTATCTCGAGGTTGTTGACTTGGAGTATTTCAGACCGATCCAGAGAAACTGATTTCATGAACCTAGCATCCAATGCGTAGTTCCAGTTTCCCGGAATGTGATTTCAATTTGTGGGCTTTGCTTGTGCAGTGAACAGTTATAATAAAAATAGTAAAGTGAACATAGACAAAAGTATAAGCCAAAATGAATATTACTTTCTTATTCATTACAATTTATTAAAACTCTGAAATTGTTCAGATATAGGTTACATTAGCCCAATCTGATTGGCTTCACGGTCACCTATTCTAACATTATGAGCATGATTATTTGGTATGGTTATGCGTTAATGTTGATTGGATTGGCATCGAATGATCACTAAAACCCTAGACCTATGTATAGATGTATAGTTTTATATTACTATTGGGTGGAACCTGCGTGCCTTTCATTTTGGGACTGTTATCTCCCATTTTCGCCTCATGATGTTAAGGCTTGTCTTTTTCTTTCTTCTATGTATTCCATTTCTCTTGTGATGAGAGTAGTTAGGAATTTTGGTGAGGTTTTACATTATATAAGTAATAAAGCAAGGCCACGGAGTTGGAGGCCCACGTTGGACGGAGGCCCAAGGTGAGACATCAAGACAAAACAAGTAGAGTACAAGGCCCACCAGAATGACACTGGGTTAACTTATTTTGTAATAGTGTAGGACCCCCTAGATAGACCATAGACCCACTGCGGGCTCAGTGGGTCGCATAGGTTGGGCTCGTGATCATCGAACAAGGGTATGCTAGGTTTACTTGCATGAGATGCATTTATTTAAATGCTTTATAATATTGGATATTCATGCATGAAAAATATTAATTGTGATGAAGTCTCGGTCAACGTCAATTCAAATCAAACTCTCACTTGGTTGGACTAAGCTAAAATGTTAGGCCCACAATGGACTTGGATCAAAATGGTTTTGATCCGTCCAAACCTTCCATCCACAACATTGTGATGAGGAAGCTACCGCTACTCAAATGTGGTATCACAAGTCGTGGCACATTTTAAATAGAGGAAAGCTGCATCACTGTTGTGATCAAAGAAATACGCTTACTGTTTCCCTGTCTCACGAGTCGTGGGGGTGCAACAGTTGATGTATAATTTGGTTGATGGGTTGGGCCTGACATCAAATTGAAATATTAGACCCACGATGGACTTGGGTCAAATGGTTTGATCTATCCAAGCTTTCCATCCATAGCAATGCGATGAGGAAGCTACCGCTACCCAAGTATGGTCTCACGAGTCGTGGCACATTTGGATAGAGGAAAGCTGCATCATTGCTATGAACAAAAGAATACGCTCATTGTTTCCCTGTCTCACGAGTCGTGGAGGGCGACAGTAAGGTATGATTTGGTTGATAGGTCGGGCCTAACACTGAGTAGCATGATTCGCTTGGAGTCCTCAGAATCATGTGAAGAGGTGAGGCAAAACTTCTTGAGAATCTCATTGAATGAGAATGGTATTGGATACCTCCCACAAGGCTTTTTCCATGTGGATGGTATAAGCGGGGCATGGCAAATTGTGCTTGTGGATCCTAAGTCCACTAGGAAAAGATTTTTCAAAACCCACTTCAAAGTGGTGGGCTTTTGTATAAATAGTGGGAGGGGTTAATGACTAAAAACTAAGTCTTAACTTAAACACATTGTTACAAATAATCTACTTACTTTTTCGTTTTACATTTTGAATGTAGGTTTGTCTAAGAATCCACTTACCACCATTCTTAAGACTAATAAAATCGATGGAATAATTACTATCTGAGGATTGTCCTCAATTTTGGAACCAGGCTTATGTCATGGATAAGCCACTTCCGCAGACCTTGTAGGAAGGATCCTCGCCAGAAGAATGTTTGACGTTTGAGGAATGGCTAGAGGACAACTACAAAGTCGGCAGCATCATACTTGCTTCCATGACTAATGACATACAAAAGCAGTATGACAGGTTGGACGATGACTTTTCGATAATGCTCTGCATAAAACAAGTTTATGCGATCCTGGACCAACATATTAGATATGTTGCGATGGAGGCATTATTCGTAACGAAGATGACTGAAGGATCGTCTATACAAAAGCATGAGGTTAAGATGCTATCCCTTGTGGAGAAGCTTAAAGACCTCAAGGCTCATCTAAAAAAAAGACATACATTGACATAATCCTTCAAATCTTTTCCTCCCTCCTTTGACTCGTTTGTCGTGAACTATAACATGAATGAGCTTGAGAAGACCATTCATGAGTTGATAAACATGTTGGTCCAATATGAAGCAACGATTGAAAAATCTGCGTCGTCGATATTGTTTGGGGAGGCTTCAACCTCAAGAGCGAAAGGCAGGGATGCCCAACGTTGGAAGAGGAAGAAGGGTGAGATAGAATCAGCCGTTGCAAATGCTTGGAGCGTTGTTGTTACCCTGTTGGGCGAAGGTAACGGGAAAAGAAAGATGGTACGGCAGTCAAAGATTGCTAATGACGTTTGCATCAATTATCGGAAAAGGGGATATTGGAAGAGGGAGTGTCCTGAACTCCTCTCCAATCAAGGTAAAACCATTATTGAGCAACATGATTATTGATTCTACTTCTTAGGTATTGGATACCTGCTTTGGAAGCCCACTTTTGTAAATGGTTTGCAGATGATGGTAAGGAAGAAGGCTAAGATGGATGGTCTTAAGGCTAAGCGATGGCAAGGCTATTACTGCAGAAGTTATATGACTAGTTAGGCTTAGCCGTTAGTAATCATGTTAGGATAAGATATAATTATGTAACCTAGCATGATCAAAGTTGTGCCTTTCTTATTGTTGGACAATTTGAATTACAAGTTGATCAATAAGTTCCTTCGATTTGACGATGAGTCTGCAGGGCTATTTACACAATTATTTTACTTTATCCCATAATTAGAGTATGTTTGCTCAAAAAATGAATTGCATGATGGATAGTCAAGATAAAACTTACAGAATCTGGCATGTAATAAGCTAGACCATATTTCTTCTAGTCAGGATAAGGAGGCTGGTAAATTCAAGGAGTCTAAAAATAGACAAATTGAGTTTACTAACTTGCAAATCCTTTCTGAGAAGGAAGATGGCGGTAAAGCTCTTTGTGGGATTTAGTTCGCTTGCCAAGTGGTCTGTTGGATTAGATCCAACCAGACATTTGTAGGTCATTAAATACACAAAATCTAATGAGGGTTCACAAGTCTAAGGACCTTTGGAAGGTTCGGAGAATAAGAGTGGAAGTGGAGAACCAAACTGATTGTAAAACTGAACCAGTCGATTGTATCAAGGTGGCGTGTATTCAGTTGGAGTTCTTGAATATCCAAATGAGAAAGGAATTCTCACTCAATAGAATTCTTCTTGTAAGGACCATTATCGAACAATCTCTAATAAGGGAGAAATCAAACATTGTTGGACATGGTTTGATCTGTGTTTCACTGATTTACCTTGGCCCATCTAGGCATGGACTTTCTGAAAATCGCCGAGTTGTAAAGCATGGCACTTTCTTAAAGCCGTAATCTAGGCACCATATAAGATATGGTTTGGTAAGCCTATATTCCATAAAATACTTGAGTATATGGGATGGTACTGTTTACGTCAAGGGACTAGTGGGAGGCTAACTAGGTTTGCACAGGTTCATAGGTTATCCAAAAAGAAATTGTATTTCAGAGGATAACCAACGTGAGGAGTAGCTCCTTGAAAAATCAAGTAAAGCGACAACTCAGTAGAATAAAGCAAACATCATTTATAATCAATTCATCTACCGACTATATTCTAGCTCTCCTAGGGACGGTCAAAAAACTCTAGCTACCTGTGAGGTACGGATTGTCGGATTTGACCGGTCGATTGACACATGAAGAAGCGATGTTGAACATCATAATTGGATCAATGGCTTGGAGCCGCGGGATCCATCATGAAATTCAAATTGGATTTGAGATTTCATGCAACTGGAATATTCATTTTGACGAACTCATACTGTGTATGACACAGTCGGTAACGAGCACTGATGTCAGTGGGAGGATAATTATGTTCCAAGTATCAAGTGGGTAACGTCTTAATTCATCCAAAATGAAGTTAATATGCTACGAAACACTGAAGCACGAGTATTGTTCACACAATTCTGCATGAAAGGAATTGGACTCCTATCTATAGGGTCAAGCTGTCCAAGACTCAGTCACCATAAACTGATGAGGAAGCTTAGATGTTCGATATCCCTTACGTCTTTGTCGTAGACAACATAGGACTGTTGTTCGATGCATCGGACCTGATGTTGTTACGCTTTAAGCATAACAATGGAGATTGGAGGTGTACCGAGAAGGCAGTAGATAGCTGTTAGGAACTATCTTTAATACTTGAATAAGGATTAAAGAATTGTTTCTTGACGACATGACTGAAGAGTTGATTTTGGAATACTATTGCGATACTAGCTTCCAAAATCATGTGAATAATGTTTTAATCTCAATATCTATGTAAATTCGAACTTAATGAAAAAACTGGTGCCCTGGAAAGGTTCCAAGCGGGATACCACATTTCATTATGAAAGTCAAATGTATGGAGACTTTGGAAGTCTTTTCTGGAAAGTGGTTTGGATAGAAAATTTGCACCCAATGGTTGGGAATGCCTGGCATGGCCGAGCCGGTAGTCACCTTGGAGGATGAAAGCTAGGCTTTGGCATAAGCTAAAAGGGCCCGACATCTCATCATAAGATCCATAGAAAATTTTTAGACACTACCATCTACTTGGAGCTATGGTAGATATAGTGATAGAACCATGAGATCAAGCCAATATCGCAGATTGCTCATAATCAAATTTATCTGAAAGACATGGGTGATTATTTTTTCGGTCAAGTGGGAGATTGTTGAAATAAGTGATCAAAAAGTCCATTAGACTAGTTTGGGAACTATCCAGCGATATTTATTAAAAGTAATTTTGTATTGATGAACATGGTAAGCTTTCATCATTGGCACATGCATTTGTTGTGCTTACGTTAAACGATGCTTTAACGTAATAATAGATGCCCACAGACCAATTGGACAACCCATGCAGTTGGGCCGCACATTGGATGGCGGCTATAAAATCAACTGATGAGGGTTGGGTCTGAAATGTTCCAAGTCGAGGAACCTCGAGACTAGACATCGAGAGTCCTATGGAGACTTGCACTAAGAGATGTATTTATTGGATGAGTACCGTGTTTCATCGGCAACAAACGTGAGACGTCTATACGATCATAGTGAGTTGATCGACTGGGGTCGAGCCGACTGAACTAACTCACGGGGCCCGTCATATGGAAGCCTTGGAGGCTTGATCGGTATGACTGGAGTTCCCCGATCTCGATAGTACGGTAGTAGTCCTCGGACTTGAGGAACCACAGCAGTCACGTGCAACAATGGTGGTATCTTAGATCTGGCGAGAGGTGATCATGTCACGAACAAGTTCATTATAAGCCTTATCCAGTGCAGTCAGAATGTGTAGCGGGACGGTGGGTTTGAAGAAGAGGATCTGTCCCCTGTCAGTATGTGACAGAGGCACCTCCTACGCACTTGAAGACATGTTCATGCTACTTAAAGTTATGGCCACAGTGGTTGATCGAGCAGGGAATGGTATCCTGCAGTGATGCAATGAGGCATACGTATTCTCGAATCTTAAGCATAGCTGCCTAGTCAAGGATGGGAACCGACTGAAACAAAACGTGGATCATCCCGGTAGAGGGTGCCTACGGAAGCGTGATGTATTAAAACATAAACATAAAGTATACATGCATAAAACAGTGGAATTAAATGAATCTCTCGGGCGTTTGGTGTATCTCATGAACAAAAGGATAATAAGCATGCTAGATTTCATGGAGGCCATAGGGTTGGAATGAAAGATAACGCTACAAACGTCACTTACCCGTTGTAGACTTCTTCATTCGGCTACACGCGTTGTTCCACATTGTGCCACCAAGATCCCAATGTAGGAATCCTCTAAATCATCCACACAATTCACTGGATCTTGATTCCCTCGTGCTAGCAAGAGATCAAGAGGAAAAGGAGAAAACAATCGATCGAACGCTATTAGTTAACGTGATCGATTGTTCAAGTGTTCCCTTGTATCAAAGATAAGAGAACATGAGAGCTCTTTTGAGGTGGTGAGAGAGAGATGACGATAGAGATAGCGAGGGGGCGGGTTGTGTGTGTGTGTGTGTGTGTTAGATGAGAGAGTTGTAGAGATTAGTGTGTGTGTGTGTGTGTGTGTATCCATGTGTGTATGTGTATGTGTGTGCTTGAGTATTTATGAGGAAGTGTTTTTCCTAATCCTACTCAAACTCTTCCAAAGAGGCACACTATACACAACTAGGACTTTCACCTAGTCAAATCCTAGTCAGCCTAGGGTTTGATTAAGTCAAACTTTATCCTAGCCCTTCATCTCATCTAGCCCCAAGATTCGATCTCGTCCGTCCATCCTTTCATGGGCTTTAGAGAATGGACTTTTAAATCTTATTTAAATAGTCCAACAATTCCTAATGGGCTTGTAGTAAATATCAAATAAATACTTAAGCCCAAAATTAATATTTCCTTCTTAAAGATGGAAATAGCCTTTCTCTTAATTCATAAATCTAATTCATGAATCAAGCCTAATTAATCCAATTAATATTTAAAGGCTTGACACTTCAAAAGAGAATCAATTTAATCAAATTAAATTGTTCGATCCCCTCGAATTAATTCCACCATTTCCGGTGAATTGTGTATGACTCTTTAGGTTCACCTTCATCTAGACTTGGGCGAATATCTATTTATCACATGATAAGAATTCGTTTGTCACCATGGGTGGTTGTCTAGCAACGGTCCATGGCACTAGAGACTAGGTCAAATTATGGCGTGAACATTTTAGTTCTCGGATACGTATGAGCATGGTCATTCCGTCTACTATGTCATAGCTATAGTCTAAGGTATGGATCTTGGACGTTGGTACCCATTCTTGACTTAAGCCTATGAAAGCCAATGGACGGCGTGTGGATCGTCACGAGAGGAGCGCGAATGTGGAAGCGCGATATAAAATAATAACATGAAATTTAAACATGCTTGTACATAATAATAATAATAATAAATAACACGTTCAAGGGGTTTCCTTGAACCTCTTGGGTATTTGGTGTATCTCATGAATAAACAAGCATACATATCATGGAGGCCATAGGGTTAAATCGAAGACATAACAATAAAAGGAACCTACCCGATTGTAGTTTTGTCTTCAAACCGCTACACGTGTTGTTCCCCGTTTTGCACCAAGATCTCACATAAGAGACCCTCTAAATTGTCCACGCAATCTGTCCGCGTTTCTTGATCCTCGTGCTAGCAAAAACCAAGTGTATATTTATATAGAGAGGACGGATCGACCAAGTGTCATTAGTTAACGTGATCAATCCTCCTAAAGTTCACTTGTATGAAAACAAGGAACTAGAAACCTTTCTTGGAGAAGAGAGGTGGGGACGAGAGAGAGAGAGAGAGGGTCGAGCCTTGTGTGTGTGTGTGTGTGCGTGTGTTTTCACTAGATGATCATCCTTCTGCAGTTTCATTCTAGGAGTATTTATAGAAGCGGAATCCTATTCCTCTTCAAACTCCAACTTTTAGAAATATGATTTGACTAGGATTTTGACCTAGTCAAAGTCCTAGTCAAATTATACTTGGATTAGTCAAACTAATCTAGGCCTTTGATCTCTCCTCTTTAATCTCATCCGTCCATCACTTTGATGGATTTATTTATAGAATATTTAAATACTATTTAAATAAACCATAGGGCTTTTAAATTAATAATAATAATAATAATAATTAATATTTATTTTAAGCCCACTTAATTTATTCCAATAAATCTAATTTATTAGTTAATTATATTTAATCTAATTAAAGGAATCAACAATCCAAGAAAGGAAAGGGAACCAATTTAATCTAATTAAATTGTTCAAACTCTCTAAATTAATTTTAAATTAAATACCTTTGTTACGGGCGGATTGTGTGTGACTCTTTGGATTCACCTCAGCTAGACTTGTCCGAATCCCCAATCATCTCATGAAGGAAATTCGCATGTCACCATGGGTGGCCGTCTAGCAACGGTCCATGGCACTAGAGACTAGGTGAATGTTTATGGTGTGAACATTTAGGCTCTTCAATACGTTTATCCTTCCATCTACAATCTCACAGCTTAGAGTCTAGGGCATGGATCTGTAGGTACCCATTCTTGACTTAAGCCTTGCCTCGTCCATACTAAACGTCACAGGGATCCTACCCATTGTTCAGTTACTGTGGCCACAGATTTATCTGGGATGAGTCTCAGAGTAAAGTGAGATATTACCGCCAACCTTCTGACAGGAGATGGATCTTCTCTTAGGACCTACTGTCACGCTACACATCTTGACAGCACTAGATGGGGCTTATGACAACCGAATCACTTTACTTGGTAGCCCCTTGCCATATCTAAGATACAGGCACAGTGTGTAGGTGATCTTAGTAATCCCTCAAGTTCGAGGATCAAATTCGTACTGTTGGAACCGAGAATACAAGTCATACCGACCGACTCTACTCAAGGTCTCCCATATGATGGTTCCCACGAGTCACCTCAGTCAGCTGCCACCTAGCTGGCTGACCCACTAACATTACATGGACGAGACTCGTCACTTGTCGATGAAACGCAACTGCAATTGCTTGGTGCAAGTATTACACGGATTCTCGATACCCTATCTCGAGATTCATTGACTTGGAGTGTTTCAGACCAATCTATAGAAACTGATTTCATGAGCTGTCATCTAATGCGTAGTACCAGTTTCTTGGAATGTCGTTTCGGTCTGTGGGCTTTGCTTGTGTAGTGAACAATTAATATAAAGTAGTAAGTGAACACAAACAAAGTATTGAGCCAAATGAATATCACTTTCTTATTCATGACAATTATTAAAACACTAAAATTGTTTAGACATAGGTTACATTAGCCCAATCAGATTGGCTTCACGGTCACCTATTCCAGCAGGGCGCCGCCAGCCACGGCGGCCTTCAGCCGTCTTCGGCGGTTTTCTTGTTTTTATTATTAGAAATAATTTTCTGAAAATACTTTTATTTATTTTGCATGTTTTTATTGAAGACATTATTTGGGAATATTCTATTTTGTTTGGTTTGGAATCTCAAATTTTAATATTGTATGAATAATGAGGAAAGGTTTTCCTAACAAGAAAATGATTGCCATTGTTACACAAATTTAAATGTAGACATTGTTTTTAATTTTGTTATAAATTATTGATGATTGGATATCATGGATTATGTGCATTGTTGATGATTGGATATCATGAATTATTTGCGTTGAATGAGAACGGATGATCACAAGCCCTAGACCGAATGTATGGATTTTAATTTTATGTTGGGGCAGTGTGCCTCGTTTATTTTCCCTCTCTCTCTTTCTAGTTGTTGTGGAATAATAAGGCTTTCTATCTTCCTCCAAATGTACTGCCCCCGGGTGTTCGCCGGGGTTCCTTTTTAACTTGTAATGAGAGTAGTATAGTGGTGAGGATGTATTTTATTTTCATAAAGAAGATGAAGGATGGCCCAGAAAGAAGAATCCAAGGAGTTCCATGGAGGCCCGGTGGAAAAGGAGACAAGGCCCATCAGTGTGTTGATGGGTTACTATCATTGAATGTAATAGTATAGGACCAACCTTAGATTGACCATAGATCCACTGCAGGCTCAGTGGGTCGCATAGGATTCGGGCTTGTGATCATCCAACAGGGGCATGCTAGGCTTTTTTTTGCATGTGGCTTTTATGATGGATGAATGGTTTATTTATCGTATTACTGCTATGTCATGCAAATCATTTTTAATGCATAATGTATGTATATATGTGCATTAATTAGATCTCGGTCAACAAACTCTCACTTGGTTGGACCAAATTGAATATTAGACCCTTAATAAATGGACAAGAACTCTAGGAGTTCGTCCAAGCCTTCCATCTATGACAAAGTGAGGAAGCTAGTTTCATTCGATTGCGTGGTCTCACGAGTCGTGACACGTCTCTCGTGCTGAAAAGAAGCTGCACTTTGTTATGAATGAAGTGAAAACACTACTGTTGCCTGCCTCACGAGTCGTGGGGGTAGCAGTAAGTGCTATGATTCGGTTGATTGGGTCGGGTCTAACGCCCGAATAACGTGATTCACTTGGAGTCCTCGAGATCACGTAAAAGCGTGAGGCAAGACATCTTGGGAATCTCGTTAGACAAGAATGGTATGGAATACCTCCCATAGATTGTTTTCCATGCGAGATGTAAAAGCGGGACATGGAAGATATCGTTGTGGATCCAAAGCCCACTAGGAAAGGGTTTCCCGAAAACAACGTTTGAGAGTGTCGTGTTTTCGTAGAATTAGTGGGAGAATTAAATGACTGAAGTCCAAGTCTTTAATCATTATTAAAACCTTTTTTTTATTCTGTGTGATTATATTCTATTTTTTAAATGTAGATTTAAAACCATGTCTAAGAACCCATTATCAACCGTACTTGAGACAAACAAATTTAATGGAACCTATTACAACGATTGGCTGCGCAATCTGAGGATAGTCCTCGATTATGAGAACCAAGGCTATGTCTTGGACAAGCCGTTTTCTCGGACTTTGCCGGAAGGATCCACGCCCGAAGAACATGAGACGTTCGAGACTTGGCATCAGGATGATCGAAAAGTCCATAGCATTATACTTGCATCTATGACCAATGAGATACAGAAACAGTATGAGAGGCTAGACAACGTTCCTTCCATAATGGGTCGCCCGAAAGATTGCTATGCAGTCCCGGACCGGCATACTAGGTATGTCACAATGAAGGCGTTCTTTGGAACTAAAATGACCGAAGGGTCCTCTGTACATGAGCATGGGGTCAAGATGCTTACCTTGGTGAAAAAGCTCAAAGACCTCAAAGCAGGGCTCGATAACGAGACGTACATTGATGTGATCATTCAGTCACTCCCACCCTACTTCGACCAATTCATTAACTACAACATGAATGCTCTTGAGAAGGGTATCCATGAGTTGATCAATATGTTGGTGCAATACGAGGCAACGACCAAAAAATCTGCGCCATCGGTATTGTTTGGAGAGGCATCGACTTCCAAAACGAAAGGCAAGGGTGTCGGGCGTTGGAAAAAGAAGAAGGAAAGGGAAAGGCCGTCAAAGCCACTGCCAATGCTAAGAGCGTTCTCGTTGCCAAAGTGGGAAAAGACAAAGGGAAAAGGAAGGTTGACACAAAGCAATAGTCGAGGGCAAATGACATATGTATTCATTATCGTGAGAAAGGGCATTGGAAGAGGGATTGCCCCAAACTCCTTTCCAAGCAAGGTATATTTGTGATTGAGGTTGATATGGTTACTAACTCTACCTCTTGGGTATTAGATACCAGTTGTGGAGCTCACATTTGTAACGGCTTGCAGGTGTTGGAAAGAAGCAGAAAACTAAGTAGCGGCGAAACAATCCTAAAGCTTGGCAATAGCAAGGCCATTTCTGCAGAAGCCATAGATCCGTCACCTTAGTAGTTAGTGATTGTATTAGTACAGATTTAGAGCAGGTTTATTATGTACCTATCATGATCAAAAACATCATTTCCATTCCATTGTTAGACAATAGTGGTTATGAGTTTTCGATCAATAAAGATTACTTTTATTTGATGAAGGGTGGATTTGCTTATCTTCTTGGTACACTTAATAACGGTCTCTATATCCACCAACAATCGAATTTCATTATGAATGCTCAACACAAACGTAAAATAGATTATGACGAGAATGCACAACTGTGGCGTATTGGATGCTGCCTACGGCAGAAGCATAGGGGACGTTCTTCATCCTTTGAAGCTCCTCGTCAGTCTTGAGAGACTGTTTCTTGGATAACTTGATCCCATGCCTCATGGGAAGGAAACCTTGTTTGGAGTTATCCATGTAAAATCTTTTCAGGATTTTCTCCACATACGAGTTTTGGGTTAATCCTAACATTCTCTTAGATCTGTCCCTGACGATCTGGATGCCTAGAATGTAGGAGGCTTCACCAAAATCGTTCATGGAAAAATTACATGGATAACCATGCTTTTATGTCACTTAACATTCCAACATCATTCCCTATGAGTAGAATGTCATCCACATAAAGAATTAGGAACACTATAGAGCTCCCACTGACCTTCTTGTATACACAAGAGTCGTATTCATTTTTGACAAAATCATATCCTTGTATGATTTCATCAAAGCGAATGTTCCAACTACAGGATGCTTTTTTGAGGCCACAGATAGACTTTGGAGTCGGCAGATCCATATAGATCTCTTCCTCAATAAAACCATTGAGAAATACCGTTTTCACGTCCATCTGCCATATTTCATAGTCATACCACGCTGTTATGGCAAGCAGGATATGAATGGACGCCATGGCTACTGGTGAATAGGTATCCTCAAAGTCGACCCCAGGTCGTTGAATGTATCCTTTTGCCACTAGCCTAGCTTTGAAAGTGGTAACTTCTCCATCAAAGCCAAGTTTACGCTTGTAGACCCATTTACACCTGACCAGTTTAACGCCTTTGGGTGGGTCTACAAGTGTCCATACTTGGTTTGTGCTCATGGAGTCCATTTCGACTTTCATGGCTCAAGCCATTTTCCCGAGTTGATGTCAGATATCGCGTCCCCGTATGTGTTGGGATCTGTGTCCAATTGACCGGGCATGCTTATAAAGCCATACCTCACGGGAGGGCGAGGCACTCTAGTTGACCTACGGAGGACTGGAACGTCAGTGGTGACTGTGGGTGCAGACATGATAGGAGCTGGCGGTTCAGGTACCGTGGTTGGCTCCTTGTGAGGTTGTTCGACATGCCTAGCATGCTGATCCTCCCGAGGTGGGTCGATCCATTGGGTACTTATTCTGAAACCTCTAAGTGAGGTGTCTGTAGCTTCTGGTGCTGATGATTAATTTGTCTCACTTGACTCCTTAATGATCAGATCATCATGTTGGACACCCGTTGGCAGCTTCTGAAACCACTTCCTTGGCAGCTTTTGAAAACCGCTATGTACTCAGCCTCATTGGTGGAATCGGTTGTGGTATATTGCTTGGAACTTTTCCAAGCTACCACTCCACCATTAAGTCTGAACACATATCCTGACCGAGATTTGGCATCGTCATCATTTGACTGGAAGCTAGCGTCTCTAAAACCTTCCAGAATCAACTCTCCACCACCATAGACCAAGAACATATCCTTAATACTCCTTAGGTACTTAAGGATACTCTTGACTGCAATCCAATGTACCTTACATCGTCATCATTTGACTGGAAACTAGCGTCTCTAAAACCTTCCAGAATCAACTCTCCACCACCATAGACCAAGAACATATCCTTAATACTCCTTAGGTACTTAAGGATACTCTTGACTGTAATCCAATGTACCTTACCTACACAGGACTGATATCTGTTGGTTACACTCAGAGTGTAAGTGACGTCAGGACTAGTGCAGTGAACAGCATACTGGATGCTACCTACGGTGGAAGCATAGGGGATGTCCCTTATCCTTTCAAGCTCTTCATCAGTCTTGGGAGACTGCTTCTTGGATAACTTGATCCCATGTCTCATGGGAAGGAAACCTCGTTTGGAGTTATCCATCTGATCTTTTCATGATTTTCTCAACATACGAGGTTTGGGTTATTCCGAACATTCGTTTAGATCTATCCCTGAAGATCTGGATGCCTAGAATGTAGGATGCTTCACCCAAATCCTTCATGGAGAATTGAGTAGACAACCATGCTTTTGTGTCACCTAATATTCTGACATCATTACCAATGAGCAGAATGTCGTCCACATAAAGCACTGGGAACACTACTCTCCCACTGATCTTCTTGTATAAACAAGGGTCACATTCATTCTTGATGAAATCATATCCTTGTATGACTTTATCAAAACAAATATTCCAACTCCGGGATGCTTGCTTGAGGCTATAGATGGACTTTTGGAGATGGCAGACTTTCTGCTCATCTCCAACAACAATGAATCCCTCCGGCTGATCCATATAGATCTCTTCCTCAACGAAACCGTTAAGGAATATCGTTTTTATGTCCATCTACCATATTTCATAGTTATACCATGTAGCTATGGCAAGCATAATCCAAATGGACTTAGCCATGGCTACTGGCGAGTAGGTATCCTCAAAGTCGACTCTGGGTCGTTAAGTGTAGCCTTTTGCCACTAGCCTAGCTTTAAAGGTAGTTACTTCTCCATCAGCACCAAGTTTACGCTTATAGACCCATTTGCAACCGACGGGTTTAAGACCTTTGGGAGGGTCCACAAGCATCCATACTTGATTTGTGCTCATGGAGTCTATTTCGGCTTTCATGGCCTCAAGCCACTTCCCTAAGTCGATGTCAGACATCGCGTCCCCGTATGTCTTAGAATCATTATCCAATTGATCGGTCATGCCTAAGAAGCCATACTTCTCGGGAGGACGTGGCACTCTTGCTGACCTACGGAGGATTGGAATATCATTGGGAATGGCGGGCGCAGACACAACAGGAGCTGACGTTTCTGGTACCGTGGTTGGCTCCTCGAAAGGATGTTCGACATGCTGGGCCTGAAGAGGTTTTCCAACATGTTGAGCCTCGCGAGGCTGCTCAATCCGTCGGGTACTTAACCTAAAGCCTCACGTGGCATCTGTAGCTCCGGGCACTGATGACTGATGTGTCTCGCTTGATTCTTCAAGGAACAGTTCATCATGTTGGGAATCCGATGGAAAACCCTTTTCCAAGAACACTGCATTCCTCGAAATAAATACCTTTTGTTCAGATGGGTCATAAAAGTAATAACGTGTAGTTTCCTTCGGATAGCCAACGAACTTACACAAGCTAGATCTCAATTCTAGCTTGTCTCCCACTAACCTCTTAACGTATGCAGGGTTTATAGCCCTGCACTCTCAAGTACTTGTAGGACGCAGGCTTGTCGTGCCATATCTCATATGGTGTCTGGGCTACAATGCTGGACGACGCTATGTTTAATAACTTAGTCATTGTCTCAAGTGCGTAGCCCCAGAAAGATAAGGGCAATTCGGTAAAGCTCATCATGGATCGAACCATGTCCAACAAGATTCGATTCCTCCTTTCCGAGCCTCCATTTAACTGGGGTGTCCCGAGAGATGTCCATTCAGAGCTTATACCATTCTCTTTTAGATAACTGAGAAATTCACCACTCAAGTACTCGGACTTTAATATTGCAGCCGATTTAGTTCTCAACTTCAAGTGTAAAGTCTTTAAACCTCACAAAAGCTTCAGACTTGTACCTCATTAGGTAAACATAACCATATCGTGAGTGATCATCAGTTAAGGTTATGAAGTAAGAGAAACCTCCTCTAGCTGGAGTTCTTAGTGGTCCACACACGTCCGTTTGGACTAAGTCCAACAGACCACCGGCAAGCTTGCTTTGTCCAACGAAGGGCTTCTTGGTCATTATCCCTTTCAGGCAGGATTCACAGGTTGGTAGATCACTCAAGTCGCCCATCTCTAGGTTCTTTGAGTCTACCAATCTTTTAATCCTATCTTAAGAGATGTGACCTAGCCTTGCATGCCACAATCGTGCGTTCTCAAGATTATTTAATTTAAGTTTGTGTTGAGCAGTCATGACTAAATCAGAATGTAAAGACCATTGTTAAGTGTGCCTAGCAGATGAGCAAATCCATCTTTCATCAAATAAAAAGTGATGGTGCAGGAATTTAACCAAGGGACCAAGATGTAATTTTAAAAAGAAGTATTATGTAATTACCACCCTACCCCCGGCGGTTGCACCCAATAGTTAGTGTAGTTAGTAGGGTTAGTGGTCGGTTGGGAGATGATATTGTGTGTACTAGCAGAATGATTTGGCAAAATTATTGAAATTACTTATATCATATTGATGGAATATTGATTTTGTACCATCAAATTAGCACCGTTTGTGGGAACCTCGGATATTTCTTTCAAGAGTGAGAAATTCTGAAAACCCAAAACAAGAAAATCACATCTTGAGCATGAGAACTCTTTTTAAGATAAATAAAAAAAAAAAAAACCGACGAACCCATTACGAGTCTTCTCCCTCTCTGCGTGTTCTGATTCTGAAATCGGAAGAAGAAGGGATAAACATCAAAATTCATTGGTGAGTTATGGTAGTGGGGGGTTTATGTTCCTGCCTAATTGGATAAAGTCTTATAGATGCTGGGGGGAAAAAGGCTGTTGCTAGACCAATTGCTCTCTTTCGCAGGGGAATTGTGCCTGAATTTTCTGAGGAGAATCGATGGAGGAAAAAGACTCGAGAAGAGTTTTGCTCCAACTCCACCACATCCACCGCCGCCACCATCATCCGGCGGCTGGAGAAATTTTTCGGCGCGTCCTCAGCCAAGCACACCACCGCTAGAGTCGTCGTCCGACGATCTTTCCAACTGTGTCGCGCGTTATTTGATTGGACGCCGGACGCGGGACCACTCGTCGCCAGAACTTGTTGTTTTCGCCCCCGGTTTGCCTTCACCTTCTCTCTTCGATTCCAGCATCGTTCTGATGACCCACCTGCCGCCACCACCACCAATCTACTCGTCTTATCAAAGCGCTCACTTCCAACAGTGTGGCTCCCGTTTTCGTCACCGTTTTCATCACATCGCCGATGAAACCGCCGCTTCGGTTCAACCGTCGATTCGCCGATGTACAAACGACCCAGTCTCCAAAACCACCGACGTTCGACTCCTTGCACCCTGCCGAGCTAATCGATACCCCCCCCCCCCGCCGTTCTTTCGGTTTCCGACGAGTGGCATTTTCTCGCCGTGCTCATCCCAATTTGCTTCGAATGAAGAGAATTCTCGAAAACTATTTCGATGTCCAGTTGGAAGAATCTGCTCTTCTTGATTTTATTTAACACTAGCTAATTTTTATTTTGTATCATAATGTTCATTTTTCACTTGAAAAACTTAATAGGTGGTAGTGAAAAGACTTGCTGAGTTGAAAGACTTGACTGAAGGAAAAGATTACTTGATGCAAAGCCACAAGGAGCAGAAGTCCGAGCTCTCAATGAAGATCAAAGAGCTGCACTCACGGTCTCACCATATTTTGGAGATTTTTAATGGACGAGGGTGTAGTCCCATGCTGGGTCTTTATCCAACAATTGATACTTCAGCCTGTGAGGAACAAGTTATTCATTGGATAACTCCATACATGGTACTCCTGATTAATGAAGAATCGTCTTGTGTGGATGAACTGTGATGTTTTTTTATTGTAATATCTTGTAGTACTTTTGGCCTAGTTTTTTGTTATAGCTAGACAGATAGTAGAAAGCAGATGAAAAAGCATAGTATTCTTGATATATATGTATGTCGGTGGATGGTGGTATGAGTTAGAAGACTCATATGATTATATGGATGACCTCTGTCAGGATAGCAACATCCATCTGACAAGAAAACACATAATAAAAGAACTATTTTTTGGTTCGAGGGGGAGATGGTACAGGGATTTCTCGGCTCTCCCCCTCCCATGTGCGGTTTTTTGGCTCACTTTCTCTTTTTTCCTACGTTAAATGTTTAAAGGGTAATATCTCCTCAATTTTGAGTATAAAATATATATATGAATCCTTAATAATAAATGCTTAATAAACTTCATTTTTATTAAATATCTTAAACTCTCTTTCAACTAAATATGCGACGTGACAATGGTTAAAAAAGAAAAAAGGAAATACGCATATCGTGAAGAATAAATAAAAAAAAGATGTTGATACTTTTAGAGGGGAATGGCCCCTCACATTGATACTTTATCTAACAAGAGAGGGTGATGGCCCCCCACATTGATACTTTATTTAACCAGAGAGGGGGATGGCCCCTCACAAGCCCGAAGCTAAGGCTTCCTTGAGGCACACAAAAAATGCCCCGAAACTAAAGCTCCCTTGAGGCACATAAAAAATGCCCCAAAGCAAAAAGCTTCCTTAAGGCACACAAAAGCCCTGAAGCAAAAAGCTTCCTTGAGGCACACAAAAGCCCCAAAGAAAAAGCTTCCTTGAGGCACGCCAGAGAAAAGCCCCAGAGCTAAAGTTTCCTTGAGGCATACAGAATAATTAGAGCCTACAACAAAAACAAAAAAGGGATAAGAATTTCGTATCATGACTAAATACATACGACATTGAGTTGTTTGATATTATTATTATTATTATTATTATTATTATTATTATTATTATTATTATTATTATTATTATTATTTTCAGCTATGCAATCAAACTGAACATCTTGATTCTATGTTTTTAGTTTAATAAGCTTCTTATGCTTTGTCGTTGATGATAATATTTTATGAAAGAATTTGAAAACTGATTCTCGCATAAATATCTAGTGAAAGAAGGCAACGGCCTAAGCAAGGGACTAAAGGAGTCAATCCTGCAAATTGACGGAGCATATCCATCTGATTCAACTCCTAAATATTCCCCTAAAATATGTCGGAGTTGGGGGGCTGCTGATGGTGCAGGAATTTAACCAAGGGACCAAGATGTAATTTCTAAAAGAAGTATTATGTAATTACCACCCTACCCCCGGCAGTTGCACCCAATAGTTAGTGTAGTTAGTGGGGTTAGTGGTCGGTTGGGGGACAATATTGTCTTTACGCCTTCCCACATTCTAGTGTATATAGTCCATAATTCATTGTAAAGGGGGGGGGGGATTTTTAATAGCAGAATGATTTGGCAGAATTATTGGAGTTACTTGTATTATATTGATGGAATATTAATTTTGTACTATCAAAAAGTAATTTTTATTGATCGAAAATTCAAAACCACTGTTGTCTAAAAACGGAATGAAAATGATATTTTTTATCATGTTAGGCACATAATAACAATTCTTTAATTCTATCTTAACATGATCACTAACTAATAAGCTAATGATTCCTACAGCTTCAGCAGCAACGACCTTTCCATCACCAAGCCTTAGGACTATCTCGCCTTTACTTAGTTTTCTGTTTCTTTTCAGCACCTTGCTCGGAGAGGAATTTGGGGCAATCCCTCTTTCAATGCCCTTTCTCACGGCAATGTACGCATATGTTATCTGCCCTCAACTGTTGCTTCGAACCAACCTTCCTCTTTCCCTTGCTTTTTTCCACTTTGGCAATGGGAACGCTCCTAGCGTTTGCAGCGGCTGCAATGGCCTTTCCTTTCCCCTTCTTCCTCTTCCAACGTCCGGCACCCTTGCCTTTCGTTTTGGAGGTCGAAGCCTCTCCAATCAATACCAATGATGCAGACTTTTTGGTCGTTGCCTCGTATTGGACCAACATACTAACTTATGTGTGCCCTTCTCAAGTGCATTCATGTTATAGTTAACAATAAATTGGTCGAAGAAGGGTGGGAGTGACTGAAGGATCACATCAATGTACGTCTCGGTATCGAGCCCTGCTTTGAGGTCTTCGAGCTTTTCCACTAAGGTAAACATCTTGACCCCATGCTCATGTACAGAGGATCCTTTGATCATCTTTGTTCCAAAGAATGCCTTCGTAGCGACAAACCTAGTATGTCGTTCTGAGATTGCATAGCAATTCTTTAAACGAGCTATTATGGAAGGAACATCGTCTAGCCTCTCATACTATTTTTGCATCTCATTAGTCATAGATGCAAGTATGACACTACGAAGTTTTCGGTTATCCTGATGCCATATCTCGAACGTCTCACGTTCTTCTGGCGTGGATCTCTCCGAGGAAATGGCTTGTCCATAACATAGCGTTGGTTCTCATAATCGAGGACTATCCTCAGATTGTGCAACCAATCGTTATAGTTTGTTCCATTGAATTTGTTTGTCTCAAGTATGCAGGATAATGGATTCTTAGACATGTTTAAATCTACATTTAAAATTAAAGCAAGCAATCATCAGAGAAAAGTGGTACTAAATAACAAATTAAAGACTTGGACTTCAGTCATTTAATGCTCCTACTATATCTACGAAAACACGCCACTCTCAAACGTTGTTTTTGGGAAACCTTTTCCTAGTGGGCTTGGGATCCACAAACGAAATTCTCCATACCCTGTTTTTACGATTCGCATGGAAAATACCCTTGTGGGAGGTATTCCACACTATTCTCGTCCAACAAGATTCCCAAGATATTTTGCCTCACCTTTTCACGTGATCTCGATGACTCCAAGTGAATCACGTTATTCAGGCGGTAGACCCGACCCATCAACCGAATCATAGCACTCACTACTGCCCCCACAACTCATGAGACGGGAAATAGGAGTGTATTCACTTCGTTCACAATAATTGTGCAGGTTATTTTTAAGATAAAAGACGTGCCACGACTTGTGAGACCACGCAATTGACTGAAACTAGCTTCCTCACTTTTGTCATGGATGGAAGGCTAGGACGAACAACTTAGGTTCTAGTCCATTTATTAGGGGTCTAATATTTTAGCTTGGTCCAACCAAGTGAGAGTTTTAATAGACCGAGACCTCATCACATAATATATACACATATAATAAATATTCCAGATGCAAAATAAACCATTCACTCATCATACATTCAACATGCAAAATAAAAGCCTAGCACGCCCCTGTTGGATGATCAGAAGCCCGACTCTTATGCGACCCACTGATCCCGCAGTGGATCTATGGTCAATTTAAGGTTGGTCCTACACCATTATATTTTAATGTAGAAACCCTCAACACACTGTTGAGGCTTGCCTCTTCATCCACCGAGCCTCCAAGGCTTCAGATCTCCTTGGACTCTTCTTTCTGGGCCTCCTTTGGATTCTTCCTTCTGGGCCTTCCTTCATCTTCTTCACTTACAAGAATTAAAAGAAAATAACCTTACTTCTACCTACTCTCATTACAATTGAAAAAGAAACCCCGACGAACACCCGGAGGTAGTACATAATAAGGGAGGAAGAAAACCTTATTATTCCAAGGCAACCAAAAAGAGAAGGAAATATAAAATGAGGCACACAGGCCTAATGAAAAATAAACCATACATTCGGTCTAAGGGCTTTGTGATCATCCGTTCGTCAATCTCATCAACGCAAATATCAATTTCACATATCCAAGTAAACATGTTCTTCACATAATTACATGATAACCAATATCATACATTCTACACAAGAAATTCGACCATCGGTGCAACCATTGCAATATTTCTTGCTAGGAAATTATTCCCTCATTATTAAGACAATATTAAATTTTAGGTGGTTCCAAACCAAACCCAAAATAAAATATTTCAACATAATGTTCTTCAGAAAATGTGCAGAAAATATATCAGAATAAACCCAAAATTAACAATTTTGAAAAAATAACACAAAGATGAAAAACAGTGACAGCTACCACTGCCGACAGCGCCTACCCGGTCGGGTGCTCGTGCGCAGAGGCAGCCACTTGCCTGTGTGTGTTGTGCACGCCCGTCCCACTCTAGCTGGCAAGCCGTCGGGCGGCGGGCAAAAGCCTCATGCACGCACACCCCTGGCTACCGTGCGCGCGCATGGGCAGCCCAGCCCATCGCCTGCGCGCGCTGGGTGTGCTGTCTGGGCGCTCGCGCGCAGGCTTCCCCTGCCTATGCGCACGCCTAGCCGCTACCCTACGCGTGCGGCCTGACTGGTCGGGCCCTGGCCGGGCGTCAGCATGCAGGCTTCCTTGCCTACGCGCGTCCGCAGCCGACAGGCCGCACATCTGTCGATCGCACGTGCGCCTGGCCACACTCCCTACGCGCAGCCGGTAGCCCATCTGCCGATCTGCACGCACTGTGCGCGCCTGGTCGTGCGCACCGTGCGCGCCTGGTCGTGCGCACCGTGCGCGCCTGGTCGTGCGCACCGTGCGTGTGGTCGGCCATCGGTTGCCGTCGTCCATGATTTCCATTTTTGCCATTTATTTTCTACACGTTTATTGTTAAACCAAGAATATAATCCAAGAGCGCTATGAATTCCATGATCAATATTTCTAGTGCAAAATTAACGCAATAGACCATAATATACGACATGCTTTAATACGGAAATAAAGTTCACGCAACGCATGCTTATACACATATAGCACATAAAACCTAGGCATATACACCGAACCGGGCTCTGATACCACTGTGACGAAACGTGGATCGTCCCGGGAGAGGGCGCGTGCGGAAGCGCAATATATTAAAAGATAAACGTAAAGTAAACATGCATAAAACAATGGAATTAAAGAACCGATCAAGGGATGTTCCCTTGAATCTCCTGGGCGTTTGGTGTATCTCATGTACAAAAGGAATATAAGCATGCTAGATTTCATGGAGGCCATAGGATTGGAATGAAAGAAAACGCTACAACCGTCACTTACCCGTTGTAGACTTCTTCATTCGGCTACACGTGTTGTTCCACGTTTTGCCACCAAGATCCCAATGTAGGAATAATCTAAATCGTCCACGCAATTCACTGGATCTTGATTCCCTCGTGCTAGCAAGAGATCAAGAGGAAAAGGAGAAAATAATCGACCGAACGTTATTCATTAACGTCATCGATTGTTCAAGTATTCCCTTGTATCAAAGAATAGAGAACATGGGAGCTCTTTTGAGGTGGTGAGAGAGAAATGGATGAGAGAGATAGAGAGGGGGTGGCGGTGGTGTGTGTGGGTGTTAGATGAGAGGTTTGTAGAGATTAGTTTGTGTGCTTGAGTATTTATAAGGAAGTGTTTTTCCTAATCCTACTCAAACTCTTCCAAAGAGGCACACTATACACAACTAGGACTTTCACCTAGTCAAATCCTAGTCAACCTAGGGTTTGATTAAGTCCAACTTAATCCTAGCCCTTCATCTCATCTAGCCCAAAGATTCGATCTCGTCCGTCCATCCTTTGATTAGCCTTATGGAATGGACTTTTAAATTCTATTTAAATAGTCCAACAATTTTTAATGGGCTTGTAGTAAATATCAAATAAATACTTAAGCCCAAAATTAATATTTTCTTCTTAAATACGGAGATAACCCTTCTCTTAATTCATAAATCTAATTCATGAATCAAGCCTAATTAATCCAATTAATATTTAAAGGCTTGACACTCCAAAAGAGAATCAATTTAATCTAATTAAATTGTTCGATCTCCCGTAATGAATTCTAAATTAATTCCTCCATTTCCGGTGAATTATGTGTGATTCTTTAGGTTCACCTTCAGCTTGACTTGGGCGAATATCTAGTCATCACATGATAAGAATTTGTCCGTCACCATGGGTGGCCGTCTAGCAACGGTCCATGGCAGCAGAAACTAGGTGAAATTATAGCGTGAACATTTAGGCTCTCGAATGTGTATGAGCATGGTCCTTCCGTCTACTATCTCATAGCTATAGTCTAGGGTATGGATCTTGGACGTCGGTACCCATTCTTGACTTAAGCGTATACTCGTTCACCCATTTAAACGTCACTGGGATCCCATCCCATTGTTTAGTCACCGTGGCCACATATTTTATAGAGGACGAGTCTCAGAGTGTAAGTGAGACACTATTGTTAACCATTTAACAGGAGATGGATTCTGTCTTGGGACTCACCGTCCGCACTACACATCTTGACTGCACTAGATAGAGCTTATAGCAACCAAGTCTTTCGACTTGGTAGGCTCTTGTTAAAACTAAGATACAGACATAGTGTGCATGTGATTGTCGTAGTCCCTCAAGTCCGAGGACTAATCTCGTATTGTCGGAATCGGGAATACTAGTCATGTCGACCAACCCACTCAAGGTTTCCTATATATGACAATTCCCACGAGTCACCTCAGTCAGCCGGCACCGAGCTAGTTAAACCACTAATATTGCATGGACTATCCTTGTCACTTTTCGATGAAACACAACTGCAATTATTTAGTGCAAGTCTCAAGTGGATCCTCGATACCTAATCTCGAGGTCCTTGACTTGGAGTATTTTAGACAGATTCACAGAAGCTGGTTTCATGACTGCCAACCTATGCGCAGTCCAGTTTCTTGAATTAACATTTCCGGTCTGTAGGCTTTGCTTGTGCATTGAACAGTTATAATTATAGAACAGTAAGTGAACACAATAAAAGTATAAATATCGTAATTGAACATCACTTATATTTAGAATTAATTATTTATACCACGAATGTCATAAACAGGTTACATAAGCTTAACTAGATTGGCTTCATGGTCACCTATTCTAACACCGACGCCCAATTTCATACCCTAGACTAAGGCTGGGAGATGGTAGATGGAAGGACCATACCCGTACGAAATCGGGAGCCTAAATGTTCACGCCAACATTCACCTAGTCTCTAGTGCCATGGACCGTTGCTAGACGGCCACCCATGGTAATGGGATTTTGTTGGATACAGGCTCAAGTCTAGCTGAGGGTAAACCTAAAGAGTCATATACAAATCACCGAGGAGGTGAGGGAATTAACTTGGAGTCAATTTCATAAGATGCTAAATAATTGGATTATGTATGGAATGATCCATTGGATGGATAGGCCGATATTGTATCGGGCCCACGGTTAATCGATAGATGGGATTTATCCATTAAAGAGAAATTATGGGTTTGGATCTTTTAATTGAATTAAATTGGATTTAATTCTTGGGCTTATTTTAATTGGAATACGATAAGGCCCGGTCCGTTAAAATTTGGCCCAAGAAGCAAGTTAAATCCACTTTTGGAGAAGGGAGAAGTTGAACTCCTCCCATAAGTGGAAGGGGCCAATTTTGCTCCTCCTTGGAGCACAAAAATCAGCCCTAAGGCCCTGTTGGAGGATAGTTGACTTGTTCCTTTTGGAAAGGGACAAATCAACTCCAATCAAGCCTTCTTTAATTGGTATTATTTTATCATACCTTGTAAAGTGGTAGGCTTAAATTAAGATTAATGGGATTGATTGGGTTGTATCTAGACATCCCTTGGATGAACCTAGACACATTTCAATAATCACATTAATATTGTATATATATGTGCATATACATATTCACCAACATAATGTAGGGATTGTATATATATGTGCATATACAGGGATTGCCCCAAGTTCCTCTCCTAACAAAGGTATGTTTGTTTATTGAGATTAACATGATTATTAACTCTGCTTTTTGGGTATTGGATGCCGACTATGGAGCTCACATCTGCAATGACTTGCAGGTGCTGGAAATAAGCAGAAGGCTCAGTAAAGATGAGGTGTTCCTAAGGCTTTGTGATGGCAAGGCCGTTGCTGCTGAAGCTGTAGGAGCCATTAGCTTATTTAGTTCTGATCATGTTAGGCTAGAACTAAAGGATTGTTACTTTGTACGTAGCATGATCAAAAATATCATTTTCAATCCGTTGTTAGACAATAATGGTTTTTGATTTTTTACTAATAAAAATTGCTTTTACTTGATGAAATTGAAACGTTTAGTAGATCGTCCCGGGAGATGAACGCGAATAGCGGAAGCGCGAAAGATAGCATAATAAATTACAAATCATAATTAAATGGAATTTAAAGCATGCATAACATACATAACCGGATTAAGGGGTGTGCCCTTAATTCTCCCAGGCGTTCGATGTATCTCATGTTCAATAAAATACAACATGGAGGCCATAGAATTTGAACCGAAAAACATAATTAAAGAACCTACCCGGTTGTAGTTTTGTCTTCGTTCGGCTACATGCATTCTTCCCCATTTTGCACCAAGATCTCAAAGTAGAGACCCTCTAAATCATCTCACTCGCTACACCAGAAAGCAAAGAACCCTTGTGCTAGTAAGAAATTATTTGGGAAGAAGAGACATCTCACTCCCCAAACAATTTCTTGCTAGCACAAGAGTTCTTTGCTTTCCGGTGTAGCGAGTGAGATAATCTAGAGGGTCTCTTCTTTGAGATCTTGGTGCAAAATGGGAAACATTGCATGTAGACGAATGATGAGCTGCTTCTTGAGGAATCAAGTGAGGCACCTCAATCGTCAGTGGCGACATCGTCTACACCCACTGTTCTCACTGATAATATTCTAGTCCTCTATAGGTCAGGAAGAGTGCCACAACCTCCTGAGAGGTATGGCTTCTTAGGCGTGACCAGTCAATTGGATAGTGATCCAAAGAAGTGCGGATCGGACATCGATTCAAAAAAAGTGGTTTGAGGCCATGAAATCCGAAATGGACTCCATGAGTTCGAAGCAAGTTTGGATGTTAGTGGACCCTCCCAAAGGTGTCAAACCTGTTGGGTGTAAATATGTATAAACATAAACTTGGAGCTGATAGGTGGTGACAACCTTCAAGGATATGCTTGTGACGAAATGTTACACTCAACGACTCAGGGTTGATTTTGAGGAAACTTATTCGCCGGTAGCCATGGCCAAGTCCATTCGGATTATGCTTGTCATAGCTGCATGGTATGACTATAAAATATGGCAGATGGACATGAAAACGGCCTTTCTTAATGGTTTTGTTGAGGAAGAGATCTATATAGATTAGTCGGAGGGTTTCACGATTGTTGGAGAATAGCAAAAGGTCTGTCATCTCCAAAGGTTCATCTATGGCCTCAAACAAGCTTCCCGAAGTAGGAATATACATTTTGATGAAGTCATACGGGGTTATAATTTCATAATGAACAACTATGACCCTTATATATACAAGAAGGTCAGTGGGAGCTCAGTTGTGTTCCTAGTGCTTTATATGGATGACATCTTGCTCATTGGGAATGATGTTAGATGGCACTAAAGCATGGTTGTTTATTCGATTCTCCATGAAGGATTTAGGTGAAGCTTCCTACATCCTTGGCATCAAGATCTTTAGGATCAGATCTGAAAGGATGTTAGGAATGACCCAAAACTCGTATGTTGAGAAAGTCTTGAATAGGTTCAAGATGGATAATCCTAGATGAGGATTCCTTCCTATGAGGCATGATGTTAAGTTGTCCAAGACGCACTCTCTCAAGACTGATGAGAACTTAAAAGGATGAAGGACGTCCCTATGCTTATGTTGTAGGCAGCATCCAGTATGCAGTACAGTGCACAACGCCTTACGCCTTAAGCGTGACGAGCAGATATCAGGCTTACGCTGGTGAAGCACATTGGACTGCGGTGAAGACCATTCTTAAGTACCTGAGGAGGACAAAAGATATGTTCTTGGTCTACGGTAGTAGAGAGTTTATACTGGAAGGCTATAGTGATGCTAGCTTCTAGTCTGATGACGATGATGCTAAGTCTCAATCGGGGTTTGTATTCAAGCTTAACGGTGGAGTGGTAGCTTGGAAGAGTTCCAAATAGGACACCACAGTTGATTCCACCATGGAAGTTGAATACATAGTGACTTCAGAAGCTGGTGCCTAGCATTGTCGAGCCTGTAGTTATCTTCTGTGATAACAACGAGGCCATAGCACAAGCGAAGGAATAGAGATCTCATCACTGATCCAAACACATTCTTAGATGCTATCATCTACTTAGAGAAATGGTAGGAAGAGGTGATGTTCATATGGAGCGAGTCAACTCAACAGAAAATACGGCGGACCCACTGTCTAAGCCCGTATCATAGATCGCTCATGCGCAACATCTTGGGAAGATAGGCTTGAGGCAAATGAGTGATTAGCTTTAGGTCAAGTGAGAGATTATTAGAATAGGTGACCGAAAAGCCAATTAGATTAGGCATTTGTAATCTATTTTCTGATAATTTCGATATAATATAATATTTATGTTTTGAATAAAAGTTATATTTAATAAAGGAATTCGTTCTTGGTTGTGTTTACTGCTTTTTGTTAATATTCTGTTAACTTCACAACAAAGCCCACAGACCAAACAGTTGAATCCAAGAAGTTGGATTGCGCATTAGTTGACAGTTATGAAACCAACTTCTATGGATTGGTCTGAAACATTCCAAGTCGAGAACCTCGAGATAGGGAATCGAGGATATCCGAGTGAGACTTGCACTAAGGACTGGAGCCGTGTTTCATCAACAGGAAAACGTAGGTCGTCTATGCAATCTTAGTGGGTTGGTTGGCTAGGTAACCGACTGACTAGACTAACTCGTGGGAATCGTCATATGGAAGCCTGTTGGGCTTGGTTGGTATGGCTCGAATTCCCGGCTCCAATAGTACAAGATTAGTCCTAAGACCTGAGGAACCATGGCAGCTATATGCACATGATGGTTGTAGCTTGGATTTGCGAGCAACGTTTGTGTCGAGAGATACGATCGTTATAAGTCTCATCTAATGCAGTCAAAATGTGTAGTAAGGATGGTGTGTTCCAAGAAAGAATCCATCTCCTGTTAGCATTATGACAGTAGTGTCCTCTATACACTTTGAGAACCCATTCCCTTAGAATTTGTAGCCCACAATGACTGACATTAGTAGGATAGGTTTCCCCGTGATGGTTCAGTAGGGTAAACGAGGGGCCTCGAGTATTAAGTATAATTGCCTAGTCCAGGATGGGAACCCGACGCCCAATTCCATGCTCTAGACTATGGCCGGGAGACGGTGGATGGAAGGATCGTTCTCGTATGCATTCGGGAGCCTAAACGTTTATGCCATGTTTCACCTAGTCTATAGTGCCATGGACCGTTGCTAGACGACCACTCATGGTAATAGGCTACTTCCAATTATAGGATAATCGAAAATAATTAAATTGGATTTAATTAATCAGTGTTGGACACTTGCCCCCCAAGTCTAGCTGAGGGTGAACCTAAAGAATCATAATGTTAGAATAGGTGACCAGAAAGCCAATAGGTTTGGTGATTTGTAACCTATCTGACAACTTGATTTAATGTAATATTATTATGTGATGAATAAAATGAGTTTTCGTCACTATTAGTGTTTACTTTGTTGCGCTCATTTCACATATATTAAAAACGGTGTGTTTTACTTATATCGCAACAAAGCCCACAGACCACAGTTAACAACTCATGCAGTTGGGCCACGCATTGGATGGTGGTCATGAAACCAACTCATTGAGAGTTAGGTCTGAAACGTTCCAAGTCGAGGACATCGAGACAGGCATCGAGAGTCCTATGGAGACTTGCATCAAGAGTCGTGTTCATTGGATGAGTGCCATGTTTCATCGGTGACAAGCGTAGGATGCCTACACGATCTTGATGGGTTGGTCGACTGGGGTCGAGCCGACTGGACTGACTCGGGGGATCATCATATGGAAGCCTTGGAGGCTTGGTCGGTATGATTTGATTTTCCTGGTTCCGATAGTACGGGAGTAGTCCTCAAACTTGAGAAAACTATGGACAGTCACGTGCACAAGACGGCTGTATCTTGGATCTGGTGAGAGGTAATCATTCTGTAAGATGATCATTATAAGCCTTGTCCAGTGCAGTCAGAATGTGTAGCGAGGACGGTGGATTCCAAGAAGAGGATCCGTCCTCTGTCAGTATGTGACAGAGGTATCTCCTATGCACTCGGAGACACGTTCATGTTGTTTAAAGCTGTCCGGGCACAGTGGTGGTTTTCGAAACAGGGAATGGTTTCCTGTGTTGACGAGGGTAAATGAAGCATACGTAGTCTCGACTATTAAACATAGATGCCTAGTCAAAGATGGTAACCGACCCCCAATTCCATACGCAAACTAAGCTTGGAAATGGTAGACGGAAGGACCGTACCCGTATGGAATCGGTGCCTAAATGTTCATGCCACAATTCACCTAGTCTCTAGTGCCGTGGACTGTTGCTTAGACGGCCATCCATGGTAACGAGCTCTTGTGGGACAGGGCCAAGTCTAGCTGAAAGGTGAACCTAAAGGGTCACACACAATCACCGAGAAGGTTGATGGATAGTCCATT
>JACGWO010000013.1:11621851-11917904 GCA_034509735.1 Sesamum alatum
ACTTGGCTGGACTAAGCTAAAATATTAGACCCCTAATAAATGGGCTAGAACCTTAGTGGTTCGTCCAAGCCTTCCAATCCATGAAAAAGTGAGGAAGCTAGTTTCAGTCAATTGCGTGGTCTCACAAGTACTGGCACGTCTCTTGTGCTGAAAAGAAGCTGCATGTTGGTTGGGAACGAAAAGAATAGACTCTTGTTACCTCTCTCATGAGTCGTGGGGGTAGCAGTGAGTACTATGATTCGGTTAATTGGGTCGGGTCTAATGCCTGAATAACATGATTCTCTTGGAGTCCTCGGGATCACGTAAAAGGGTGAGGTAAAGTATCATGGGAATCTCGTTGGACGAGAATGGTATGGAATACCTCCCACAAGGCTGTTTTCCATGCGAGTCGTAAAAGTGGGGCATGGAGAATTTCTTTTGTGGATTCCACCACTAGGAATTCGATTTCTAAAATCCCATTTGAGAGTTATGGATTTTCGTAGAAAGAGTGAGAGAGGTTAAGGACTAAAGACCGAGTCTTAACTTAAATATTACTTCATTCTGCTTATTCTTTTCTACTTTATATATTGTGAATGTCTAAGTATCCACCAAATGCATTACTAAGAGGCTTATTAAATGGAACCAACTACACGAATTGACTATGAAATCTTAAGATGGTCTTAGATTTCCAGAACCTTAACTCACATACGGGATGAGGACGTTTCTCAACCCTTGCCGAAGGGGTCGACAACTAAAGCAACGCTTGGCGTTCAAGAAGTTGACGGACGACCAACCGGCAAGTAGGATATAATGATGTTAGCTTAACTATGCTTCGTTTGCATCATGTCTATGCGATCCCAGACCAACATGTCGGATATGAAGTAACAAAGGCATATTTGGAGATAAGATGACGAAAGGGACGTTTGTACAAAGAACATGGAGTGATGATGCAATCCCTAGTGGAAAAGCTCAAAAGACCTCCACGTCGGTCTTGAAATAGAGACGTACATTGACGTGATCCTTCAGTCTCTTCCTTCCTCCTACGAACCATTAATTATAAACATGAATGAGCTTAGTAAAGATCTTCATAGGTGGGTAATTATGTTGGTCTAGTACGAGGCAACGATTGCAAAATGTGCATTGTCGGTACTAGTAGGAGAGGCCTCAACCTCTATAGCGAAAGGCAAGATTGCCATACGTCAAAAGAGGAAGAAGGCTAAGGTGACTATTAAGCACTCCGAGTGTTGTTCCTTTCACACCACAAGGTGGAGGTAAAGGAAAGAGCAAAAAAGTTCAGCAGCCAAGTTCATAGATTCCTAAGAACGTATGCATTCATTGCCGTAAAGAGGGCCATTGGAAGAGAGAGTATCTTAAACCCCTCTCCAATGATGGTAAAATTTGATATTAAGTATTGACATGATCACTTTTACTCTATTTGGTATTTGATACCGTTCTTATCACAAATCTGCGGGTGCTTTGCAGAAAGTCCTAAGAATTAGAAAGCCAATAACAGGTCTAGGACTCAACAACGGCAAGGCTATTTGCAGAATAGGACTAGAGACTTGTTAGGCCTATAATCGTGATCATGTTAGGATAGTTTATAGAAATTATGTAACCTAGCATGATCAAAAGTATGTCTCTTTGTTGGAGAAAGATTTTTATTTCATACATATTGGACCAACAAAATTATTGAATATTGATTCATGTTTTCTAGTGTTTACACGTAAATTTCTAGAACACCATCATATAAAAGGTTTATGAATACTCAAATTTCAAATGATCTAAATGGATTAATCAAGACTAACTTACAGATTTGGCATCCGCAGCAACTAAGGCGGTTTCCTCTTATTAAAGATAAGTAAATTGGAAAGTTCGATGAATCTAGAAATAGATGATTCGAATCGACTAAATTTACAAGTCTTTTCTGAAGAAGAAATTCGGACAGCTCCTTGTTGGACAGAGTAGGCTTGCCAATAGTCTATTGGAAGGTATCCAGTAAGACAACTATAGGTTACTGAATACACAAGAACATAAGGGGGTTCAAAAGTCTAAAGGTCCCATAAGAGGTTTGGGAATCGGACATGAGGTGGTGAACCATAATTGGTCGAAAAATTAAACCTATTTTGATAGGATCGAAAGGCCATGTATTTAGTGGGAGCTCTTGAGCATCCAGCTGAGAATGTAATTCTTAATGAAACATTTTCTGTAAAGTCCAAATATGACAGTCTTTGATAAAGGGAGCGATCGAGCCTCGTTGGACAAAGGTCGATCAAAGTTTTACCAAATTACTTTTGCCCGTATGATGTGGACTCGAAAATTGCCAACGTAAGGAACGTGGCACTTTGTAGGAGTCATGCACAAGGTGCCATGGTTTGGCAAGCCTGTGTCCCGACAAAGTACTTGACCATGTGTTAGGATCCTACATACGTCAAGGGACTAGTGGGAGAAAAATTAGACTTAGTGTTCTGCAGGTTTACGACAGAAATAATGCTAACATTGCTTATAATCGCATTTCTTACTTAAACTGATCATATTCCAGTCCCTTTAAGAACGAAGAGGTACGAGTAATTGGGATATGTTCGGTCAAATTTGGATAGTGATCCAAATGACCTGCGGAACGTGATGTTGAACATCGTCGTAGGTTCAAACAATGTTTGAAACACCACATAACTGGAATAATCATTTTGGCAAGCTCATACGAAGTATTATTCGGTCTTAAACGACGTAGGTGATCAGTGGGAGTAGAAATGGAGTTCCAAGTGTTTAAGTGTGTAATGTCTTGATTCATTATGGATGAATTCAAGATGTTAGGGACCATTAAAACACAACCGTAACTCACGAAAATTCTCCATGAACGTTTTAGGGTTCCCACATACATATCATGAATTTAGATTTTCAAAGACTCAGTCATGATAGACTGATGAGAAAACTTAAATGTGTAGAGGGATAAGCTGTTCGAGACTCAGTCATGGTAAGACTGATGAGAATGCTTAGATACTGTTACTAAAGCATGAAGCCATTCAAGACTTAGGCACGATGGACTAATGAGAAGGTTTAGATGTTGAGTATCCCCAACGTCTTAACCTTAGGTAAACATGTGATATGTTTACTCGGTGCATAGGAACCCATGTTGAGTGTGCTTTTTGCATGACTCAACAGAAATTGGTAATGCACTGAGGGGTTGAAGACAGCATTCAAGAACAATCCTTCGTAGCTGAATAAGGGATAAAGATGTGTTCTCGATGCACCATCTGTAGAGAGTTGTTTTGGAAGGCTAAATCGATACTAGCTTCCAGAGCATAGTGAAAAATGGTTAGTCTCAAGGGTATGCACAGTCAGGGCCAATGACGATTGCATTGGATAGTGGTTATGGATGACGACCGCGTCCATAGGATGCACGTGGTGCCTAGCACGACCAAGCCAATGTTCGCCTAGAAGGCAGACAACCAGGCTATAGCAATAGTTATGGCCCGAGATCTCCTCACAAGATCCATCGAAATTCTTAGACAACCACCATCTCTAGGAGGTGATGTTGGATAGAGCTAACACAGTTAGACCATATTGCTTCGGCAAGAAAATATAGTAGACTCACGAGACCTTAGTCAGTATCGTAGACTACTCATGCTTAAAGGGTTCTGAACAAAGTGGGTAATTGACTTAATGGTCAAGTGGAAGATTGTTAGAATAGGTGACCAAAAATTCAATGTGGTTGGTTGTTCTGAGAACCATTCACCAATCTTTCAACGAGTAATATTATGTTGATGAATGTAGTAAGGATTCATCATTGGCAACGATAAGTTTGTTGTGCTTACTGCTTGCATTGAACATCGTTTCAATGTCACAACAAATGCCCACAGACTGGACGTACGAGTCCAAGAAGTTGGACGGCACATAGGTTGGCAGTCATGGAACCAACTTCTGAAGAGAGGTCTGAAACACTCCAAATCGAGGACCTCAAAAATTGGGCATCGAGGGTCCTATAGAGACTTGCACTAAGGATTGCATTCATTGGATGAGTACCGTGTTTCATCGGTGACAGATGTTGGACGTCTATGCAATATTAGTGGGTTAGTTGACAAGGGTGTCGGCTGACTGAGGTGACTCACGGGAATCGTCATATGAAAGCCACACGGGCTTAGTCGATATGACTTGTATTCCCAGTTTCGATAGTACAGGATTAGTCCTCAGACTTGAGGAATCACGACAGTCGCTTTCATACGAAGGCTGTATCTTGAATCTGGCAAGCGGTGATCGTGTCATAAGACATGACCATCATAAGCATTGTTCAGTGCAGTCGGAGTACGTAGAGAGGATGGTAGATTCCAAGATAGGATCTGTCCCCTGTCAAAGATTATGACAGCGAGATCTCCTATGCATTCTGAGATGGTTTAGACTCTCAAAGTCTATCGCCATAGCACTTGATTGAGTGGGAAACGATTTCCTACATCAATAATAGAGTTAAACCTATCTCAAGTTTGAAGCATATATGCCTAAGTCAAGGATAGGAACCGACATCCTAATTCCATGGCCTAGACTAAAGCTGGGAGACAGCAGATAATAGGACCGTACCTGTATGTAACTCGGAGCCTAAATGTTCATGCTACAAATTCACCTAGTCTCAAGTGCCATGGACCGTTGCTAGATGGCTACCCATGGTGACGGACTATTTCGGTTATGAGATAACGACAAGTAGGTCCAACTCTAGCTGAGGGTGAACCTAAAGAGTCACACTCGCTACACCGAATGTGAAAGGAGTTAATTTGGAATTAATTCCAAGAGAAGATTTAATTCAATAGGATTAAATTATACTTCTTGGAGATTCAAGCGTTCATGGATTAATTAGATTAATCGGGCTTCAGTTCATAAATTAGATTTATGGATTTAATAAAGCATGGGCTTCCCTTTTATTAGATTAAAAGGGTGAATTAATTAGTTGGCTTGAAATATTAAATAGGATTTATATAATGTTCATTGGACCTTTGGACTATTTAATTTAGAATTAAATAGGCCTATTCCATAAAGCCCATCGAAAATGGATGGACGAAATTTGATCTAGAGATTGATGAGATGAAGGGCCATCTCAAATCTCTCTCTCAATTTCATCCACCTCTCTTCAATTCTCTCCAAGATTTTTCTTTGTTCTTCTTGATACATTCAAGGGAGAACAATAGAGATGTCGATAGCGTTGTATTAATGTCTCTTCTCCCCTAAATAATTTCTTGCTAGCACGAGAGTTTGTTACTTTTCGGTGAAGCGTGTGGATGATTTAGAGGGTCTCTACTTTGAGATCTTGGTGCAAAACGGGGAACAGTACGTGTAGCTGAACGAAGAAGACTACGAGGGTAGTGTTTTCTCTTTACGTTTCTTGTTCTCTAAATTCTACGGCCTCCATGTTGTGTACTTTATTAAACATGAGATACACCAAACACTCAAAAGAATCAAGGGCACACCCCTTGATCCTTTAGGCATGATTTATGTATGCTTTTCTTCCGTTCATTATGCTTTGCAATTTTATATTCGCAACCCCGCGCTTCCTCGACCGATCCACTCGCTTGGTATCAGAGCCCGGTTTGGTGTATAGACCTAGAATCTTATGTGCTATGTGTGTTTAAGCATGTTCAACGTGTTTTAATTTATGTTTGAAACATGTTTAGCGTAGATCTTGTTTGGCGTTTAATTTCGCATGGAGTATTGGATCTTGGATTTCATGAATGTGTATATACATGTTCTTGAGTTGGATTTATCTTGTGGTTCAGAAAAATTCATGAAAATACCAAAAGAAGGTAAAAACAACGAACCGGCAGCAGCAGCAGCACGTTGGCCGTGCGCGCAGGCCCCAGCCAGCACGCGGGGACAGCGCACACACTTTGCCAGCCGCGCGCGCAGTCCTGGGCGCCTGCGCGCGCCTTGCTGGGTCGGCATTGCCGTGTTTTGTTTTCTTCCGTTTTTGGCTTGTTTCTCAAAAATATTTTTCCTGAATAATTTTTATGATATCTGTTGCGTTTTCTAAACCCGTTGACTTGGAATATTTATTTTTGGTTGTGATTTGAAATTTCCTAAAAATAAATATTTCTTTGTTAATGAGCAAAGGGTTTCCTAACAAGAATTAATTTTTGCAATGGTTGCACCAATGATCAAAATTCACGTGTAAAATTTTGCATTAATTTCTACATTTTATGATGTTGGACATCATGGTTGTTTTTATGGCATGAGAATGTGTAGATTTTGACATGTATTAATATTGCACAAGTATTAGATTTTGGGATTCTTGAATATATGGCTATATTCTTGAATTAACAACTTTTGTGTTTTAGAAAATTAATTGCAAGAAAACGTTAAAACATGAAAAATGGTGGCGGCCGGCAAAGAGGCTGCGCAGCAGGCAGCAGGCACGCGCCTACGCGCTCACGGGCCGGCCTGCTCACCGCGCCTTCATGCGCGCACTGCTGCGCAGCAGGCGTGTGAGGAGCGCACCTGCATGCGCGGGCAAGGGCCCGTGCACGCAGACGCGCGTCCTGCACAGACTGTACACCAGGCGCGTGCGTTGTGCGCGCAGGCAGTAGCGTCTGCTCACGCGCGCGCGCCTGGCCGACAGGTGGGCCGTTTTTCAGTTTTTCGTCGTTTTTAGAAATATGTTTTCTCTGTATTATTCTAGGAAATTTTTTGAACTAATTAACTTGGGGCATTTTAATTTTGGTTTGGATTGGTTATTTCCTAGAATTAATGTTGCCTTGTTAATTATGGAAAAGAATTTTCCAACAAAAAATCGTTGTGCATAGGTTGCACCATTATACAATGTTTCGTGTAAATATTTTGCATGTAATATTTGAAATTATTTTATAGTATGGGATATCATATATGTTTGGATAGTAAATTTTACGTGAGATGTGTATTTATGCTATTTCCGTTAATTGGATTGACAAAGAATGATTACGAAGCCCCTAGACCGCATGTATGGTTTATTCAAATTTATTTGTTGGGTTGGGGCCTCTATGCCTCTTTGCATCTTCTTACCTCTCTCATTTTTGCCTTGGAATAATAAAGCTTTCTTTCTCCCTCTTAATGTACTCCCCCCAACTGTTGATTGAGATTTCTTATTTCTTATGATGTAATGGGTGTAGAATTAGTGGTGAGGTTTTATTTTTGTAAATAAAAGCTACAAGAGAAGACAAGCTCAAGGCATTGGAAGCCCATGGAGGAGGCCATCGGTTGGCCCATGGAGGATTCATGGAGAAGAGGCCTGGTGTAGGCCCACGATGGAGAGCCCAAGAAGATGAAGAGAACTTACAAGGCCCATTGCATGTAATGGATTATTAAATTTTGTAATATCGTAGGCCTACCCTTAGATTGACCATAGATCCACCGTGGGCTCAATGGGTTGTATAGGTTTGGGCTTGTGATCATCCTACAGGGGCGTGCTAGGTTTTATTTTGCATGCCATGCATTTTATATGCTTTGAGTATTCTATCTGCTTTATGTATGTTTACATTTATGCTAAGAATATTCTTACAGTTACGCATGCAAAACACTTAATATGTGATGAGGTCTTGTTCTATTAAAACTCTCAATTTGGTTGGACCAAGCTAAAATATTAGACCCCTCATAAATGGACTAGAGCCTAAGTAGTTCGTCCAAGCCTTCCATCCATGACAAAGTGAGGAAGCCTATTTCAGTTAATTAAGCGGTCTCACGAGTCGTGGAATGTCTTTTGTCCTGAAGATAAGCTGCACGTTTGTTGTGAATGAAGTGATTACACTCCTATTACCTGTCTCACGAGTCGTGGGGGTAGCAGTGACTGCTATGATTCGGTTGATGGGTCGGGTCTAACGCCTAAATAACATGATTCGCTTGGAGTCCCCGGGATCACGTGAAAGGGTGAGGAAAAATATCTTGGGGATCTCGTTGGACGAGAATGGTATGGAATACCTCCCACAAGGTTATTTTCCATGCAAATCATAAAAGTGGGGTATGGAGAATTTCATTTGTGGAACCCAAGCCCACTAGGAATCCATTTCTCGAACACAACGTTTGAGAGTGGCATGTTTCCGTAGAAATAGTGGGAGAGGTTAAGGACTAAAGACCGAGTCTTAACTTAAATTTAACATTACTTCATTCTACTTACTATTTTCTACTTTATATATTATAAATGTCTAAGTATGCACCAAATGCGTTACTAGAGGCTAGATAATAGAACCAACTACACGAATTGACTGTGAAATCTTAAGATGGTCTTAGATTTCCAGAACCTTAACTCACATGCTGGATGACGACGTTCCTAAACCCTTATGGGATGGGTTGACAACTAAAGCAACGCTTGGTGTTCAAAAGTTGAAGGAAGACCACCGACAAGTCCACGGCATTTTCTAGCCTCGACGATAAACGAGATTTAGAGCAGTACGACAAGCATGATGATGTTGGCTCAATTACACTTCGTTTGCATAATGTCTATGCGGTCCCAGACCGGCATGTACGATATAATGCAACGAACGCATTTTTGGAGCTAAGACGACGAAAGGGACGTCTGTAAAAAGTACATGGAGTGATGATGCTATCCCTAGTGGAGAAGCTCAAAAGACCTCCACGTCGGTTTTGAAATAGAGATGTACATTGGCGTGATCCTTCAGTCTCTTCCTCCCTCCTACAAACCATTTACTATCAACATGAATGAACTTGGAAAAGATCTTCATAGGTTGATATTTATGTTGGTCTAGTATGAGGCAATGATTGTAAAATCAACGCCATTGGTACTAATAGGCGAGGCTTTAACCTCCAAAGTGAAAGGCAATGGTGCCTGACGCCAAAAGAGGAAGAAGGCTAAAGTGGCATCAATTGTTAAGCAGTTCGAGTGCTGCTCCTTTTACACTACAAGGTGGAGGTAAAGGAAAGAGCAAAAGGGTTCAGCAGTCAAGTTCATAGATTCCTAAGAACGTACGCATTTAGTGTCGTAAAAGGGACATGGGAAGAGGTAGTGTCCTAAACCCCTCTGCAATGAAGGTAAAATTTGATTATTGAGTATTGACATGATCACTTTACTCTGTTTGGTATTGGATACCGTTCTTGTCACAAATCTGCAGGTGGTTTGCAAAAAGTGATAAGGATTTAAAAGCCAAGAACAGTCCTAGGATTCAACAATGGCAAGACCATTGCTGAAAAGGACTAGAGACATGTTAGGCCTATAATCGTGATCATGTTAGGAGAGTTTATAGGAATTACGTAACCTAGCATGATCAAAAGTATGCCTTTTTGTTGGACAAAGGTTTTATTTTCATACTTATTCGATCAACAAAATAATTGAATATTGATTCATGTTTTCTAGTGTTTACACGTAAATTCCTTGAACAACATCCTATAAAAGGTTTATGAATACTCAAAATTCAAATAATCTAAATGGATTAATCAAGACCAAGTTATAGATTTGGCATCCACCACAGCTAGGGCGGTTTCCTCTTATTAAAGATAAGTAAATTGAAAAGTTCGATAAATCTAGAAATCGGTGATTCGAATTGACTAAATTTACAAGTCTTTTCTAAAGTAGAAAAGTCCGAAAGCTCTTTGTTGGACAAACGAGGCTTGCGAAATAGTCTATTGGAACGGATCCAGTAAGACAACTGTAGGTTAGATTGTTAATTCTGTAATTGGATTAAAATAAAATTAACTAATAAATTGGATTTATTAAATTGAGAAAATGGGCTCAAAATAATTATTTAATTATGTAAAGCCTAAGGGATTATTTTAAATTAGATTTAAAATATTCCATAAAATCCATCTAGTGATGGACGGACGAGATCGAATGGAGAGATCAATGGCCAAGATTATGTTTGACTTAGTCTTTAGCCTAAGTTGGCTAGGATTTGACTAGGTCAAAATCCTAGTCAACCTATGCCTCTTTATGAGAGTTTGAAGAGGACTAAGAGAAGTCCCTTCCTATAAATTTTCATAGAGACACACACCACTAGGTTATGATCTCTAACACACACACACGGCCACTTTCCTCTCTCTCATCCACCTCTCCTCTCTACTCTCCAGGAATTGTTCTTGTTCTGTATCTTTGATACAAGAGAACTATAGGCAAATTGATCACGTTAATTCAAAATGCTAGGTCGATTTGTCTTCCTATATATATTCCTCTTGATTTCTTGCTAGCACGGGGAATCAAGATCCGGTGGATTGGGTGGACAATTTAGAGGGTTCCTAATTTTGAATCTTGGTGAAAAAGCGTGGAACAACGCACATAGCGGTACGAAGAAAATGACAACGGGTAGGTTTCATGTTTCTTTTCGTTGCAACCCTATGGCAAACATGATTTAGCATGTTTTATTTTGATCATGAGATACACCAAACGCCCAAGAGGTTCAAGGGAACATCCCTTGAACATGTATTTTATTTCCGTTTATAGCATGTTTAATTTTTATGTTCGTATTTATCGCGCTTCCGCATTCGCACTCCCTCCTGGGACGATCCACACATGCTTTCAAGAGTCCGACCGCTCCCTCCTATGGTGGGTCCTCCAAGCGAGTGAAGGGGGGTTTGTCCAACCATCCTCCTTCTGGGAGCTCCTTGCGGGTGACCACCCGATCGACTGCGGCCCCTCTGCCTCTGCCTCTTCCCTCCTTTGGGGGCTCCTCCCCTAATGCCAACGATTTGTCCCAAACTGGGGGGTGTGTACCCACCAGTCCCTTCTAAGGGAGAGGGAAGGAGATTCAGGGCTTCCTACTGAGTTTCTGCGGGGGCTGATCCTTCCAGCGGACCACCGTTTGTGGCCTCCCTTCCCAAGAGGAGTTGGCTGGGGCCTTCGCCAGCCAGATAGTAAAGGTATGAAACCTTACCCCGCCTGGATTTCATTTTTTCATTTGATAGGGCTTTCACTGTTGTCTGCGTCTTTTCTTGTAGGTGGCCTTGATGGCAGGGGAGTATCTGGGCCACCCCCTGGAGATCCCTCCCCCCTCATTTTGACTCCCAGTGGAAGTGGTTAGAAGATCACGTGGAGCGCTTGGCCTCCGATCTGGCCAAGCCCAAAGGGGCCAAGAAGGAGGTCACTGGGAATTATTTGCAGGCGGAGAAGGAGAGGAAGAGGCTGCAACAAGACTTCCTGACCCTGTCCCAGGATCAATCGGAGGCTCTACGGCAAGCTGTTGATAAGGCCCGCCTGGAATTCCCCAACACTAAGGAGGGCAAACAGTTCTTGGAGACATACTGGGAGAACTACCTCTTGGGCTACAAGAAGTCTAAAGATTTTCAGGGAAAGGTGACCAAGATTGTCGGGCCATTATTGAGATACGACTTTGTGTCATGCCAGGAGTTGTTCGCGGCTCAGAGCTATCCTCCGGAGGGAACGGATCTTTTGTTCCTGGATTATGATGGTGTTGTGAAGAGGGCCCCAAATCCTTTCGCCCCCTCCCCCAGCAGCTGAGTCTTCCCTCCTTGATCCAAGTAACAAGTTTACCCAGTGTTCTTCTATTCTATCTAGGATTTTTGGGCTCATGAATGACATGGCCAGTTAATTCTTTTTTTAACTGGAGGAATTGGATCAAGTGCTGGAGACAGTGATTGGAGAGATCCGAGCCCCGGAAGAAGGAGATGTGGAGGCTCCGGTCAACGAGCCTTCCACGACTGACTTATCCCCTTCGACCGAGCCTGTGATGTTGTTCCTCCCTCCCCTGAACCGGAAGCCCAGAAGGAGCCTGAGAAGACCCCGCCTGTGGGGAAGGCTTATTGAATGTGACACCCCCTCCGTAATCACATCCCATCTTATAAAGAATTCACATTTAATCTAATAAGACAACCCATATTTTAATCCATATATTATGTAGACATCACAAAAGGACATACGTCATCAAAACTTTTTTAATTAATCCTCGAACTTAGCCATTATCGCTATAAAGAAAGGAGAAAAGTGAAGTTTCTAGTTATTACAAAACTTAAAAATATACAAATCCACTAAAAATCTCATATCTATGTAATTGTGTAGCTTGGGCTTTCAACTTAGGGTATCATTGTTGACCAACCTAGTAATACTGGTGATCAGCTTACGATCAACTAGCCATTGTGACTTATGTCCTGAAAAATATGCGGCAAGGATTCAGCTGCCTACTCAATAAGTATAGCTAATCGACTTATATATATACACATATGCAATAAGACAAGTCTCATACAATTATATCAATCCACGAATATTATTTAATATGCAATCACCACAAAATCATGAAATAACCAATACCACAATTGTATATCAATCCACAATACAATATATCAAAAATCATCGTTTATTTTATTAAGGTCCTGCTTACCCAAGCTGGAGTGCATGACTCAATAGTCTTTGCCTGTTAGAATAGGTGACCATGTAAGCCAATTTTGGTGGGAATATATAATCTATGTCTAGACAATTTCAGGTGTTTGATAAATCATTTATGAATAAAGAAGTAAAAATTCATATGGCAACACTTTATTTACGTTCACTTATATCTGCTATTACATATCTGTTCACTACGCAAACAAAGCCCATGGAGTGAGAATCGATTTCGGGAACTGGGACTACGCTTGGAGGTAGGTCCATGAAATCAGTCTTACCGAATCAATCCGGAAATCTCCAAGTCAAGGAATCTCGAAAATGGGTACCGAGATTCCCCTTGAGACTTGCACTAAGCATCTGCTGTCGTATTTCATCGACGGGTGACGAAGGTCGTCTAAGCAGTGTTAGTGGGTTAGCATGCTAGGAAGCAGCTGACTGAGGTGACTCGCGGGAACCGTCTTACGGAGGACCTTGAGTATGATCAGCAAGGTACGACGTGTATTCCCGGTTTGAACGGTACAGGTCAAGTCCTTTGACTTGAAGAACTACTGAGTTTACCTGTACATCAGGTCTGTATCTTAGATATGATGAGAGATTGCCAAAATACTCTTGAGTAGTCATAAGCCATGTCTAGTGCAGCTCTGGTGTACAGCGTGACAGTAATTTCCAAGAAATGATCTGTCTCCTGTCAAAAGGCATTGACAGTTGAGTCTCATGTATGCTCTGTGTCTTGTCCCTAAAATCTGTGGCCACAGTAACTGAACAGAAGGGAAGGTTTCCCTTGCTGCGTTTAGTAAGGACAGACCGACACTTAGGTCCAAAATGGGTACCTGCATTTTCCGTGCCCTAGACCCTAAGTGATGAGACCGAAGACAGAAGGACAAGTGTACTGTTAGAGCCTAAATGTTCATCCCTGAATATTTCACCTAGTCTCTAGTGCCATGGACCGTTGCTAGATGGCCACCCATGGTAACGGACGGATTCTAGGAATCCGACCAAGTCTAGCTGAAAGGTGAACCTAAAGAGTCACACACTATCCACACACCCACTTAGTATTTAATTTGGAATTAAATATTGGAGTAAAGGAATGATTAAATTGGATTTAATCGAGTCCTATATTTTCTTGGAGAATTAATTCCTTCAATTTGATAAAGGGAATTAAATTAATAAATTGGATTTATTAAGGGAATTAATTTAATGGACCTAGAATAAATATTAATATTTATTTATTATATTTATTTGGCCTTTTGAAATATTTAATAGGATTTAAATATTCCATTAAATTAAATTAATGGTTGAGATTTAATGGGAGAGATGAAAGGTTAGGATTGAATTTGACAAGGTCAAATTCTACTTTGACTAGGACTTTGACTAGGTCAAAATCCTAGTCAAATTAAGCTTCTAAAGAGTTGGAGTTTAAAGAGGATTAAACTCCTCCTCTATATAAACCCCTAGCCTTGCACCTTTTGAAGGATGATGAAATTCCAACACACACAACACACACCAACTCGGCTCTCTCCCTCTTCCCTCTCGTTCGCCCCCTCTCTCTCTCTTAGCAAGAAAATAATTCTTGTTCTTTTATTTTTGGAACATTAGAACATTGATGAATCAATACCGTTAATTCATAATGTGTTGTTGATTCATCCACTCCAATAAATTACATACTTGTTCGTTGCTAGCACGACATGCAAGATACGTGGGTGGATCGTGTGTCACGATTTGGAGGGTCTCAAGAACGAGATCTTGGTGCAGAACGAGGAACAACGCGTGTAGCCGTTGAAGACGAAAACGACAACGGGTAGGTCTCGGTTTACGTTTTCGCCTCTTTTATTTTTTTCAACCCTATGGCCTCCATGATTTTTTGTATATTGTTAATTCATGAGATACACCTGAAAGAAATCGGTGGATCGTCCCGGGAATTGCGCGAATGCGGAAGCGCGATAAAAATAAACATACAAAAATTAAAGCATGCTTTAAATTTAAAAGTACACGCTCAAGGGGTGTGCCCTTGAGGTTCCCGGGCGTTCGGTGTATCTCATGATCATATAACGTTGTAAAGAAATCATGGAGGCCATAGAGTTGAAAAAATTAAAGAGGGACGAAAAAGTAAAACGAGACCTACCCGTTGTCGTTTTCGTCTTCAACGGCTACTCGCGTTGTTCCCCGTTTTGCACCGAGATCTCGTTCATGAGAACCTCCAAATCATGACACACGATCCACCCACGTATCTTGCACGTCGTGCTAGCAACGAACAAGTGTATAATTTTTGGAGTGGACGAATCCATAACACGTTATCAATTAACGGTATTGGTTCGTCTGAGTTCTAATGTTCCAAGAACAAAAAGAACTTAAGAAAAAATATATTTCTTTAGGGAGAGAGAGGGACGGACGAGCGGTGAGGAAGGGGAGAGTGTGTGTTGTGTGTGTTTTCAAGAATCATCATCCTACAATTGTTGGAAGCTAGATGTTTATATAGAGGAGGAGTTTAATCCTCTTTAAACTCCAACTCTAGGTACTCTAATTTGACTAGGATTTTGACCTAGTCAAAGTCCTAGTCAAACTAGTGTTTGACCTAGTCAAATGAATCCTAGCCTTCCATCTCCCCTTTCCATCTCAACCGTTGATTTTAATTTAATGGAATATTTAAATCCCATTAAATATTCCAAAAGGCTAAAAGAATAAATATAATATAATAAATAAATATTATTATTTATTCTAAGCCCATTAAATCAACCCTTTTAATAAATCCTATTTATTAATTTAATTCCCTTTATCAAATAGAAGGAATTAATTTCTCCAAGAAAATATAGGACCCGATTAAATCTAATTTAATCATTCCTTTACTCCAATATTTAATACCAAATTAAATACTAAGTGTGTGTGGATAGTGTGTGACTCTTTAGGTTCACCATTCAGCTAGACTTGGTCGGATTCCTAGAATCCGCCCGTTACCATGGGTGGCCATCTAGCAACGGTCCATGGCACTAGAGACTAGGTGAAATATTCAGGGATGAACATTTAGGCTCTAACAGTACACTTGTCCTTCTGTCTTCGGTCTCATCACTTAGAGTCTAGAGCACGGAAAAAGCAGGTACCCATTTTGGACCTAAGTGTCGGTCTGTCCTTACTAAACGCCGCAACGGAAACCTTTCCCTTCTGTTCAGTTACTGTGGCCACAGATTTCAGGGACAAGACACAGAGCATACATGAGACTCAACTATCAATACCTTTTGACAGGAGACAGATCCTTTCTTGGAAACTACTGTCACTTTGTACACTCGAGCTGCACTAGACATGGCTTATGACTACTCAAGAGTATTTTGGCAATCTCTCACCATATCTAAGATACAGACCTGATGCATAGGTAAACTCAGCAGTTCCTCAAGTCAAAGGACTTGGCCTGTACCGTTGGAACCGGGAATACACGCCATACCTTGCTGACCATACTCAAGGTCTTCCGTAAGACAGTTCCCGCGAGTCACCTCAGTCAGCTGCTTCCTAGCACGCTGACCCACTAACACTGCTTAGACGACCTTCGTCACCCGTCGATGAAATACGACAGCAGATGCTTAGTGCAAGTCTCAAAGGGAATCCCGGTACCCATTTTTCGGGATTCCTTGACTTGGAGATTTCCGGACTGATTCCGCGAGACTGATTTCATGGACCTACCTCCAAACGTAGTCCCAGTCCTCGAAATCGTTTCTCAGTCCGTGGGCTTTTTTTGCGTAGTGAACAGAAATGTAAATGCAGATAAGTTAACATAAACAAAGTATTGCCGTTTGAATTTTCACTTCTTTATTCATAAATGTTTTATCAAATACCAAAGAATTGTCTAGACATAGGTTACATATTCCTGCCAAAATTGGCTTACATGGTCACCTATTCTAACAATCTCCCACTTGACCTTTAAACCCAATTGCCCATATGCTTAATCCTCATCTTCTCAAGATGTTGCGTATGAGCGCTCTGCGACATAGGCTTTGTCAGCGGGTCTGCTGTGTTGTCTGCCGAGTTGACTCGGTCCATCCGGACGTCACCTCTTCCTACCATTTCTCTAAGAAGATGGTAGCGTCTAAGAATGTGTTTGGAACGGTGATGAGATCTCGGTTCCTTTGCTTGCGCTATAGTGCCGTTGTTATCACAGAAGATGACAACGGGCTCGGCGATGCTAGGCACCACACCCAACTCTTGGATGTAGTTTCTCATCCAAACCGCTTCCTTAGCAGCTTCTGAAACTGCTATGTATTCAGCCTCTGTGGTGGAGTCAGCAATGGTTGCTTGCTTGGAACTTTTCCAAGCTACTACTCCTCCATTGAGTTTGAATACGTACCCCGATTGAGACTTGGCATCATCGTCATCAGACTGGAAGCTAGCGCGCTAAAGCCTTCCAGAATTAGTTCTCCATTGCCATAGACTAGGAACATGTCCTTAGTCCTCCTTAGGTACTTAAGGATGCCCTTGACAGCATTCCAATGTGCCTCTCCTGCGCAGGACTGATATCTGCTTGTTACGCTCAAAGCGTATGCAATGTCAGGCCTAGTGCAGTGAACCGCATGCTACCTACGGCAGAAGCATAGGGGATGACCTTCATCCTTTCAAGTTCCTCATCAGTCTGTGGGGACTGTTTCTTGGATAACTTGATCCCATGCCTCATTGGAAGGAATCCTCGTTTGGAGTTGTCCATTCGATATCTCTTTAGAACTTTCTCCATATACGAGTTTTGGGTGAGTCCTAACATCCTTTTAGATCTGTCCCTGACAATCTGGATGCCTAGGATGTAGGAGGCTTCACCTAAGTCCTTCATGGAAAACTGGGTTGACAACCATGCTTTTTGTGTTTCCTAACATTCTAACGTCATTACCAATGAGCAGAATGTCATCCACATAAAGCACTAGGAACACTATTGAGCTCCCACTGACCTTCTTGTATACACAAGGGTCGGATTCGTTTTTGATGAAGTCATAACCCCGTATTACTTCATCAAAGCGAATGTTCCAACTTCGGGAGGCTTGTTTGCGGCCATAGATGGACTTCTGGAGACGACAGACTTTCTGCTCTTCTCCAGTGACCGTGAAACCCTGCGGCTGATCCATATAGATCTCTTCTTCAATGAAACCGTTGAGGAAGCCCGTTTTCACGTCCATCTGCCATATTTCATAGTCATACCATACTGCTATAGCGAGCAGGATCCGAATGGACTTAGCCATGGCTACTGGCGAGTAGGCATCCTCAAAATCGACCCCGGGTCATTGAGTGTATCCCTTAGCCACAAGCCTAGCCTTAAAGGTTGTGACTTCTCCATCAATGCCAAGTTTGCGCTTGTAGACCCACTTACAGCCGACTGGCTTAACACCTTTCGGTGGATCTACAAGACTCCAGACTTGGTTCTCGCTCATGGAGTCCATTTCGGCTTTCATGGCCTCAAGCCATTTCCCGGAGTCGATGTCAGACATCGCTTCTCCATACGTCTTAGGATCGTTATCCAAAAGATCGGTCGCACCTAGAAAGCCATATCTCACTGGAGGTCTGGACTCTCTAGTGGACCTACGGAGAACGGGAACGTCAGTGGTGATTGTGGGCGCTGACTGTATCGGAGCCGGCGGTTCAGGAACCGGGACTGGCTGTTCCTGAGGCTGTCCTTCATGCCTAGCATGTTGGACTTCTCGAGGTTGGTCAGCCCTTCGGCTGTTAATCCTGAATCCTCTAAGTGAGGGTTCCGCGGCTATGTCTGATGGTTGGATTCCATCACTTGATTCCTCAAGGATCAGCTCATCAGATTGGATATCCTCCGGGAAGCCTTGCTCCAAGAATACTGCATTTCTTGAAACAAACACCTTTTGTTCCAAGGGGTCATAAAAGTAATAACCCGCAGTTTCTTTAGGGCATCCAACGAACCTGCATAAGCTAGACCTAGATTCTAACTTATCTCCCACTAACCTCTTGACGTATGCGGGGCTACCCCACACTTTCAAGTAGTCGTAGGATGCAGGCTTGCCTTGCCATATCTCATATGGCGTTTAGGTCAATGTACTAGTAGGCGCTAAATTCAATAATTTGGCCGCCGTTTCTAGTGCATAGCCCCAAAACGATAATGGCAATTTGGTAAAACTCATCATGGACCGAATCATGTCCAACAGGGTTCGATTCCTCCTTTCAGAGACACCATTTAACTGCGGTGTTCCTGGAGGTGTCCATTCTGATATTATACCATGTTCTTTTAGATAATCTAGGAACTCCGTACTAAGGTATTCACCGCCTCGGTCCGACCGAAGGATTTTAATTTTGCAGTTGGTTTGGTTCTCCACTTCAAGTCTGAATTCTTTAAACCTCTCAAGAGCTTCAGACTTGTACCTCATCAGGTAAACATAACCATACCGTGAATGATCATCGGTGAAGGTTATGAAGTTTGAGAACCCACCTCGGGCCTGCGTCCTTAGTGGTCCACATACGTCTGTATGGACCAAGTCCAACAGACCTGTGGCAAGCCTGCTTTGTCCTACAAAGGGCTTCTTGGTCATTTTCCCTCTTAGCAGGACTCACAAGTTGGTAGATCGCTCAAGTCCCCAACCTCTAGGTTCTTTGAGTCTACCAACCTTTTCATCCTATCTTGGGATATGTGACCTAGCCTAGCGTGCCACAGACGTGCGTTCCCATTATTATCTAATTTTTGTTTGTGTTGTGTATTGAGGACGAAATTCGTTTGTTGCAAGATATAGAGTCCGTTATGCAATGTACGAAGTAGATGAGCAATTCCACACCTCATCAAATAAAAGCAATTTTTATTGATTCTAAACTCATAACCACTATTGTCCAACAATGGAATGGAAATGATGTTTTTAATCATACTGGGTACAAAATAAACTTGCTCTAAATCTATGCTAATACTATCACTAATCACTAGAGTGGCGGATCCTACTGCTTCTGCCGAGATGGCCTTGCTATTCCCAAGCTTCAGGATCATGTCCCCGCTACCCAGTTTTCTGCTTCTTTTCAACACCTGCAAGTCATTGCAAATGTGAGCTCCACAGCTGGTATCTAATACCCAAGAGGCAGAACTAGTGACCATATTAACCTCAATCACATATATACCTTGGTTCGAGAAGAGTTTGGGGCACTCTCTCTTCTAATGCCCTTTCTCACGGCAGTTGATACATATGTCATATGCCTTCGACTGTTGCTTGGAGACAACCTTTCCTTTTCCTTTAGCTTTCCCCTCCTTCTTCTTCCAACGTCCGGCACCCTTGCCTTTCGTATTAGAAGTTGAAGCACCTCCAAACAATACCGAAGGCGTGGACTTCTTAGTCGTTGCCTCGTATTGAACCAACATATTGATCAACTCATGAATGCCCTTCTCAAGTGCGTTCATGTTGTAGTTGACGATAAATTGGTCAAAGGAGGGTGGGAGTGACTGAAGGATCACATCTATATACGTTTCATTATCAAGACCTGCCTTTAGGTCCTCGAGCTTTTCCACCAGGGTAAGCATTTTAACCCCGTGCTTTTGTACAGAGGATCCTTCTGTCATTTTCGTTCCAAAGAACGCCTTGGTCGCGACATACCTAGTATGCCGGTCCGGGACTGCAGAGCAATCCTTAACGCGAGCCATAATGGAAGGGATATCGTCTAGCCTTTCATATTGCTTCTGAATCTCATTGGTCATCGAAGCAAGTATGATGCTACGGACCTTTCGGTTATCCTTATGCCAAGTCTCGAACGTCTCACGTTCTTCTGGCGTGGATCCTTCCGGTAAGATCCTAGGGATAGGCTCGTCCATGACGTAGCCTTGGTTCTCGTAATCTAGGACTATCCTGAGATTTCGCAACCAGTCGTTGTAGTTTGTTCCATTGAATTTGTTTGTCTCAAGAATGGTGGAAAGTGGGTTCTTAGACATTTTAAAATCTACATTTTAGAAAACAGCGCGCGATCAGCAGAAAATAAAAGACGGTGGTTTCATAAAATAATTAAATGCATGGACTTTAGTCATTTAATCCTCCCACTATTTATACGAAAACACGGTACTCTCAAACGTGATTTTTGGGAAATCCTTTCCAAGTGGGCTTGGGATCCACAGCGATTTTTTCCCATACCCCGCTTTTACGATTCGCATGGAAAAGATCCTGTGGGAGGTATTCCATACCATTCTCGTTCCAAGAGATTCCCAAGATTATTGCCTTACCCTTTCACATGATCCCGAGGACTCCAAGCGAATCATGTTAATTGGGCGTTAGACCCAACCTAATCGACCGAGCCACGGACCCACTGGTACCCCCACGACTCGTGAGACAGGTAGCAGCAGCCCGCTTTTCGTTCATGACATAATGCAGCTTCCTTTAAGTACAATAACGTGACACGACTCGTGAGACCACGCTATTGACCCAAAGCAGCTTCCTCACTATGCCATGGATTGGAAGGCATGGACAAACTCCTAGAGTTCATGTCCACTTTGTCTAGGGTCTAATATTTTGACATTGGTCCAACCAATGTGAGAGTAAGTAATGACCGAGATCTCAAATAAATAAATATCTACACATACATCCATAATGCGTAAATAAACCATCCACAGCAGTTATACGATAAATAAACAACCCATTCATCCATCATCATAACCACATGCAAAATTAAAGCCTAGCACGCCCCTGTTGGATGATCACGAGCCCGAATCCTATGCGACCCACTGAGCCCGCAGTGGATCTATGGTCAATCTAGGGTTGGTCCTATACTATTTCATTAATAGTAACCCAATCATCATGCTGATGGGCCTTGGTCTCTTTCTCTTTCTTCACTTCATGGAAAACTCCAGGGGACCTCCCGTCTGGGCTCTCCATGTGGTCCTTCCTTCTTCTCCACCAATTACAAAAATAGAAACCTCACTCCTAGTCTACTCTCATTACATATTAAAAATAGAAACCCCAGCGAAAATCCGGGGGGAGTACATAAGGAGGGAGGTAGAATGCCTTACTATTCCAAGGCAACTAGAAAGAGAGAAGGAGAAAGCAGTAAAAGAGGCACACAGGCCCAACAGAAAATAAACCATACATCCGGTCTAGGGCTCGCGATCATCCATTTCCATCCAACACACATAATCACATGATCCAATCATATAATCACAATATACCAACAACATATGATTTCCAATCATAAATATCCAAAATAATAAATGAATATGTGCACAACGTGTGAAAAATAAAACACAAATATTGGTAATAATATTTTCTCATTTTAGGAAAACCTTTCCTCATTATTTTAAGTAAAATAACCCCGGGATTCCAAATCGAATTTATTTTACTCCTAAAATAATGTCTTTTAAAAAATAGGCATAATTGAACCAAAAACGATTTTTCAGAATTAATTCAAAAAATTAAAACTGAAAATAATTAAAAAATTAAAAGGAAAAACACTGCTAGGGTTTTGAAACCCTGGCACGCGCGCAGGCACTGCCTGGCCGGGCGCGCGCACGCAGGCCCCTTGCCTGCGTGCGCGCGCGCCTGGCCGGCAGCGCGCTGCGCGGCCTGGCACTCCGGCAGGCCGCCGCGCGCGCAGGCTCCCTTGCCTTGCGCGCGCACTGGCCTACTAGCTGCCGGCCGTGCCGTGCGCAGTGCGCACAGACGCGCACTAGGCACGCCTGTAGGGCACGCGCGCGCAGACTCCTCCGTCTGCGTGCGCGCGCGCCTGGCGGCGCTGCCCAGAGCCCGTCCGCGCGCGGAGCCGGGCGCGCGCGCAGACACCCTTGTCTGCATGCGCGCGCGCCTGCGTGCAGCCTTCCTGGCTGCGCGCTGCCCCTGCGCGACCGGCTAGGCGGGCGCGCGCAGGCCTCCCTTGCCTGCGCGCGTCTGCCCTGCCGGCAGTGTGCGGATGCGCGCGGCCAGCCCTCCCGACTGGCCGGCTGCGTCGTTTCTCATTTTTCGTTCAATTTTTCCACCCCGTTTCCCAAGAAAAACAGAAAAACACCAACATTCAGAAATTCACAAGAATTAAAAGCAATAAAATCGACATGCTTAAGATCAAGAACAATCAAGATTTAATATAAAAACATGCCAATTTCACGTTGCATACTTATAACGCACATAAACCCTAGGCCTATACACCGAACCGGGCTCTGATACCACTGAAAGAAATCGGTCGATCGTCCCGGGAATTGCCCGAATGCGGAAGCGCGATAAAAATAAACATACAAAAATTAAAGCATGCTTTAAATTTAAAAGTACACGCTCAAGGGGTGTGCCCTTGAGGTTCCCGGGCGTTCGGTGTATCTCATGATCATATAACGTTGTAAAGAAATCATGGAGGCCATAGAGTTGAAAAAATTAAAGAGGGACGAAAAAGTAAAACGAGACCTACCCGTTGTCGTTTTCGTCTTCAACGGCTACTCGCGTTGTTCCCCGTTTTGCACCGAGATCTCGTTCTTGAGACCCTCCAAATCGTGACACACGATCCACCCACGTATCTTGCACGTCGTGCTAGCAACGAACAAGTGTATAATTTTTGGAGTGGACGAATCAATAACACGTTATCAATTAACGGTATTGGTTCGTCTGAGTTCTAATGTTCCAAGAACAAAAAGAACTTAAGAAAAAATATATTTCTTTAGGGAGAGAGAGGGGCGGACGAGAGGTGAGGAAGGGGAGAGTGTGTGTTGTGTGTGTTTTCAAGAATCATCATCCTACAATTGTTGGAAGCTAGATGTTTATATAGAGGAGGAGTTTAATCCTCTTTAAACTCCAACTCTAGGTACTCTAATTTGACTAGGATTTTGACCTAGTCAAAGTCCTAGTCAAACTAGTGTTTGACCTAGTCAAACGAATCCTAGCCTTCCATCTCCCCTTTCCATCTCAACCGTTGATTTTAATTTAATGGAATATTTAAATCCCATTAAATATTCCAAAAGGCTAAAAGAATAAATATAATATAATAAATAAATATTATTATTTATTCTAAGCCCATTAAATCAACCCTTTTAATAAATCCTATTTATTAATTTAATTCCCTTTATCAAATAGAAGGAATTAATTTCTCCAAGAAAATATAGGACCCGATTAAATCTAATTTAATCATTCCTTTACTCCAATATTTAATTCCAAATTAAATACTAAGTGTGTGTGGATAGTGTGTGACTCTTTAGGTTCACCATTCAGCTAGACTTGGTCGGATTCCTAGAATCCGCCCGTTACCATGGGTGGCCATCTAGCAACGGTCCATGGCACTAGAGACTAGGTGAAATATTCAGGGATGAGCATTTAGGCTCTAACAGTACACTTGTCCTTCTGTCTTCGGTCTCATCACTTAGAGTCTAGGGCACGGAAAAAGCAGGTACCCATTTTGGACCTAAGTGTCGGTCTGTCCTTACTTAACGCCGCAACGGAAACCTTTCCCTTCTGTTCAGTTACTGTGGCCACAGATTTCAGGGACAAGACACAGAGCATACATGAGACTCAACTGTCAATACCTTTTGACAGGAGACAGATCCTTTCTTGGAAACTACTGTCACTTTGTACACCCGAGCTGCACTAGACATGGCTTATGACTACTCAAGAGTATTTTGGCAATCTCTCACCATATCTAAGATACAGACCTGATGCACAGGTAAACTCAGCAGTTCCTCAAGTCAAAGGACTTGGCCTGTACCGTTGGAACCGGGAATACATGTCATACCTTGCTGACCATACTCAAGGTCCTCCGTAAGACGGTTCCCGCGAGTCACCTCAGTCAGCTGCTTCCTAGCACGCTGACCCACTAACACTGCTTAGACGACCTTCGTCACCCGTCGATGAAATACGACAGCAGATGCTTAGTGCAAGTCTCAAAGGGAATCCCGGTACCCATTTTTCGGGATTCCTTGACTTGGAGATTTTCGGACTGATTCAGCGAGACTGATTTCATGGACCTACCTCCAAGCGTAGTCTTAGTCCCCGAAATCGTTTCTCAGTCTGTGGGCTTTGTTTGCGTAGTGAACAGAAATGTAAATGCAGATAAGTGAACGTAAACAAAGTATTGCCATTTGAATTTTCACTTCTTTATTCATAAATGTTTTATCAAATACCAAAGAATTGTCTAGACATAGGTTACATATTCCTGCCAAAATTGGCTTACATGGTCACCTATTCTAACAACACCGAACACCCGGAAAATTTCAAGGGCACACCCCTTGAAACGTGTTCTTTATTTTAAAAGCATGTTTTAAATTCCGCAATTTTATTTTATACGCGCTTCCGCATTCGCGCAATTTTCCCGGGACGATCCACGCATTCTTTCATTGCCAACTATCATCACCTCAATCATAATATCTCCTTTTTTCATCGGTACCACACAACACAAAGCTCGTATGATACCCTATCATCAATGATACCTCACAGCACACAGCTCGTATCCAGAGGCCAAGAGTTCCGACTATCGAACTATCGCTAGACTGATGGCTTAGTTCATGGTGTAGCTAAGAGGACTAACCGATGTGCGCTACATAACCAGATTCTGGGTGCAGTCAGAGAGTTACTAAAGGCATCTCCTGGAAGGAAAAAATGCCTATTGGTAGTTGATATTTCTCCTGAGAAATTCGGTTTCGTTGGGACATCTTTCTCCCATTTCTTCAGTTGGTCGCCGTCCTTTACTTTCACTTGCTTCTCTTCCTTCTGGAATATACATTGTCTTTCAGTCACTTCAGTGGATATTCTGTCAAGGGGAGGTTTGGAACGAAAGCAGAGTGGATCTGCGGCAAAGCCGAGCCTCCGGAGGTATGGCGGGCTGCTCTCGCTATTGGTACGGCGGCTTTAAGCTACCCAGATCCTTTAACAATAAACCAATAGATACCCCAGACAGGGAATGGCTTGGTGCCTGGCTAAGTAATCGCCCTTATTGCAGGAAAACACTAAAGATATATATCTATATGCTTATGTGGTAGGGGTCTTGAAAGGCAGTAACACAAGACAATTCACTGAATGGTTGTTGGCTCCACCGGAGGAGTATTAAATCAACAACGTGTAACTGCTTGGGCATTGAGTGTTCCGCCGCTTGAGGAAGTATGTGAGAGGATCGATGTTAAGCAGAAGTGGGGTTAAAGCAGCCAACAACACATCCCCCTTTACTTAGTAGGGCTTGAAAGGCTGGACAGTTTTCCTTTCCTGTCCAGTATTTTCAATCCAAGCCGAAATAGGAAAAGCCGCAAGCACCACTAGGTGGTAGCCTGCTCCAGTCCCCTATCATATCCCATCATCCATCATATCACACAACACACAACTCGTATGATATGTCACATCATCTCCACTGATCAATGACAGCATACAGCTCGTCATTAATCATATTATCATAAGCCATTGTAGTACGTCCCCCAGACAAGTAAGCCATCTCTTATCTCAATTCACAACATTCCATCCATAATATCATAATTTAATTTCAAAACCATAATAGAATAGCATGATATCGCATGATCATTCATTCGTCTTTCTCACACCATAACCACATATATGCATAAAATGACAACTCCACAGAATAACAATATAACCAGATAAATAGCCATCGCAATCACATATATAATACAAGAATATATATCATATATATAAGATATATATAAATATAAATCCAATTAACTATACTTACCTCAAATTCTTAAATGATTACATCACTAAATACAGTTGATTAACCCTCTACTTTATCCCCGTGCTATATAATAAGTTATACTATGTATAATCAATATATCGAAAATATCGTAAATTCTGAATAAAATTACTAAATAATATTCGTACTTTTTCCACCAATATTTTAATATTTAATCTATATTGAAATTCAAACCTCCTTTTGCTCCTCTTCTAAACAATTAGACATTATAAGATTTTCCAATATATATATATATATATATATATATAATTTATCAATTAACTTCTAAGAGCTTATTTCATCAAACCCCTCATATTTTTATAACTATCGTTCTCTATAACATCCCTAAATAAAGTCATTATAAAAATCTCATACTCCTTTCTAATAAATACAATATTTCTTAATTATAATTTTCTAATATTTCTCAAACATAATTTTCTACTATCCTTATTAATTCACGCAAATTCTTCACTACTACAATAATTATTTAAACACTAATACATGCAATTATGTATTTGGTTAATAAACCCGATTAACTTGAGTACTCTATTATAACAACTACTAAATCTAATAGACTAAGTAATTTTAATTTATTGATGCTATTGAGGTCCTTCCTAAAGTGTTTTCTAGACTATAATAGAGCTTAAAGCAGTCTTATAGAGTCTTAAAAGGGAATAAGAAACTATTGGGACTCTAATAGCTCCCGGACCACTATCTGCAATGCCGCTTTGCCTCCATCAGAGGATATAATATTCCAGTCTAATTAAATATATACCCGAATACTAATTTGTTTCAATGCTCAACTTCATTAAATTTTTCGATTAAATAGTAAATTGAATAGTATAAAGCATATTTAATAAATACACTAATTAAATAATATTAATATAATAATTAATTTGTAATTTAAAAATAAAGATTCTTACCGGTTGCGAATTACCGAAAGATTTCAATCTAATTGTCCAGACATTACTCTCTATCCAAAGTGAATGGCTATCTAATATATATGTATATATATATATATACATATATATATATATATTAAAGTAAGAAAAATGTGTATTAGCTTTGGAATAAAGAGGTACACGTGCACAACCCTCGATGAACCTAATCTATATTTAATGTTATCCTTTTTTTTAACTTTGTAAGAGATTCCAATTTAGTCCTTTAACTTATAAAATTATATAATTTAATCCCAAATATTTTATAAAGCTTCAATTTGGTCCTTTAAAGTTTTAATAATTGCAAATTTTGACCTATAACTTATAATTAAATTTATATTTTCTTAATAATTACTATAGTTCTCTGAATTAAGTATAAAAATCTATGGACGTCACATTGAATGTACCCCCATTTAGACTTTTAACTTTCTGTTGTGCTTGCCCCCTGATATAGGGGGATGAAACAATTTATTTTCATTGCTTTCTGAATGTTGCTACTACTACTCCCCCCCAAGTCGGTTGGCTTGCGTTTTGCTATGATATGCCTTTTGCTTCATGTGAATGTCCTTGTGATTTTTGATGATTGGGGGTTTGTTGCCCCATGTATGTAGCTCTTGAAAAGGGAGATTGGATGATTTTGTTGATAACTTGGACGATGTTTGAGCTAAGAAGTGATCTTTTTCCTTTCTGGGGAGGCGTTGAATACGCCTTGATCAGTTTTGAGGTTTTGTCGACTTTATCTGGATGTGACTGCTTGTGAAAATAAGATTTGCTCTGCATGAGTACTTGTAGCATGGCAGGATTCATTTTTAAAATGTGCCTGCAAAGTGACAGGACTTGCCTGAATGCTTACGAGGAGGTAGGGCTTGTTTGATAGACTGCCTACAGCAAAGTAGGGCTTTTTTAGATGGGGTGCCTGCCTTGTAGCAAGGCTTTTCAGGTGGACTCAAGGCTTATTAGATGGACTGCTTGCAATGTGACAGGGCTTGTTAGATGGACTCCCTGCAATGTGGCACGGCTTATTGAATGGACTGCCTGCAATGTAGCAGGGCTTGTTGAATGGACCATCTGCTCTGGGGCAAGATTTTGTTATTTTCTTGAGGGGTTCCCACCTTAGGAGGGACAAGTAGGTATCCTTCTGTGAGGATCCTACCTTGGAAAACAAGATTAGCGTTAGGGAAGGCGGGGAGATGCCCTTCTCCCAATAGGTCCGCTTGGGGGGACTTATGCGAAGAATCTTTTGAGATTGTATAAGTTCCATGGGCGAGGAAGCGGGTGCTCGTTCCCATCCTCTAATTCATATGCTCCATTTCCAAGGATTCCCCTAACTTTGTAGGGTCCTCCTAGGTAGGGTCCATCTTGTCCACTGGTTTCGATGCTTCCACCTTTTGGAGTATCAAATCGCCAACTTGGAATCCACGGGGCTTAACCTGTTATTATAGGCATTGATCGTTATTCTTTTGTATCTTTGCATTCGAAGGAAGGCTTTTTCTCTGAGTTCCATGATGAGATCGAGATTCTCGCTAAGTAAATTATTATTTTGGTCTTTCGAATAACACATTATCCAGTGGGAAAGCACGCCCACCTCGGCTAGTATTACAACATCCGTCCCGTAAACTAGGTAAAAGGGGCTTTTGCCCATAGAATTTCTAGGTGCAGTTTGTTAGGTCCACAGGACACTACTGAGCTCCTTGGCCCAGCTGCCCCTGGCTCTATCGAGCCTTCTTTTAATACCTTGTAGGAAGGTACGATTGGTGACCTCCACTTGACAATTGGCTTGAAGGTGAGCCACAGATGTGAATCTTTATCTGATTCGTAACCTCTTGCACCATTCTCATTCTTGTTTCCTTGAAACTGTCGTCCATTGTCCGAAATGATTTCACGGGGGAGCCCAAAGCGACATATGATGTTTTTCCACAGAGAAATTGACCTCTCACTCAGTAATGTGATAGAGGGGTTTGGCGTCCACCGACTTTTTGAAGTAATCTATCGCCCTCAGTAGGAATTTTCGTTGTCCAGGGGCCATGGGGAACGGCCCCACAATATCAATCCCCTATTGAGCGAAAGGGCATAGGGCCACTAGTGTGGCTAATGGTTCACCAGGTTAATGTATTAGGGAGGTATGCTTCTGGCACCTCTCACATTATTTAACCAGGGCCTTGGCATCTTACTTCATCGTAGGCCAAAAGTACCTTACCCTCAAGGCCTTGTTGGCTAGGGCCAACACTTCTACATGTGATCCACAACATCCCTCATGAATTTCTTTGAGGACATATACCCCCTTCTTGGGACAGGTATCTTAGGAGGGGATGCGTGAAGGATTTCTTGTAGAGGGTGTCTCCCACTAGGAGGAAATGGACGGCCCGCCTCTTCAAACGGACGGCCTCCCATTTGTTGGTAGGAGGGTGGCCTTCTTTCGACCAGTCTAGGACAGCCAGTCTTTAGTCCTCCCCCCCCCCCAGGGAGTATGGTCTGAATCTCCAGGGCGAGAACGGGCCTTGACAAGTGGTGTATTGTTATTCCTCTGGTTCGGAAATCATCTATGGTGTTGGCCAACTTTGACATGTATTCGGCTTTTGTTTTCTTCTCAAGGGATTTGAATGAGTTGGAAGGTATCAAACTTGGTCTTCCATTGCTCTACCCTCTGGAGGTATTGCTTCATACTTTCCTCATTGGCTTCGTATACTCCCTCTGTTTGCTTAACGATGAGCTGGGAATCGGAGTAGGCTATCAGGTGCCTGCCCCTGCCTCCCAAGCTATTCTCATGTGTTAGAATAGGTAACCCGAAAGCCAATAGGTTTGGCATCTTGTAACCTATTTTACAACTTGATGTAATGTAATATTATGTAATGAATAGAATGAGTATTCATTAGCATTGGTACCTTCTTTGTTGTGTTCATTTTTCATATGTTTAAAATAGTGTTTTACATATATCACAACAAAGCCTACAGACCAAGGTTAACAAGTAATGCTATTGGGCCACGCATTAGATGGTGGTCATGAAACTAACTAATAAAGAGTTGGGTTTGAAACGTTCCAAGTCGAGGGAATCGAGACAGGGCATCGAGAGTCCTATAGAGACTTGCACCAAGAGTTGTATTCATCAGACGAGTGCCGTATTTCATCAGCGACAGGCGTGGGACGCCTATACGATCTTGGTGGGTTGGTCGACTGGGGTCGAGCTGACTGAACTGTTTCGCGGGGATCAATATATGGAAGCCTTGGAGGCTTGTGAAGGACAAGCGGATCCGTCCGGGAGCGCGAGCGGAAGCGAGAAAGCGAGTAATGTGCGTAAATTTAAATCCAATTTAAATTAACGTGTCCCAAGGGGTGTACCCATGGGTGCTCAACCGGGCGTTCGATGTTGGATGTGTAAATATTAAAACATATATAAAACACATCGGGCATAGATAGATTGTAAATCAACCAAAGCGTAATAAAACCGTTACCTTTGATGATCTACGTGCAAGCGGCTACTTGCGTTGTTCCATCTCCAGAATGCTCACGAAATCCAAATGTATGGATTCTCCAAAGGTGATCCACACCACACCGGAAGAAACGCACGTTCTCCTTGCTAGAAGAAAACGGATTTAATAAAGGAATCGGTTTAAGAGAAGAACACTATGAATTAGTGTTCTCTTAAACCTACTTTGTTCTTCCTCTTGATTCAAAACCAAGTGAAAAACACAAGTAGAAAATGGGAGAGATGGCCGGGAGTTGAGAGAGAGGAGAGGTCCGAAAATTGTTCTTCTTTTTCCTAGAAAAAGATGAATTATGATTTACACATGCAAGGTGTTGTATATACTCATATATATACATAATTAATGTGATTATTGGAATGTGTCTAGGTTCATCCAAGGATGTCTAGATACATTCCAATCAATAACCATTAATTCTTCAATCAAGCCTACCAAAATTTATGGTATGATCAAATCATACCAAAAGGGACGGGCTTGATTGGAGTTGATTTGTCTCTTTCCAAAAGAGATAAGTCAACATACCACCTTGCATGAAACATGGCTGATTTTGCTTCCTCCAAGGGAGCATTTCAGCCATGTCCAATTTAGGAAGAAGTCCAACTTCTTCCTATTCCAAAATAGGAATTATTTCTCCTCTCGGGTCAAATTTAACGGACCGGGGTTTTTATCGTAATCCAATTATGATGAACCCGACATTAAATCCAATTTAATGTCCGCTTAAATCATTCCCGTTGATCTTTTAATCCATTTAAAAGATCCAACATCTCAACTTTCCATATTTAATCAAAAATCCAATTTACCGATTAAACGAGGGTCCGATACAATATCGGCCCGTCCATCCAATGGACTTTCCCTTAAGTAATCCAATTACTTATTCATCCTTCGAGATTGACTCCAAGTCAATCTCTCAACCTCCTCGGTGATTTGTGTGTGACCCTTTAGGTTCACCCTCAGCTAGACTTGGGCCCGTGTCCCACAAGGACCCGTTACCATGGGTGGCCGTCTAGCAACGGTCCATGGCACTAGAGACTAGGTGAATTGGCATGAACATTTAGGCGTCGATTCCGTACAGGTACGGTCCTTCCGTCTACCATCCTCCGGACTTAGTCTAGGGTATGGAATTGGGTGTCGGTTCCCATCCTTGACTATGCATCTATGCTTAATACTCGAGACTACGTATGCTTCATTGCGTCGACACAGGAAACCATTCCCTACTCGACCAACCACTGTGGCCCAACTTTAAATAGCATGAACGTGTCTCCAAGTGCATAGGAGATACCTCTGTCACATATTGACAGGGGACAGATCCTCTTCTTGGAATCCACCATCCTCGCTACACATTCCGACTGCACTGGACAAGGCTTATGATAATCATCTTACAGAATGATCACCTCTCGCCAGATCCAAGATACAGCCGTCCTGTGCACGCAACTGCCATGATCCCTCAAGTCTGAGGATTACTCCCGTACTATCGGAATCGGGGAAATCGAACCATACCGACCAAGCCTCCAAGGCTTCCATATGATGATCCCCGCGAGTCAGTCCAGTCGGCTCGATCCCAGTTGACCAACCCATCAAGATCGTGTAGGCGTCCCACGCCTGTCGCCCATGAAACACAGCACTCATCCAATGAACACGACTCTTGATGCAAGTCTCAATAGGACTCTTGATGCCCTGTCTCGAGGTCCTCGACTATGAACATTTCAGACCCAACTCTAAATCAGTTGGTTTCATGTCCACCATCCAATGCGTGGCCCAACTGCATGAGTTGTTAACCGTGGTCTGTGGGCTTTGTTGCGATATAAGTAAAACACCATTTTAACAAATGTGAAATGAGCGCAACAAAGTAAAGCACCAAAAGTGACGAATACTCATTTGATTTATCACATAATAATATTACATTTACATCGAATTGTATAATAGGTTACAAATCACCAAACCTATTGGCTTTCTGGTCACCTATTCTAACAACTTGGTCGGTATGATTGGATTTTCCCGGTTCTGCTAGTACGGGAGTAGTCCTCAAACTTGAGGAACCATGGCAGTCATGTGCGCACGATGGTTGTATCCCAGATCTGGTGAGAGGTGATCATTCTGTAAGATGATCATTATAAGCCTTGTCCAGTGCAGTTGGAATGTATAGCGAGGACGGTAGGTTCCAAGAAGAGGATCTGTCCCCTGTCAGTATGAGACAGAGGTATCTCCTATGCACTCGGAGACACGTCCATGTTATTTAAACTTGTGCCCACAATAGTTGATCGAATAGGAAATGATTTCTTGTGTCGATGCAATGAGGCATGCGTCATCTCGAGTATTAAGCATAGATGCCTAGTCAAGGATGGGAACCGACGCCCAATTCCATACCCTAGATTAAGGCCGGGAGTCGGTAGACAGAAGGACCGTACCCGTACAGAATCAGCGCATAAATGTTCACGCCAACATTCACCTAGTCTCTAGTGCCATGGACCGTTGCTAAATGGCCACCCATAGTAATGGGCTCCTGTTGGACACGGGCCCAAGTCTAGCTGAGGGTGAACCTAAAGGGTCACACACAAATCACCGAGAAGGTGGAGAAATTGACTTGGAGTCAATTTTAGAGGATAATAAGTAATTGGATTACTTAAGGGATTATCCATTGGATGGACGGGCCGATATTGTATCGGGTCCTTGTTTTAATCGGTAAATGGGATTTATCGGTTAGTATAGAGAATTGGAGAATCGGATCTTTTAATTGGATTAAACGATCGATGGGAATTATTGAACTGGACCTTGAATTAAATGTGATTTAATTTTGTGCTCGTTGTAATTGGATTACAATGAAACCCGGTCCATTAAATTTTGGCCCAAGAGGTGTGTTAATTCAAATTTTGAAATGAGAAGAAGTTGGACTTGTTCCCAATATAGGTATGGAAAAAAATTACCACTCTTAGAGAGGTAAAAATCGGCCATACATGGCTTTGGTGAGGTTGACTTGTCTCTTTTGGTAAGGGACAAATCAATTCCACTCAAGCCTCTCTCATTTAGTAGGATTAAATCATACCTTATGAGATGATAGGCTTGATTGATGAATTAGTGGGATTGATTGGGATGTATGTTGACATCCTTGGATGAACCTAGTAACATTCCAATAGTCACATTAATTTCGTATATATATGGGTATATACAATCATCAAAGCAAGAGAATTAATTATATTTTCATCTTTTTCTAGGAAAAAGAAGGAAAAACACACCTCACTCTCTCGTCTCTTTTTCGGCCCCTCTCTACTCATACACATACCCTTTTTGTTCTTCATTTGATCTTGAATCATTTTGAAGAACAAAGCAAGCTTAAGAAAAGACATTAATTCAATAGTGTTCTAGTTTCTTGAACCGTGTTCTCTAGATCCGTTTTTCTCTATCAAAAAAAATGTGTATCTCTTTTGTTGTGGTGTGGGCTACTCTAGAGAGTTCATACGTTTGAACTTAGTGAGCATATCGGGAGAGGAACAACGCTAGTAGCCGTCCAAGCAATCAGACTATAAAGGTAATCTTGTCATTTTACGCTATTGTAGTTCTTTTCATATCTATGCTCTACGTGAAATATATGTTTATAATATTGGCACATCCTACATCGAACGCCCGGTTGAGCACCCAACGGTACACCCCTTGGGATTTGGTGATTATTATTGTTTTAAATATACACTATTTCACATTTTCACATTCTCGGCGGATCCGCTTGTCTCTTCATCATGCCTAAAGCCAGGGCCTCGTACTCGGCCTCGTTGTTAGAGGCCTTAAACCCGAACTTGACTAAAAATTCCATGTCTACCCCCTCGGGCAAGGGCGCGGCCAGCAGCCAACAGGCCAGCGCGCGCGCGAGGCAAGGGAGCCTGCGCGCGCGACGGCCTGCCGGAACGCCAGGCCGCGCAGCACGCTGCCGGCAAGGCGCGCGCGCACGCAGGCAGGGGGCCTGCGCGCGCGCGCCCGGCCAGGCAGCACCTGTATGCGCGCCGGTAGGCCGCTGCCGGCGGCGGCGACCGGTGCTGCTGCTAGGGTTTTTTAAACCCTAGTAGTGTTTTCTTTAATTTTTTAATTATTTTCAGTTTTAGTTTTGAATTAATTCTGAAAAATCATTTTTGGGGTTCAATTATGCCTAATTTTCTAAAGACATTATTTTAGGAGTAAAATACATTAGATTTGGAATCTCGGGGTTATTTTACTTAAAATAATGAGGAATGGTTTTCCTAAAACGAGAAAATATTATTACCAATATTTATGTTTTATTTTTTCACACGTTACGCACATATCCATTTATTTCTTATTTTGTATAATTATGATTGGAAATCATGAATTGTTGGTATATTGTAATTATGTGATTAGATCATGTAATTATGTGTGTTGGATGGAAATGGATGATCACGAGCCCTAGACCGAATGTGTGGTTTAATTTCTGTTGGGCCTGTGTGCCTCTTTTACTGCTTTCTCCTTCTCTCTTTCTAGTTGTCTTGGAATAATAATGCATTCTACCTCCCTCCTTATGTACTCCCCCCGGGTTTTCGCTGGGGTTTCTTTCTATTTTTTATATGTAATGAGAGTAGACTAGGAGTGAGGTTTCCTTTTTTTTGTAATCGGTGGAGAAGAAGGAAGGACCACATGGAGAGCCCAGACGAGAGGTCCCTTGGAGTTTTCCATGAAGTGAAGAAAGAGAAAAGAGACCAAGGCCCATCAGCATGATGATTGGGTTACTATTAATGTAATAGTGTAGGACCAACCCTAGATTGACCATAGATCCACTACGGGCTCAGTGGATCGCATAGGATTCGGGCTCGTGATCATCCAACAGGGGCGTGCTAGGCTTTAATTTTGCATGTGGTTATTATGATGGATGAATGAGTTTTTATTTATCATATAACTGCTATGGATGGTTTAATTTACGCATTATGGATGGATGTGTGAATGTTTATTTATTTTGAGATCTCGGTCATTCACTACTCTCACATTGGTTGGACCAATGTTGAAACATTAGACCCTGGACAAAATGGACATGAACTCTAGGAGTTTGTCCATGCCTTCCAATCCATGGTTTAGTGAGGAAGCTGTTTTAGGTCAATAGCATGGTCTCACGAGTCGTGGCACGTTATTGTACTTAAAAGAAGCTGCACTTTGTCATGAACGAAAAATAGGCTGCTGTACCTGTCTCACGAGTCATGGGGGTACCAATGGGTCTGTGGCTTGGTCGATTGGGTTGGGTCTAACGCCCAAATAGCATGATTCGCTTAAAGTCCTCGTGATCATGTGAAAGGGTGAGGCAATAATCTTGGGAATATCGTGGAACGAGAATGGTATGGAATACCTCCCACAGGATCTTTTCCATGCGAATCGTAAAAGCGGGGTATGGGGAAAAATCACTGTGGATCCCAAGCCCACTAGGAAAGGATTTCCCGAAAATCACGTTTGAGAGTACCGTGCTTTCGTATAAATAGTGGGAGGATTAAATGACTAAAGTCCATGCATTTAATCATTTTTTATCAAACAACCGTCTTTTATTTTCTGCTGATCGCCCGCTGTTTTCTAAATGTAGATTTAAAAAATGTCTAAGAACCCACTTTCAACCATTCTTGAGACAAAAAAATTCAATGGAACAAATTACAACGACTGATTGCACAATCTCAGGATAGCCCTAGATTACGAGAACCAAGGCTACGTCATGGACGAGCCTCTCCCTAGGACCTTGCCGGAAGGATCCACACCAGAAGAACGTGAGACGTTCGAGACATGGCATAAGGATAACCGGAAGGTCCGTAGCGCCATACTTGTTTCGATGACCAATGAGATTCAGAAGCAATATGAAAGGCTAGACGACGTCCCTTCCATAATGGCTCGCCTTAAGGATTGCTATGCAGTCCCGGACCAGCATACTAGGTATGTCGCGACCAAGGCGTTCTTTGGAACTAAAATGACAGAAGGATCCTCTGTACAAGAGCACGGGGTTAAAATGCTTACCCCGGTGGAAAAGCTCGAGGACCTAAAGGCAGGTCTCGATAATGAAACGTACATAGATGTGATCCTTCAGTCACTCACACCCTCCTTTGACCAATTTATCGTCAACTACAACATGAACGCACTTGAGAAGGGCATTCATGAGTTGATCAATATGTTGGTGTAATACGAGGCAACGACTAAGAAGTCCACGCCTTCGGTATTGTTTGGAGGTGCTTCGACTTCCAATACGAAAGACAAAGGTGCCGGACGTTGGAAGAAGAAGAAAGGGAAGGGAAAAGCTGTCAAAGCAGCTACGAACACTAAGAGTGTTCCCATTGCCAAAGAGGGGAAGGGCAAAGGGAAGGGAAAGGTTGTCTCCAAGCAACAGTCGAAGGCATATGACATATGTATCAACTGCCATGAGAAAGGGCATTGGAAGAGAGAGTGCCTCAAACTCTTCTCGAACCAAGGTATTTATGTGATTGAGGTTAATATGGTCACTAATTCTGCCTCTTGGGTATTAGATACCGGCTGTGGAGCTCACATTTGCAATGACTTGCAGGTGTTGAAAAGAAGCAGAAAGCTGGGTAGCGGGGACATGATCCTGAAGCTTGGGAATGGCAAGCCATCTCGGCAGAAGCAGTAGGATCCGCCACTCTAGTGATTAGTGATAGTATTAGCATAGATTTAGAGCAAGTTTATTCTGTACCTAGTATGATTAAAAATATCATTTCCATTCCATTGTTGGACAATAGTGGTTATGAGTCTAGAATCAATAAAAATTGCTTTTATTTGATGAGGTGTGGAATTGCTCATCTACTTGGTACATTGCATAACGGGTTCTATATCTTGCAACAAACGAATTTCGTTCTCAACACTCAACACAAACGAAAATTAGATAATAACGGGAACGCACGTCTGTGGCACGCTAGGCTAGGTCACATATCCCAAGATAGGATGAAAAGGTTGGTAGACTCAAAGAACCTAGGTTGGGGACTTGAGTGATCTACCAACTTGTGAATCCTGTCTAAGAGGAAAAATGATCAAAAAAGCCCTTTGTAGGACAAAGTACGCTTGCCACAGATCTGTTGGACTTGGTCCATACAGACGTATGTGGACCACTAAGGATGCAGGCCCGAGGTGGGTTCTCCTACTTCAGAACCTTTACCGATGATCATTCACGGTATGGTTATGTTTACCTAATGAGGTACAAGTCTGAAGCTCTTGAGAGGTTTAAAGAATTCAAACGTGAAGTAGAGAACCAGACCAACTGCAAAATTAAAGTCCTACGGTCAGACCGAGGCGGTGAATACCTTAGTAGGGAGTTCCTAGATTATCTAAAAGAACATGGTATAATATCAGAATGGACACTCCAGGAACACCACAGTTAAATGGTGTCTCTAAAAGGAGGAATCGAACCCTGTTGTACATGGTTCGGTCCATGATGATTTTTACCAAACTGCCCTTATCCTTTTGGGGCTATGCACTAGAAATGGCGGCCAAGTTGTTGAATTTGGCGCCTACCAATGCATTGACCCAAACGCCATATGAGATATGGTACGGCAAGCCTGCGTCCTACAACTACTTGAGAGTGTGGGGTAGCCCCGCATACGTCAAGAGGTTAGTGGGAGATAAGCTAGAATCTAGGTCTAGCTTATGCAGGTTCGTTGGATACCCTAAAGAAACTGCGGGTTATTACTTTTATGACCCCTTGGAACAAAAGGTGTTTGTTTCAAGAAATGCAGTATTCTTGGAGCAAGGCTTCCTAGAGGATATCCAACCTGATGAGCTGATCCTTGAGGAATCAAGTGATGGAATCCAGCCATCAGAGGCAGCCACGGAACCCTCACTTAGAGGATTCAGGATAAACAGCCGAAGGGCTGACCAACCTCGAGAGGTCCAACATGCTAGGCATGAAGGACAACCTCAGGAATGGCCAGCCCCGTTCCTGAACCGCCGGCTCTGATACAGTCAGCGCCCACAGTCACCACTGACGTTCCCGTTCTCCGTAGGTCCACTAGAGAGTCCAGACCTCCAGTAAGGTATGGCTTTCTAGGAGCGACCGATCGTTTTGGATAACGATCCTAAGACATATGGAGAAGCGATGTCTGACATCGACTCCGGGAAATGGCTTGAGGCCATGAAAGCCGAAATGGACTCCATGAGCGAGAACCAAGTCTGGAGTCTTGTAGATCCACCGAAAGGTGTTAAGCCAGTGGGCTGTAAGTGGTCTACAAGCGCAAACTTGGCGTTGATGGAGAAGTCACAACCTTTAAGGTTAAGCTTGTAGCTAAGGGATACACTCAATGACCCGGGGTCGATTTTGACGATACCTACTCGCCAGTAGCCATGACTAAATCCATTCGGATCCTGCTCCCCATAGCAGCATGGTACGACTATGAGATATGGCAGATGGACGTGAAAACGGCCTTCCTTAACGGTTTTGTTGAAGAAGAGATCTATATGGATCAGCCGGAGGGTTTCACGGTCACTGGAGAAGAACAGAAAGTCTGTCGTCTCCAGAAGTCCATCTATGGCCTCAAACAAGCATCCCGAAGTTGGAACATTCGATTTGATGAAGTAATACGGGGTTATGACTTCATCAAGAACGAATCCGACCCTTGTGTATACAAGAAGGTCAATGGGAGCTCAATAGTGTTCCTAGTGCTTTATGTGGACGACATTCTACTCATTGGTAATGACGTTAGAATGTTAGGAAACACTAAAGCATGGTTGTCAACCCAGTTTTCCATGAAGGACTTGGGTGAAGCTTCCTACATCCTAGGCATCTAGATTGTCAGGGACAGATTTAAAAGGATATTAGGACTCACCCAAAACTCGTATATGGAGAAAGTCCTAAAGAGATATCGAATGGACAACTCCAAACGATGATTCCTTCCTATGAGGCATGGGATCAAGTTGTCCAAGAAACAGTCCCCACAGACTGATGAGGAACTTGAAAGGATGAAAGTCATCCCCTTTAGCGACGCTAGCTTCCAGTCTGATGACGATGATGCCAAGTCTCAATCGGGGTACATATTCAAACTCAATGGAGGAGTAGTAGCTTGGAAAAGTTCCAAGCAAGCAACCATTGCTGACTCCACCACAGAGGCTGAATACATAGCAGCTTCAAAAGCTGCTAAGGAAGCGGTTTGGATGAGAAACTACATCCAAGAGTTGGGTGTGGTGCCTAGCATCGCCGAGCCTGTTGTCATCTTCTGTGATAACAACGGTGCAATAAAGCAAGCAAAGGAACCGAGATCTCATCACCGTTCCAAACACATTCTTAGACGCTACCATCTTCTTAGAGAAATGGTAGGAAGAGGTGACGTCCAGATGGACCGAGTCAACTCAGCAGATCCGCTGACAAAGCCTATGTCGCAGAGCGCTCATACGCAACATCTTTGAGAAGATGGGGATTAGACATATGGGCGATTGGCTTTAAAGGTCAAGTGGGAGATTGTTAGAATAGGTGACCATGTAAGCCAATTTTGGCAGGAATATGTAACCTATGTCTAGACAATTTCAGGTGTTTGATAAAACATTTATGAATAAAGAAGTGAAGATTCATATGGCAACACTTTGTTTACGTTCACTTATATCTGCTATTACATATCTGTTCACTACGCAAATAAAGCCCACGGACTGAGAATCGATTTCGGAGACTGGGACTACGCTTGGAGATAGGTCCATGAAATCAGTCTTACCGAATCAGTCCGAAAATCTCCAAGTCAAGGAATCTCGAAAATGGGTGTCGGGATTCCCTTTGAGACTTGCACTAAGCATCTGCTGTCGTATTTCATCGACGGGTGATGAGGTCGTCTAAGCAGTGTTAGTGGGTCAGCATGCTAGGAAGCAACTGACTGAGGTGACTCGCGGGAACCGTCTTACGGAGGACCTTGAGTATGGTCAGCAAGGTATGACGTGAGTTCCCGGTTCCAACGGTACAGGTCAAGTCCTTTGACTTGAGGAACTGCTGAGTTTACCTGTACATTAGGTCTGTATCTTAGATATGGTGAGAGATTGCCAAAATACTCTTGAGTAGTCATAAGCCATGTCTAGTGCAGCTCGGGTGTACAGAGTGACAGTAGTTTCCAAGAAAGGATCTGTCTCCTATCAAAAGGCATTGACAATTGAGTCTCATGTATGCTCTGTGTCTTGTCCCTAAAATCTGTGGCCACAGTAACTGAACAGAAGGGAAGGTTTCCCTTGCGGCGTTTAGTAAGGACAGACCGACACTTAGGTCCAAAATGGGTACCTGCATTTTTCGTGCCCTAGACTCTAAGTGAGGAGACCGAAGACAGAAGGACAAGTGTACTATTAGAGCCTAAATGTTCATCCCTGATTATTTCACCTAGTCTCTAGTGTCATGGACCGTTGCTAGATGGCCACCCATGGTAACGGACGGATTCTAGGAATCCAACCAAGTCTAGCTGAAAGGTGAACCTAAAGAGTCACACACTATCCACACACACTTAGTATTTAATTTGGAATTAAATGTTGGAGTAAAGGAATGATTAAAATGGATTTAACCGGGTCCTATATTTTCTTGGAGAATTAATTCCTTCTATTTGATAAAGGGAATTAAATTAATAAATTGGATTTATTAAGGGAATTAATTTAATGGGCCTAGAATAAATATTAATATTCATTTATTATATTTATTTGGCCTTTTGGAATATTTTATAGGATTTAAATATTCCATTAAATTAAATTGATGGTTGAGATTTAATGGGAGAGATCAAAGGCTAGGATTGAATTTGACAAGGTCAAATTCTACTTTGACTAGGACTTTGACTAGGTCAAAATCCTAGTCAAATTAAGCTTCTAAAGAGGTGGAGTTTAAAGAGGATTAAACTCTTCCTCTATATAAACCCCTAGCCTTGCACCTTTTGAAGGATGATGAAATTCCAACACACACACAACACGCACTCATTTTCGGCTCTCTCTCCCCTATCTCTCGTCCGCCCTCTCTCTCCACTCTCTCCAAGAAATTCTTTTCTAGTTCTCTTGTTCTTGGAACATTAGAACTTAGAGGAATCAATACCGTTAATTCATAACATGTTGTTGATTCATCCACTCCAAAATATACACTTGTTCGTTGCTAGCACGACGTGCAAGATACGTAGGTGGATCGTGTGTCACGATTTGGAGGGTCTCAAGAACGAGATCTCGGTGCAAAACAGGGAACAACGCGTGTAGCTGTTGAAGACGAAAACGACAACGGGTAGGTCTCATTTAATATTTTCGTCCTCTTTAATTTTGTACCCTATGGCCTCCATGATCATTTACATGTTGTTTACTCATGAGATACACCAAACACCCGGGAATCTCAAGGGTACACCCCTTGAGCGTGTTTTTTAATTTGATTAAAGCATGCTTTAAATTTTTTGTATTTTATTTTATATCGCGCTTCTGCATTCGCGCAATTTCCCGGGATGATCCACATATTCTTTCAGGACCGTTGCTACACGGCCACCCATGGTAACGGGCCCTTGTTGGACACGGGCCCAAGTCTAGCTGAGGGTGAACCTAAAGGATCACACACAATTCACAGAGAAGGTGGAGAAATTGACTTGGAGTCAATTTCGGAGGATGATTAAGTAATTGGATTACTTAAGGAATTGTCCATTTGATGGACGGGCCGATATTGTATCGGGCCCTCGTTTAGTCGGTAAATAGGATTTATCGTTTAACATAGAGAGTTGAAGTATTAGATCTTTTAATTAGATTAAAAGATCAATGGGAATTATTTAAGTGGACCTTGAATTAAATTGGATTTAATTTTGGGTTCGTTGTGATTGGATTATAGTGGAACCCGGTCCGTTAAATTTTGGCCCGAGAGGTGTATTAATTTCACTTTTGGAATAGGAAGAAGTTGGACTTCCTCCTTAAATGGGCATGGCCGAAAATACCACCTTGGAGGGGGCAAAAATCAGCCATGTTGGAGCTTGATGTGGTTGACTTGTCTCTTTTGGTAAGAGACAAATCAATTCCAATCAAGCCTCTCTCTTTTGGTATGATTTAATCATACCTTAAGAGATGGTAGGCTTGATTGAAGAATTAGAGGGATTGATTGGGATGTATCTAGACATCCTTGGATGAACCTAGACACATTCCAATAATAACATTAATTATGTATATATCTGAGTATATACTAACATCAAAGCAAGAGAATAATAATTCATCTTTTTCTAGGAAAAAGAAGAAAAATCACACCCCTCTCCTCTATACTCTTGGCCACTCTCTCACTCTCTATACTTGTGTTCTTCATTTGATCTTGGATCAATTGGAAGAACAAAGTACGTTTGAGAAGAACACTAATTGATAGTGTTGATCTTCTTAAACCAAACCCTCCCTAGATCAGTTCTCTTCTAGCAAGGCAAACGAGGATCTCTTCCAGTGTGGTGTAGATCACCTTTAGAGAAGTTCATACACTTTGAACTTGGTGAACGTTTTCCAGAAAGGAGCAAAGCAAGTAGCCGATTACGAGATAAAGTACAAAGGTAACTTCAGTCTTTTACGCTTCCGTAGTTTATTATTTTTCTATACCCTATGTTTAATATACGCATATAATATTGTTACATCCTACATCGAACACCGGCTTGAGCACCCAATGGAACACCCCTTGGGATTTTATGATTATGCATTTGATTTTTTTTTAAATATTCGCATTCTCACGCTTTCGCTCGCGCTACCGGGCGGATCCGCTTGTCCTTCAGGCTTTTCCTAGGGAAGGTCCCGGACCTACCTCTTCCTTCTCAAACCAAGGGGTCCTTCCCTTATCTTTTGCGGGGTTCTTCTGGGGACAACTCTATGGCGCCCCGCTTTTGTCCTTTCCGAATAGCCTCCACATAGCACCTCCGTGACTATTGTTTGTCTCCACCTACTTCCCCGATTCTGCCTGGCACAGGGAATTTAATTTTCATGTGGAAGGTAGATATGATTGCCTGGAAGGCATTTAGGTGGGGCCTCCCCAGAACTATGTTGTATGCTGAGGGGCGTCCACCATTAGGAACTTGATTAGGCAGGTCCAACTTAACAACCCCTGCCCCAGGGATAAGGGGAAGGCTATTGCCCCTCTGGGGCGTACCCCTCTCTCGCGAATCCGTAGAATGAGGTATCCACTTTCTCCATGGGGGTTTCCCCTAACTGCATCTGATCATAGGCTTCTCTGTATATGATGTCCGTCGAGCTCCCTGAGTCTATAAACACTCAATTGACTTCGTAGTTGGCCACTGGGGGAGAATGACTCCAGCTCCTTCGGTCGGCCCAAATTGAATGACAAGTGTACCTATCCTCGTGCTTACATCCAAGACTTCTTGAGGAGGCGTGGCCTCAACTTCTATATGCTCTTGTGATCATGCGTATGACTCCCTTCTAAGGAGGGTTTGTGTCCTCAATGGCCCGGCGGGGCATGTTTACGTCCTTCCGTCCGAGGAGGTTCGAGACTGGACTCCACTGGGGTTTTTCCTTGGTTCTGGTCCTTTTTCTGGTAGGGACTCGTACCTTGAGACTTCTCTCTACAAACAAACTCTTGGAGGTATCCATTCTAGACGAGTCGCTCGATCTCATATTTTAGATGTCGGCATTCCTCTTGGAGTGCCCATAGTCGTTGTGGAATTGATAGAATTTGTCCGACTTGGGCTGCGTAGGGCCTTCCCTAGCTCCACAAAGTCGTATCACCAGTCCCTTCGCTTCACCAGTCCCTCACGGATTTGGAATTCTTCTGGCAAACAGTGAAGAGACTAAGGGAAGTCTTGCAATGCTTCCTGGTACTAGCGAACTGGTGAAGGAACAGGGATCGAAACTCCTGAAAGCTCCTTAATGAACCGGGAGGTAGCTAGTTGAACTATTGTTGGGTCGCTCGTGCGAAGGTGGTCACAAAGACCCGACATTTGATCCTATCTGTGTATCAATGGAGGAGCGTGGCATTCTTGAATCGTTATAGGTGGTCTTGCAAGTCGGTAGTGCCATCATACTCCACAATGCCTGGTGTCTGACAGTTGGGCGGAAGTTCGTCCACCATAACCTCCTTGCTCAATGGGATACCGTCCTGCACCTCCAGTGGGACTGCCATCATCCTATGTTGCACATCTTGTAAGCTTTTCTGCAGGTGCTCCACCTGAGCCTCCCAACGCGGGGGAGGGTCATCCCCGGCTGGGGAAGGAGAAACTGGTTCCTCGTCCGGTAGTCCGAGAAACCTCTGCGCTGGAAGGGCCTCGCCATATTCTGTCGGCCTGGCGGGCACCGAGGGGGCTCCCCGGGGCCCGGGGGCCATTGCCGCCAGGAGTATAGTGTCGATTGTTGCCATTTACGCTCGTATAGTGGACGTGATCATACGCAGGGGTTTAGAGGGACCAAAGAGTCCGGCCTCCTCCCTCCAGGGGAGCCAATGGCGCTCCAGACAGCACTTGCAATGCCTGAGGGTCAGCAGGAGCTTCCACGGCCTTCTGTTTGCCTGATCCACTATTAGGAGTTTCCATAATCCTCAGATTTTAGTTCTGTGCTCCCACATATGGTGCCAATTGATGTGAGATGAAAGAGCTCGTTCTTGGGCTTGAACGGTGTGGACTTTGATTTTCTGCAAACTATGAAATGGGGACCAACAAAAATAAGCGGTAGCACTCCATCGTTCAAGTCAGTAAACAATTATAGAAGAATAAACATAAATAAAGAAAAAGAGGACGAAATCTCGTGAGTAAAGAGCATAAAATAAGTCGAATGCGAGTGTGAGAGCATAAAACCGTGTGTCAGAGTCTTAGAAAAGCGTTACTTGAGCCAACCAAGTAGGCCGGTATTTATAGAGAAAGAGTCACGGTTGGGAGGGACTCCTCTGAAAGCCTAGCAAAGGCGTGTGGATCGGCCTGGGAGTAGCGCGAATGCGGAAGCACGATATAATTAAAATTTGCAAGAATGTAAACATGCATAAACAATATAAAATAAACACGTTCAAGGGGTGTTCCCTTAGATCTCCTGGGCGTTCGGTGTATCTCATGAGTAATTAAAACATACAAAAGTTTCATGGAGGCCATAGGGTTTAAAAGAAAGAGGGACGAAAATTGTAAATAGGAAACCTACCGATTGTCATTTTCGTCTTCAAACAAGTACTCGCGTTGTTTCTCGTTTTGCTCCAAGATCTCGAACGGGAGACCCTTTAATTCGTACACGCAATCCACCCATGTATCTGATCTTTGTGCTAGCGAAAGAACAAGTGTATGTTTTGGAGAGGACGGATCAACCAAACGTTATTGATTAATGAGATCAATCCTCCTAAAGTTCAATTGTAGAAAACAAAAGAACTTGGAAGAGTTTTCTTGGAAGAGAGGGAGAGGGTGCGGCCGAGAGAGAGAGAGGAAGAGGCCGAGTGTGTGTTGTGTGTGTGTGCTTCAATTCCTCATCATCTCTTCTAAAGAGGACACTTAGGAATATTTATAGAGGAGGAATCATATTCCTCTTCTAATTACTACACTTTGAAGACTCCTTCTTGAATAGGATTTGACCTAGTCAAATCTTAGTCAATATCTAGCTTTCTTGGTCAAACCAATCTAAGCCATAGATTTTTCTCTTTAATCTCAACCATTGATTAATTTAATGAAATATTTAAATCTCATTTAAATAATCCAAAAGGCAATAAATAAATATATCAAATATAAAATTAATTTCTAATAAATCCAATTCATTAGATAAATTCCTTTAATCTAATAAAAGGAATTTTTTTCTTCCCAAGAAAACAAGGACCTGATTAAATTCAATTTAATCGTTCCAATTTCCTCCAAATATTTAATTCTAAATTAAATATGTTATGTGTGCAGATTGTGTGTGACTCTTTAGGTTCATCTTCAGCTAGACTTGGTTGGATTCCTAGAATCCGCCCGTCACCATGGGTGACCGTCTAGCAACGGTCCATGGCACTAGAGACTAGGTGAATATACGGGGATGAATATTTAGGCTCTAGAGTACATCTATCCTTCCGTCTACGGTCTCACCACTTAGGGTCTAGGGCACGGAATATGCAGGTACCCATTTTGGATCTAAGTGTCGGTCTGTTGTTTACCAAACGCCGCAGGAATCCTTCCCTTCTGTTCAGTTACTGTGGCCAAAGATTTTAGGGACAAGACACAGAGTATTGTGAGACACAACTGTCAACACCTTTTGACAGAAGACAGATCCTTTCTTGGAAACTACTGTCACGTTGTACATCGTGGCTGCACTAGATATGGCTTATGACTACTCAAGTGCATCTTGGCAATCTCTCACCATACCTAAGATACAGTCCCGATGTACAGGTAAACTCAGCAATTCCTCAAGTCAAAGGACTTGACCTGTACCGTTGGAACTGGGAACTCACGTCATACCTCGCCGATCCTACTCAAGGTCCTCCGTAAGACGGTTCCCGCGAGTCACCTCAGTCAGCCGCTCCCCAGCAGGCTGACCCACTAACACTACTTAGACGACTCTCGTCACCCGTCGATGAAACACGACAGCAGATGCTTAGTGCAAGTCTCAAGGGGAATCTCGATACCCATTTTCGAGATTCCTTGACTTGGAGATTTTCAGACTGATTCGGCGGAACTGATTTCATGGACCTACCTCCAAGCGTAGTCCCAGTCCCCGAAATGTGATTTCAGTCTGTGGGCTTTGTTTGTGTAGCGAACAGTTATAAAGCAGATAAAGTGAACACAGACAAAGTACACGCCAAATGAATTTCACTTTCTTATTCATTAAGGTTTTATCAAAACTTCGAAATTGTTCAGACATAGGTTACAATTCGCCTACCAAGATTGGCTACATGGTCACCTATTCTAACAATCTTCGACTTGACCTTTAAAGCCAATCGCCCATATGCCTAATCCCCATCTTCTGAAGATGTTGCGTATGAGCGCTCTGCGACATAGGCATTGTCAGCAGATCTGCTGTGTTGTCTGCTGAGTTGACTCGGTCCATCCGAACATCACCTCTTTCTACCATTTCTCTTAGAAGGTGGTAGCGTCTAAGAATGTGTTTGGATCGGTGATGAGATCTCGGTTCCTTTGCTTGCGCTATGGCACCATTGTTATCACAAAAGATGACAATGGGCTCGGCGATGCTAGGCACCATACCCAACTCTTGGATGTAGTTTCTCATCCAAACCGCTTCTTGGGCCGCTTCTGAAGCTGCTATATTCGGCCTCAGTGGTGGAATCAGCAGTGGTTGCTTGCTTGGAACTTTTCCATGCTACCACTCCTCCATTGAGCCTGAATACATAACCCGATTGAGACTTGGCATCATCGTCATCAGCCTGGAAGCTAGCATCGCTAAAGCCTTCCAGGATCATTTCTCCACTGCCATAGACTAAGAATATTTTCTTAGTCCTCCTTAGGTACTTAACGATGCCCTTGACCGCATTCTGATGTGCCTCTCCTGCACAGGACTGATATATGCTCGTTACATTCAAGGCGTAAGCGATGTCAGGTCTAGTGCAATGGACCGCATATTGGATGCTTCCTACGGCAGAAGCATAGGGAATGATTTTCATCTTTTCAAGTTCCTCATCAGTCTGCGGGGACTGTTTCTTGGACAACTTGATCTCATGCCTAATGGGATGGAATCCTCGTTTGGAGTTGTCCATTCGAAACCTTTTCAAGACTTTCTCCATATACGAGTTTTGGGTTAGTCCCAATATTTTCTTAGATCTGTCCTTGACAGTCTGGATGCTAGGCTTCACCCAAATCCTTCATAGAAAACTGAGTTCATAACCATGCTTTTGTGTCACCCAACATTCTAACGTCATTACCTATGAGCATAATGTCATCCACATAAAGCACTAGGAACACTATAGAGCTCCCACTGACCTTCTTGTATACACAAGGGTCAGATTCGTTTTCGATGAAATCATAACCCCGTATTGCACCAAGATGTCAAAGTAGATACTCTCTAAATCGTCCACACGCTTCATCGGAAAATAATGAACTCTTGTGCTAGCAAGAAATCATTTAAGGGAGAATAGACATCGATACAACACTATTGATTAACGCTATGGACGTCTCTATTGTTCTACCTTGAATGTATCAAGAAGAACAAAGAAAAATCTTAGAGAGAATTGAAGAGAGGTTGACGAAATTGAGAGAGAGATTTGAGATGGCATAATGTGTAGAGATTAATGTGTGTGTGTGTGTGTGTGTATTTTGAGTAATTTATAGGAAATATGTTTTCCTATTCCTACTCAACCTCTTCTAAAGAGGCACACTTTGACTAGGATTTTGACCAAGTCAAATCCTAGTCAACTAGGGATTTGATTAAGTCAAATCATGGCCCTTCATCTCATCAGTCTGTAGATCTAACTCATCCACCCATTTTCAATGGGTTTATGGAATATGCCTATTTAATTCTAAATTAAATAGTCCAAAGGTCCAATGGACTTTATATTAAATCCTATTAAAATATTCCAAGCCAACTAATTCTTTCACCCTTTTAATCTAATTAAAAGGGAAGCCCATGCTTTATTAAATCCATAAATCTAATTTATGAACTCAAGACCGATTAATCCAATTAATCCATGAAGGCTTGAATCTCCAAGAAGTATAATTTAATCCTATTAAATTAAACCTTCTCCTGGAATTAATTCCATATTAACTCCTTTCACAGTCGGTGTAGCGGGTGTGACTCTTTAGGTTCACCCTCAGCTAGACTTGGACCTACTTCTCATTATTTCATAACCAAAGTAGTCTGTAACCATGGGTGGTCGTCAAGCAATGGTCCATGGCACTAGAGACTAGGTGAATTTGTGGCGTGAATATTTAGGTTTCGAGTTACATACAGGTACGATCCTACTATCGCCTATCTCCCGGCCTTAGTCTAGGGCATGCAATTAGGATGTCGGTTCCCATCCTTGACTTAGGAATCTATGCTTCAAACTTGAGATAAGTTTAACTCTATGATTGGCGTAGAAAATCTTTTCCCACTCAATCAAGTGCTATGGCCATAGACTTTGAGAGTCTAAACCATCTCCGAACACATAGGAGATCTCACTGTCATAATCTTTGACAGGGGACAGATCCTATCTTGGAATCCAGCGTCCTCTTTACGTACTCTGACTGCACTAAACAAGGCTTATGATGGCCATGTCTTATGACACGATCACCGCTTACCAAATTCAAGATACAGCCTTCGTATGTAAGCAACTGTCATGATTCCTCTAGTCCGAGGACTAATCATGTACTATCAGAACAGGGAATACAATGTTAGAATAGGTGACCATGTACGCCAATTTTGGTGGGAATATGTAACCTATGTCTAGACAATTTCAGGTGTTTGATAAATCATTTATGAATAAAGAAGTGAAAATTCATATGGCAACACTTTGTTTATGTTCACTTATATCTGCTATTACATATCTGTTCACCACGCAAACAAAGCCCACGGACTGAGAATCGATTTCGGGGACTGGGACTACGCTTGGAGATAGGTCCATGAAATCAGTCTTACCGAATCAGTCCGGAAATCTCCAAGTCGAGGAATCTCAAAAATGGGTACCGAGATTCCCCTTGAGACTTGCACTAAGCATCTGCTGTCGTATTTCATCGACGGGTGATGAAGGTCGTCTAAGCAGTGTTAGTGGGTGAGCATGCTAGGAAGCAGCTGACTGAGGTATCTCGCGGGAACTGTATTACGGAGGACCTTGAGTATGGTCAGCAAGGTATGATGTGTATTCCCGGTTCCAACGGTACAGGTCAAGTCTATTGACTTGAGGAACTGCTAAGTTTACCTGTACATCAGGTCTGTATCTTAGATATGGTGAGAGATTGCCAAAATACTCTTGAGTAGTCATAAGCCATGTCTAGTGCAGCTCCGGTGTACAGAGTGACAGTAGTTTCCAAGAAAGGATCTATCTCCTGTCAAAAGGCATTGACAGTTGAGTCTCATGTATGCTCTGTGTCTTGTCCCTAAAATCTGTGGCCACAGTAACTGAACAGAAGGGAAGATTTCCCTTGCGGCGTTTAGTAAGGACAGACCGACAGTTAGGTCCAAAATGGGTACCTGCATTTTTCCGTGCCCTAGACCCTAAGTGATGACACCGAAGACAGAAGGACAAGTGTACTATTAGAGCCTAAATGTTCATCCCCGAATATTTCACCTAGTCTCTAGTGCCATGGACCGTTGCTAGATGGCCACCCATGGTAACGGACGGATTCTAGGAATCCGACCAAGTCTAGCTGAAAGGTGAACCTAAAGAGTCACACACTATCCACACACACTTAGTATTTAATTTGGAATTAAATATTGGAGTAAAGGAATGATTAAAATGGATTTAACCGGGTCCTATATTTTCTTGGAGAATTAATTCCTTCTATTTGATAAAGGGAATTAAATTAATAAATTGGATTTATTAAGGGAATTAATTTAATGGGCCTAGAATAAATATTAATATTCATTTATTATATTTATTTGGTCTTTTGGAATATTTAATAGGATTTAAATATTCCATTAAATTAAATTAATGGTTGAGATTTAATGGGAGAGATGAAAGGCTAGGATTGAATTTGACAAGGTCAAATTCTACTTTGACTAGGACTTTGACTAGGTCAAAATCCTAGTCAAATTAAGCTTCTAAAGAGGTGGAGTTTAAAGAGGATTAAACTCCTCCTCTATATAAACCCCTAGCCTTGCACCTTTTGAAGGATGATGAAATTCCAACACACACACCACACACACTCTCCCTCTCCTCTCCTCTCGTCCGCCCCCCCTCTCTCACTCTCCAAGAAATCGTTTTTTTCTTGTTCTCTTGTTCTTGGAACATTAGAACATTGATGAATCAATACCGTTAATTCATAACGTGTTGTTGATTCATCCACTCCAATAAATTACACACTTGTTCGTTGCTACCACAACGTGCAAGATACGTGGGTGGATCGTGTGTCACGATTTGGAGGGTCTCAAGAACAAGATCTTAGTGCAAAATGGGGAACAACGCGTGTAGCCGTTGAAGACGAAAACGACAACGGGTAGGTCTTGGTTTACATTTTAGCCTCTTTTATTTTTCAACCCTATGGCCTCCATCATTATTGTATGTTGTTTATTCATGTGATACACCGAACACCCGGGAAATTTCAAGGGCACACCCCTTGAAACGTGTTCTTTAATTTAAAGCATGTTTTAAATTCTGCATTTTTATTTTATACCGCGCTTCCGCATTCGCGCAATTTTCCCGGGACGATCCATATATTCTTTCAGTGGTATCAGAGCCCGTTTCGGTATATAGACCTAGGGTTTATGTGCGTTTTAAGCATGAAACATGATCTTGGCATGTTTTTGATTAAATCTTGATTTTCTTGATTTTAAAAGCATGTCGTTTTATTGCTTTCAATTCGTGTGAATCTCTGCAAATTGGTATTTTTCTGTTTTTCTTGGGAAACGGGGTGGAAAATTGAACGGAAAACAAGAAACGCCGCAGCCGACCAGCCGGGAGGGCTAGCCGCGCGCAGCCGTGCGCTGCCGGCGAGGCAGACGCGCGCAGGCAAGGGAAGCCTGTGCGCGGCCGCCCAGCCGGACACGCAGGGCCGCGCGCTGCCTGTTAGAATAGGTGACCATGTAAGCCAATTTTGGCGGGTATATGTAACCTATGTCTAGACAATTATAGGTGTTTGATAAATCATTAATGAATAAAGAAGTGAATTTCATTTGGCATCACTTTGTTTGTGTTCACTTATATTTGTTTTCCATATCTGTTCACTACGCAAACAAAGCCCACGGACTGAGAATCAATTTCGGGGACTGGGACTACGCTTGGAGGTAGGTCCATGGAATCAGTCTTCCCGAATCAGTCCGGAAATCTCCAAGTCAAGGAATCCCGAAAATGGGTACCGGGATTCCATTTGAGACTTGCACTAAGCACCTGCTGTCGTGTTTCATCGACGGGTGACGAGGGTCGTCTAAGCAGTGTTAGTGGGTTAGCATGCGAGGACGCAGCTGACTGAGGTGACTCGCGGGAACCGTCTTACGGAGGACCTTGAGTATGGTCAGCAAGGTATGACGTGTATTCCCGGTTCCAACGGTACAGGTCAAGTCCTTTGACTTGAGGAATTGCTGAGTTTACCTGTACATCAGGGCTGTATCTTAGATATGGTGAGAGATTGCCAGAATTCTCTTTGGTAGTCATAAGCCATGTCTAGTGCAGTTCTGGTGTGCAAAGTGACAGTAGTTTCCAAGAAAGGATCTGTCTCCTGTCAATAGGTTTTGGCAGTTGAGTCTCATGTATACTCTAGGTCTTGTCCCTAAAACTGTGGCCACAGTGACTGAACAGAAGGGAAGGATTCCCTTGCGGCGTTTAGTGAGGACAGACCGACACTTAGGTCCAAAATGGGTACCTGCATTTTCCGTGCCCTAGACTCTAAGTGATGAGACCGAAGACAGAAGGACAAGTGTACTGTTAGAGCCTAAATGTTCATCCCTGAATATTTCACCTAGTCTCTAGTGCCATGGACCGTTGCTAGATGGCCACCCATGGTAACGGAAGGATTCTAGGAATCCGACCAAGTCTAGCTGAAAGGTGAACCTAAAGAGTCACACACTATCCACACACATTTAGATATTTAATTAGGAATTAAATATTGGAGTGAAGGAATGATTAAATTGGATTTAATCGGGTCCTTTATTTTTCTTGGAGAAATAATTCCTTCTATTAGATATAAGGAATTAAATTGATAAATTAGATTTATCAAAGGGATTTATTTAATGGGCTTAAAATAATATTTATATTTATTTTAGCCTCTTGGAAATATTTAAATAGGTTTTTTAAATATTCCATTAAATTAAATTAAATCAACGGTTGAGATCAATGGGAGAGATGGATGGCTAGGATTGTTTTGACTAGGTCAAAACACTACTTTGACTAGGACTTTGACTAGGTCAAAATCCTAGTCAAAATAGAGTTCTTGAAAGAGGAGTTTAAAGAGGATTAGACTCCTCTTCTATATAAACCCCTAGCATCCTACAAGTTGAAGGATGATGAATCTCCAACACACACACAACTCGGCTCTCTCTCTCCCTCTATCTCGTCCGCCCTCTCTCTCTCACACACTCCAAGAAAATTATTTTCTTTGTTCTCTTGTTCTTGGAACATTAGAACTTGATGAATCAATACCGTTAATTCATAACGTGTTGTTGATTCATCCACTCCAAAATATAAACTTGTTCGTTGCTAGCACGACGTGCAAGATACGTGGGTGGATCGTGTGTCACGATTTGGAGGGTCTCAAGAACGAGATCTTGGTGCAAAACGGGGAACAACGCGTGTAGCCGTTGAAGACGAAAACGACAACGGGTAGGTCTCGTTTTAGATTTTCGTCCTCTTTTATTTTCAACCCTATGGCCTCCATGATATGTTGTATATGATTTATTCATGAGATACACCGAACACCCGGGAAATTTCAAAGGCACACCCTTTGAAACGTGTTTTAATTTAAAAGCATGATTAAATTCCGCATTTTTATTTTTTTTAATTATACCGCGCTTCCGCATTCGCGCTTTTTCCCGGGACGATCCACAATTCTTTTCAGTGGTATCAGAGCCCGGTTCGGTGTATAGGCCTAGGGTTTATGTGCGTTTTAAGCATGAAACGTGTTTTGAGCATGTTTTAATTGAATCTTGATTTTCTTGATTATTAAAGCATGTTGTTTTATTGCTTTTAATTCGTGTGAAATTCTGAATATTGGTATTTTTCTGTTTTTCTTGGGAAACGGGGGGAAAAATTTGAACTGAAAACGAGAAACGCCATAGCCGGCCAGCCGGGAAGGCTGGCCGCGCGCAGCCGAGCGCTGCCGGCAGGGCAGACGCGCGCAGGCAAGGGTAGCCTGCGCGCGCCCGCCCAGCCGGTCGCGCAGGGGGCAGCGCGCGCGCAAGGGGGCGCCTCCAGCCGCGCGCGCGGGCAGACGAGGGTGTCTGCGCGCGCGCGGCCGGTAGGCGCGCTCATGCGCTCGCGCGCGCGCAAGGCTGTCGGGCGGAGAGCCCGCGCGCGGACGGCACCAGGCGCGCTGCCAAGCGCGCGCGCACGCAGACGGAGGCGTCTGCGCGCGCGCGCCCGGCGGGCGTGCCCAGTGCGCGTCTGCGCGCGCGCGCACTGCGCGCAGCGCAGGCACGCGGCCGGCGACCAGCAGGCCGGCGCGCGCGAGGCAGAGGAGCCTGCGCGCGCGACGGCCTGCCGGAACACCAGGCCGCGCAGCGCGCTGCCGGCCAGGCGCGCGCGCACGCAGGCAAGGGGCCTGCGCGCGCGCGCCCGGCCAGGCAGTGCCTGCGCGCGCGCAGGGGCGGCAGGCTGGGCCTGCTGCCCTGCGCGCACGGCCGGCCGGCTGCTGCCGGTGGCGGCGGCCGGTGGCTACTGCAGCTAGGGTTTCTTGAAACCCTAGTATTATTTTATTTTTTTATTTATTTACTTTTCAGTTTTAATTTTGAATTAATTCTGAAAATTCGTTTTTGGGTTCAATTTTGCCTAAATTCCTAAAGACATTATTTTAGGAGTAAAATAAATTGGATTTGGAATCCCGGGGTTATTTTACTTAAAATAATGAGGAAAGGTTTTCCTAAAACGAGAAAAATATTATTACCAATATTTGTGTTTTATTTTTCACACGTTGCGCACATGATCATTTATTTCTGTTTGGGATTATTATGATTGGAAATCATGAATGATTGGTATATTGTAATTATGTGATTGGATCATGTGATTATGTGTGTTGGATGGAAATGGATGATCACGAGCCCTAGACCGGATGTATGGTTTAATTTTCTGTTGGGCCTGTGTGCCTCTTTAACTGCTTTCTCCTTCTCTCTTTCTAGTGCCTTGGAATAATAAAGCTTTCTACCTCCCTCCTTATGTACTCCCCCCGGGTTTTCGCTGGGGTTTCTATTTTTTAATATGTAATGAGAGTAGACTAGGAGTGAGGTTTCCATTTTTGTAATTGGTGGAGAAGAAGGAGGGACCACATGGAGAGCCCAGACCGAAGGTCCCTTGGCGTTTTCCATGAAGTGAAGAAAGAGAAAAAGAGACCAAGGCCCATCAGCATGATGATTGGGTTACTATTATTGTAATAGTATAGGACCAACCCTAGATTGACCATAGATCCACTGCGGGCTCAGTGGATCGCGTAGGATTCGGGCTCGTGATCATCCAACAGGGGCGTGCTAGGCTTTAATTTTGCATGTGGTTATTATGATGGATGAATGGCTTTTATTTATCATATAACTGCTATGGATGGATTTTATTTATGCATTATGGATGAATGTATGGATATATTATGAGATCTCGGTCATTCACTACTCTCACATTGGTTGGACCAATGTTGAAATATTAGACCCTAGATAAAGTGGACATGAACTCTAGGAGTTTGTCCATGCCTTCCAATCCATGGCACAGTGAGGAAGCTGTTTTAGGACAATAGCGTGGTCTCACGAGTCGTGGCACGTTATTGTACTTAAAAGAAGCTGCACTGTGTCATGAACGAAAAATGGGCTGCTGTTACCTGTCTCACGAGTCGTGGGGGTACTAGTGGGTCCATGGCTCGGTCGATTGGGTCGGGTCTAACGCCCAATTAGCATGATTCACTTGGAGTCCTCGGGATCATGCAAAAGGGTGAGGCAATAATCTTGGAAATCTCGTGGAACGAGAATGGTATGGAATACCTCCCACAGGATCTTTTCCATGCGAATCGTAAAAGCGGGGTATGGGAAAAATCGCTGTGGATCCCAAGCCCACTAGGAAAGGATTTCCCGAAAATCACGTTTGAGAGTACCGTGTTTTCGTATAAATAGTGGGAGGATTAAATGACTAAAGACCAAGCATTTAATTATTTCATCAAACCACCGTCTTTATTTTCTGCTGATCGCACGTTGTTTTCTAAATGTAGATTTTAAAATGTCTAAGAACCCACTATCAACCATTCTTGAGACAAACAAATTCAATGGAACAAATTACAACGACTGGTTGCGCAATCTCAGGATAGTCCTAGATTACGAGAACCAAGGCTACGTCATGGACGAGCCTCTCCCTAGGACCTTACCGGAAGGATCCACGCCAGAAGAACGTGAGACGTTCGAGACTTGGCATAAGGATAACCGGAAGGTCCGTAGCGTCATACTTGCTTCGATGACCAATGAGATTCAGAAGCAATATGAAAGGCTAGACGATGTCCCTTCCATTATGGCTCGCCTTAAGGATTGCTATGCAGTCCCGGACCGGCATACTAGGTATGTCGCGACCAAGGCGTTCTTTGGAACTAAAATGACAGAAGGATCCTCTGTACAAGAGCATGGGGTTAAAATGCTTACCCTAGTGGAAAAGCTCGAGGACCTAAAGGCAGGTCTCGATAACGAAACGTACATAGATGTGATCCTTCAGTCACTCCCACCCTCCTTCGACCAATTTATCGTCAACTATAACATGAATACACTTGAGAAGGGCATTCATGAGTTGATCAATATGTTGGTGCAATACGAGGCAACGACTAAGAAGTCCACGCCTTCGGTATTGTTTGGAGGTGCTTCAAAAACGAAAGGCAAGGGTGCCGGACGTTGGAAAAAGAAGAAGGGGAAGGGAAAAGCCGTCATAGCAGCTACGAACACTCAGAGTGTTCCCATTGCCAAAGAGGGGAAAGGCAAAGGAAAGGGAAAGGTTGTCTCCAAGCAACAGTCAAAGGCATATGACATATGTATCAACTGCCGTGAGAAAGGGCATTGGAAGAGAGAGTGCCCCAAACTCTTCTCAAACCAAGGTATATTTGTGATTGAGGTTAACATGGTCACTAATTCTGCCTCTTGGGTATTGGATACCGGCTGTGGAGCTCACATTTGCAATGATTTGCAGGTGCTGAAAAGAAGCAGAAAACTAAGTAGCGGGGACATGATCCTGAAGCTTGGAAATGGCAAGGCCATCTCGGCAGAAGCAGTAGGATCCGCCACTTTAGTAATTAGTGATACCATTAGCATAGAATTAGAGCAGGTTTATTTTGTACCTAGTATGATTAAGAACATCATTTCCATTCCATTGTTGGACAATAGTGGTTATGAGTTCAGAATCAATAAAAATTGCTTTTATTTGATGAGGTGTGGAATTGCTCATCTACTTGGTACATTGCACAACGGGCTCTATATCTTGCAACAAACGAATTTCGTTCTTAACGCTCAACACAAACGGAAATTAGATAATAACGGGAACGCACGTTTGTGGCACGCTAGGCTAGGTCACATATCCCAAGATAGGATGAAAAGGTTGGTAGACTCAAAAAACCTAGAGGTTGGGGACTTGAGTGATCTACCAACTTGTGAGTCTTGTCTAAGAGGGAAAATGACCAAAAAGCCCTTTGTAGGACAAAGCAGGCTTGCCACAGGTCTGTTGGACTTGGTCCATACAGACGTATGTGGACCACTAAGGACGCAGGCTCGAGGTGGGTTCTCCTACTTCATAACCTTCACCGATGATCATTCACGGTACGGTTATGTTTACCTGATGAGGTACAAGTCTGAAGCTCTTGAGAGGTTTAAAGAATTCAGGCTTGAAGTGGAGAACCAGACCAACTGCAAAATTAAAGTCCTACGGTCAGACCGAGGCGGTGAATACCTTAGTGCCGAATTCCTAGATTATCTAAAAGAAAATGGTATAATATCGGAATGGACACCTCCCGGAACACCACAGTTAAATGGCGTCTCTGAAAGGAGGAACCGAACCCTGTTGGACATGGTTCGGTCCATGATGAGTCTTACCAAATTGCCCTTATCGTTTTGGGGTTATGCATTAGAAACGGCAGCCAAGTTGTTGAATTTGGCGCCTACCAGTGCATTGACCCAAACGTCATATGAGATATGGCACGGCAAGCCTGCGTCCTACAACTACTTGAAAGTGTGGAGTAGCCCCGCATACGTCAAGAGGTTAGTGGGAGATAAGCTAGAATCCAGGTCTAGCCTATGCAGGTTCGTTGGATACCCTAGAGAAACTGCGGGTTATTACTTTTAAGACCCTTTGGAACAAAAGGTATTTGTTTCAAGGAATGCAGTATTCTTGGAGCAAGGCTTCCCGGAGGATATCCAACCTGATGAGCTGATCCTTGAGGAATCAAGTGATGGAACTCAGCCATCAGAAATAGCCGCGGAAACCTCACCAAGAGGATTCAGGATTAATGCACGGAGGGCTGACCAACCTAGAGAAGTCCAACATGCTAGGCATGAAGGACAACCTCAAGAAAGGCCAGTCCCGGTCCCTGAACCGCCGGCTCCAATACAGTCAGCGCCCACAGTCACCACTGACGTTCCCGTCCTCCGTAGGTCCACTAGAGAATCCAGACCTCCAGTGAGATATGGGTTTCTAGGTGCGACCGATCTTCTGGATAACGATCCTAAGACATACGGGGAAACGATGTCTGACATCGACTCCGGGAAATGGCTTGAGGCCATGAAGACCGAAATGGACTCCATTAGCGAGAACCAAGTTTGGAGACTTGTAGATCCACCGAAAGGTGTTAAGCCAGTGGGCTGTAAGTGGGTCTACAAGCGCAAACTCGGCGTTGATGGAGAAGTCACAACCTTTAAGGCTAGGCTTGTAGCTAAGGGATACACTCAACGACCCGGGGTCGATTTTGAGGATACCTACTCGCCAGTAGCCATGGCTAAGTCCATTCGGATCCTGCTTGCCATAGCAGCATGGTATGACTATGAAATATGGCAGATGGACGTGAAAACGGCCTTCCTCAACGGTTTTGTTGAAGAAGAGATCTATATGGATCAGCCGGAGGGTTTCACGGTCACTGGAGAAGAACAGAAGGTCTGTCGTCTCCAGAAGTCCATCTATGGCCTCAAACAAGCATCCCGATTGGAACATTCGATTTGATGAAGTAATACGGGGATATGACTTCATCAAAAACGAATCCGACCCTTGTGTATACAAGAAGGCCAGTGGGAGCTCTATAGTGTTCCTAGTGCTTTACGTGGATGACATTCTGCTCATTGGTAATGACGTCAGAATGTTAGGAAACACAAAAGCATGGTTGTCAACCAAGTTTTCCATGAAGGACTTGGGTGAAGCCTCCTACATCCTAGGCATCCAGATTGTCAGGGACAGATCTAAAAGGATGTTAGGGCTCACCCAAAACTCGTATATGAAGAAAGTCCTAAAGAGATATTGAATGGACAACTCCAAACGAGGATTCCTTCCAATGAGGCATGGGATCAAGTTGTCCAAGAAGCAGTTCCTCGCAGACTGATGAGGAACTTGAAAAGATGAAAGTCATCCCCTATGCTTGTGCCGTAGGTAGCATCCAATATGCGGTCCATTGCACCAGGCCTGACATTGCATACGCTTTGAGCGTGACAAGCAGATATCAGTCCTGTGCAGGAGAGGCACATTGGAATGCCGTTAAGGGCATCCTTAAGTACCTTAGGAGGACTAAGGAAATGTTCTTGGTCTATGGCAATGGAGAACTTATTCTGGAAGGCTTTAGCGACGCTAGCTTCCAGTCTGACGACGATGATGCCAAGTCTCAATCGGGGTATGTATTCAAACTCAACGGAGGAGTAGTGGCTTGGAAAAGTTCCAAGCAAGCAACCACTGCTGACTCCACCACTGAGGCTGAATACATAGCAGCTTCAGAAGCTGCTAAGGAAGCGGTTTGGATGAGAAACTACATCCAAGAGTTGGGTGTGGTGCCTAGCATCGCCGAGCCCGTTGTCATCTTCTGTGATAACAACGGTGCAATAGCGCAAGCAAAGGAACCGAGATCTCATCACCGTTCCAAACACATCCCCGAATATTTCACCTAGTCTCTAGTGCCATGGACCGTTGCTAGATGGCCACCCATGGTAACGGACGGATTCTAGGAATCCGACCAAGTCTAGCTGAAAGGTGAACCTAAAGAGTCACACACTATCCACACACACTTAGTATTTAATTTGGAATTAAATATTGGAGTAAAGGAATGATTAAAATGGATTTAACCGGGTCCTATATTTTCTTGGAGAATTAATTCCTTCTATTTGATAAAGGGAATTAAATTAATAAATTGGATTTATTAAGGGAATCAATTTAATGGGCCTAGAATAAATATTAATATTCATTTATTATATTTATTTGGTCTTTTGGAATATTTAATAGGATTTAAATATTCCATTAAATTAAATTAATGGTTGAGATTTAATGGGAGAGATGAAAGGCTAGGATTGAATTTGACAAGGTCAAATTCTACTTTGACTAGGACTTTGACTAGGTCAAAATCCTAGTCAAATTAAGCTTCTAAAGAGTTGGAGTTTAAAGAGGATTAAACTCCTCCTCTATATAAACCCCTAGCCTTGCACCTTTTGAAGGATGATGAAATTCCAACACACACACCACACACACTCTCCCTCTCCTCTCCTCTCGTCCGCCCCCCCTCTCTCACTCTCCAAGAAATCGTTTTTTTCTTGTTCTCTTGTTCTTGGAACATTAGAACATTGATGAATCAATACCGTTAATTCATAACGTGTTGTTGATTCATCCACTCCAATAAATTACACACTTGTTCGTTGCTACCACAACGTGCAAGATACGTGGGTGGATCGTGTGTCACGATTTGGAGGGTCTCAAGAACAAGATCTTAGTGCAAAATGGGGAACAACGCGTGTAGCCGTTGAAGACGAAAACGACAACGGGTAGGTCTTGGTTTACATTTTAGCCTCTTTTATTTTTTCAACCCTATGGCCTCCATCATTATTGTATGTTGTTTATTCATGTGATACACCGAACACCCGGGAAATTTCAAGGGCACACCCCTTGAAACGTGTTCTTTAATTTAAAGCATGTTTTAAATTCTGCATTTTTATTTTTATACCGCGCTTCCGCATTCGCGCAATTTTCCCGGGACGATCCATTATATTCTTTCAGTGGTATCAGAGCCCGTTTCGGTATATAGACCTAGGGTTTATGTGCGTTTTAAGCATGAAACATGATCTTGGCATGTTTTTTGATTAAATCTTGATTTTCTTGATTTTAAAAGCATGTCGTTTTATTGCTTTCAATTCGTGTGAATCTCTGCAAATTGGTATTTTTCTGTTTTTCTTGGGAAACGGGGGTGGAAAAATTGAACGGAAAACAAAGAAACGCCGCAGCCGACCAGCCGGGAGGGCTAGCCGCGCGCAGCCGTGCGCTGCCGGCGAGGCAGACGCGCGCAGGCAAGGGAAGCCTGTGCGCGGCCGCCCAGCCGGACACGCAGGGCCGCGCGCTGCCTGTTAGAATAGGTGACCATGTAAGCCAATTTTGGCGGGTATATGTAACCTATGTCTAGACAATTATAGGTGTTTGATAAATCATTAATGAATAAAGAAGTGAATTTCATTTGGCATCACTTTGTTTGTGTTCACTTATATTTGTTTTCCATATCTGTTCACTACGCAAACAAAGCCCACGGACTGAGAATCAATTTCGGGGACTGGGACTACGCTTGGAGGTAGGTCCATGGAATCAGTCTTCCCGAATCAGTCCGGAAATCTCCAAGTCAAGGAATCCCGAAAATGGGTACCGGGATTCCATTTGAGACTTGCACTAAGCACCTGCTGTCGTGTTTTCATCGACGGGTGACGAGGGTCGTCTAAGCAGTGTTAGTGGGTTAGCATGCGAGGACGCAGCTGACTGAGGTGACTCGCGGGAACCGTCTTACGGAGGACCTTGAGTATGGTCAGCAAGGTATGACGTGTATTCCCGGTTCCAACGGTACAGGTCAAGTCCTTTGACTTGAGGAATTGCTGAGTTTACCTGTACATCAGGGCTGTATCTTAGATATGGTGAGAGATTTGCCAGAATTCTCTTTGGTAGTCATAAGCCATGTCTAGTGCAGTTCTGGTGTGCAAAGTGACAGTAGTTTCCAAGAAAGGATCTGTCTCCTGTCAATAGGTTTTGGCAGTTGAGTCTCATGTATACTCTAGGTCTTGTCCCTAAAACTGTGGCCACAGTGACTGAACAGAAGGGAAGGATTCCCTTGCGGCGTTTAGTGAGGACAGACCGACACTTAGGTCCAAAATGGGTACCTGCATTTTCCGTGCCCTAGACTTCTAAGTGATGAGACCGAAGACAGAAGGACAAGTGTACTGTTAGAGCCTAAATGTTCATCCCTGAATATTTCACCTAGTCTCTAGTGCCATGGACCGTTGCTAGATGGCCACCCATGGTAACGGAAGGATTCTAGGAATCCGACCAAGTCTAGCTGAAAGGTGAACCTAAAGAGTCACACACTATCCACACACATTTAGATATTTAATTAGGAATTAAATATTGGAGTGAAGGAATGATTAAATTGGATTTAATCGGGTCCTTTATTTTTCTTGGAGAAATAATTCCTTCTATTAGATATAAGGAATTAAATTGATAAATTAGATTTATCAAAGGGATTTATTTAATGGGCTTAAAATAATATTTATATTTATTTTAGCCTCTTGGAAATATTTAAATAGGTTTTTAAATATTCCATTAAATTAAATTAAATCAACGGTTGAGATCAATGGGAGAGATGGATGGCTAGGATTGTTTTGACTAGGTCAAAACACTACTTTGACTAGGACTTTGACTAGGTCAAAATCCTAGTCAAAATAGAGTTCTTGAAAGAGGAGTTTAAAGAGGATTAGACTCCTCTTCTATATAAACCCCTAGCATCCTACAAGTTGAAGGATGATGAATCTCCAACACACACACAACTCGGCTCTCTCTCTCCCTCTATCTCGTCCGCCCTCTCTCTCTCACACACTCTAAAAAAATTATTTTCTTTGTTCTCTTGTTCTTGGAACATTAGAACTTGATGAATCAATACCGTTAATTCATAACGTGTTGTTGATTCATCCACTCCAAAATATAAACTTGTTCGTTGCTAGCACGACGTGCAAGATACGTGGGTGGATCGTGTGTCACGATTTGGAGGGTCTCAAGAACGAGATCTTGGTGCAAAAACGGGGAACAACGCGTGTAGCCGTTGAAGACGAAAACGACAACGGGTAGGTCTCGTTTTAGATTTTCGTCCTCTTTTATTTTCAACCCTATGGCCTACATGATATGTTGTATATGATTTATTCATGAGATACACCGAACACCCCGGGAAATTTCAAAGGCACACCCTTTGAAACGTGTTTTAATTTAAAAGCATGATTAAATTCCGCATTTATTTTTTTTAATTATACCGCGCTTCCGCATTCGCGCTTTTCCCGGGACGATCCACAATTCCTTTCACTGCCATCAAGGCAGGCAGCGCAGCCGAGGCCTCAAACAGGACGCTGGCCTGGCGCGCGCACGCCAGGACCAGCTCGCGGGCAGTCTGCGCACCCGGTCGCGCGGCCAGGATGGCCGCACGCGCAGGCGCGCACGCAAGGCGCGCCTCCAGGCGCGCGCACATGCAGACGAGGGTATCTGCGCGCGCGCACGGTTACGGGGCAAGGAGTCCGCGCGGGGATGAGCACCAGGCGGCGCCGCCAGGCGCGCGCGCACGCAGACGGAGGTGTCTGCGCCCGCGCGCCCGGCAGGCGCGCCTAGTGTGCGTCTGCGCGCGCACTGCGCAGGAGTAGGTGCGCGGCTGGCAACCAGCAGGCCAGCGCGCGCAAGGCAGGGGAGCCTGCGCGGGCGACGGCCTGCCGGAACACCAGGCCGCGCAGCACGCTGCCGGCCAGGCGCGCACGCACGCTGGCAGGCCACTGCCGGCGGCGGCGGCGGCCGGTGCTGCTGCTAGGGTTTTAAACCCTAGTATTGTTTTCTTTTTATTTTTTAATTTATTTTCAGTTTTAATTTTGAATTAATTCTGAAAAATTCGTTTTTGGGTTCAATTTTGCCTAATTTTCTAAAGACATTATTTTAGGAGTAAAATATATTGGATTTTGGAATCCCGGGGTTATTTTACTTAAAATAATGAGGAAAGGTTTTCCTAAAACGAGAAAATACTGTTACCAATATTTGTGTTTTATTTTTCACACGTTACGCACATGTTCATTTATTTCTTATCTTGAATGATTATGATTGGAAATCATGAATTGTTGGTATATTGTAATTATGTGATTAGATTATGTGATTATGTGTGTTGGATGGAAATGGATGATCACGAGCCCTAGACCGAATGTATGGTTTAATTTTCTGTTGGGCATGTGTGCCTCTTTTACTGCTTTTCTCCTTCTCTCTTTCTAGTTGCCTTTGAATAATAAGGCATTCTACCTTATGTACTCCCCCCGGGTTTTTTGCTGGGGTTTCTATTTTTAATATGTAATGAGAGTAGATTAGGAGTGAGGTTTCTATTTTTTTTGTAATTGGTGGAGAAGAAGGAAGGACCACATGGAGAGCCCAGACGGGAGGTCCCTTGGTGTTTTCCATGAAGTGAAGAAAGAGAAAAAGAGACCAAGGCCCATCAGCATGATGATTGGGTTACTATTAATGTAATAGTATAGGACCAACCCTAGATTGACCATAGATCCACTGCGGGCTCAGTGGGTCGCATAGGATTCAGGCTCGTGATCATCCAACAGGGGCGTGCTAAGCTTTAATTTTGCATGTGGTTATTATCATGATTGAATGGGTTTTTTATTTATCATATAACTGCTATGGATGGTTTAATTTACGCATGATGGATGAATGTGTGAATGTTTATTTATTATGAGATCTCGGTCATTTTACTACTCTCACATTGGTTGAACCAATGTTGGAATATTAGACCCTAGACAAAATGGACATGAACTCTAGGAGTTTGTCCATGCCTTCCAATCCATGGCATAATGAGGAAGCTGTTTTAGGTCAATAGCGTGGTCTCACGAGTCGTGGCACGTTATTGTACTTAAAAGAAGCTGCATTATGTCATGAACGAAAAATGGGCTGCTGTTACCTGTCTCACGAGTCTGGGGGTACCAGTGGGTCTGTGGCTCGGTCGATTGGGTTGGGTCTAACGCCCAATTAGCATGATTCGCTTGGAGTCCTCGGGATCATGTAAAAGGGTGAGGCAGCAATCTTGGTAATCTCGTGGAACGAGAATGGTATGGAATACCTCCGACAGGATCTTTTCCATGCGAATCGTAAAAGCGGGGTATGAGAAAAATCACTGTGGATCCCAAGCCCACTAGGAAAGGATTTCCTAAAAATCACGTTTGAGAGTACCGTGTTTTCGTATAAATAGTGGAAGGATTAAATGACTAAAGACCAAGCATTTAATTGATTTTGTCAAACCACCGTCTTTATTTTCTGCTGATCGCGTACTGTTTTTTAAAATGTAGATTTTAAAATGTCTAAGAACCCACTTTCCACCATTCTAGAGACAAACAAATTCAATGGAACAAATTACAACGACTGGTTGCGCAATCTAAGGATAGTCCTAGATTACGAGAACCAAGGCTACGTCATGGACGAGCCTCTCCCTAGGACCTTGCCGGAAGGATCCACGCCAGAAGAACGTGAGACGTTCGAGACTTGGCATAAGGATAACCGAAAGGTCCGTAGCATCATACTTGCTTCGATGACCAATGAGATTCAGAAGCAATGTGAAAGGCTAGACGACGTCCCTTCCATAATGGCTCACCTTAAGGATTGCTATGCAGTCCCGGACCGGTATACTAGGTATGTCGCGACCAAGGCGTTCTTTGGAACTAAAATGACAGAAGGATCCTCTGTATAAGAGCACGGGGTTAAAATGCTTACCCTGGTGGAAAAGCTCGAGGACCTAAAGGCAGGTCTGGATAATGAAACGTACATAGATGTGATCCTTCACTGACTCCCACCCTCCTTTGACCAATTTATCGTCAACTACAACATGAACGCACTTGAGAAGGGCATTCATGAGTTGATTAATATGTTGGTGCAATACAAGGCAACGACTAAGAAGTCCGCGCCTTCGGTATTGTTTGGAGGTGCTTCAACTTCCAAGACGAAAGGCAAAGGTGCCGGACGTTGGAAAAAGAAGAAAGGGAAGGGAAACGCTGTCAAAGAGGCTACGAACACTAAGAGTGTTCCCATTGCCAAAAGAGGGGAAAGGCAAAAGGAAAGGGAAAGGTTGTCTCCAAGCAATAGTCGAAGGTATATGACATATGTATCAACTGCCGTGAGAAAGGGCATTAGAAGAGAGAGTGCCCCAAACTCTTCTCGAACCAAGGTATTTTCGTGATTGAGGTTAACATGGTCACTAATTCTGCCTCTTGGGTATTAGATACCGGCTGTGGAGCTCACATTTGCAATGACTTGTAGGTGTTGAAAAGAAGCAGAAAATTGGGTAGCGGGGACATGATCCTGAAGCTTGGGAATGGCAAGGCCATCTCGGCAGAAGCAGTAGGATCCGCTACTCTAGTGATTAGTGATAGTATTAGCATTGAATTAGAGCAAGTTTATTTTGTACCTAGTATGATTAAAAACATCATTTCCATTCCATTGTTGGACAATAGTGGTTATGAGTTTAGAATCAATGAAAATTGCTTTTATTATGAGGTGTGGAATTGCTCATCTGCTTGGTACATTAAATAACGGGCTCTATATCTTGCAACAAACGAACTTCGTTCTTAATGCTCAACACAAACGTAAATTAGATAATAACGGGAACGCACGACTGTGGCACGCTAGGCTAGGTCACATATCCCAAGGTAGGATGAAAAGGTTGGTAGACTCAAAGAACCTAGAGGTAGGGGACTTGAATGAGCTACCAACTTATGAATCCTGTCTAAGAGGGAAAATGACCAAGAAGCCCTTTGTAGGACAAAGCAGGCTTGGCACAGGTCTGTTGGATTTGGTCCATACAGACGTATGTGGACCACTAAGGACGCAGGCCCGAGGTGGGTTCTCCTCCTTCATAACTTTTACCGATGATCATTCACGGTATGGTTATGTTTACCTAATGAGGTACAAGTCTGAAGCTCTTGAGAGGTTTAAAGAATTTAGACTTGAAGTGGAGAACCAGACCAACTGCAAAATTAAAGTCCTACGGTCAGACCGAGGCGGTGAATACCTTAGTACTGAGTTCCTAGATTATCTAAAAGAACAAGGTATAATATCATAATGGACACCTCCCGGAACACCACAATTAAATGGTGTCTCTGAAAGGAGGAATCGAACCCTGTTGGACATGGTTCGGTCCATGATGAGTTTTACCAAATTGCCCTTATCCTTTTGGGGCTATGCACTAGAAAACGGCAGCCAAGTTGTTAAATTTGGCGCCTATCAGTGCATTAACCCAAACGCCATATGAGATATGGCACGGCAAGCCTGTGTCCTACAACTACTTGAAAGTGTGGGGTAGCCCGCATACATCAAGAGGTTAGTGGGAGATAAGCTAGAATCCAGGTCTAGCTCATGCAGGTTCGTTGGATACCCTAAAGAAACTGCGGATTATTACTTTTATGACCCCTTGGAACAAAAGGTATTTGTTTCAAGGAATACAGTATTCTTGGAGCAAGGCTTCCCGGAGGATATCCAACCAGATAAGCTGATCCTTGAGGAATCAAGTGATGGAATCCAGCCATCAGAGGTAGCCGCGGAACCCTCACTTAGAGGATTCAGGATAGACAGCCGAAGGGCTGACCAACCTCGAGGAGTCCAACATGCTAGGCATGAAAGTCAACCTCAGGAACGGCCAGCCCCGGTCCTTGAACCGCCGGCTCCGATACAGTCAGCGCCCACAGTCACCACTGACGTTCCCGTTCTCCGTAGGTCCACTAGAGAGTCCAGACCTCCAGTGAGATATGGCTTTCTAGGAGCGACCGATCTTTTGGATAACGATCCTAAGACATACGGAGAAGCGATGTCTAACATCGACTCCGAGAAATGGCTTGAGGCCATGAAAACTGAAATGGACTCCATGAGCGAGAACCAAGTCTGGAAACTTGTAGATCCACCGAAAGGTGTTAAGCCAGTAGGCTGTAAGTGGGTCTACAAGAGCAAACTTGGTGTTGATGGAGAAGTCACAACCTTTAAGGCTAGGCTTGTAGCTAAGGTATACACTCAACGACCCGGGGTCGATTTTGAGGATACCTACTTGCCAGTAGCCATGGCTAAGCCCATTCGGATCCTGCTCGCCATAGCAGCATGGTATGGCTATGAGATATGGCAGATGGACGTGAAAACGGCCTTCCTCAACGGTTTCATTGAAGAAGAGATCTATATGGATCAGCCAAAGGGTTTCACGGTCACTGGAGAAGAACAGAAAGTCTGTCGTCTTCAGAAGCCCATCTATGGCCTCAAACAAGCATCCCGAAGTTGGAACATTCGATTTGATGAAGTAATACGGGGTTATGACTTCATCAAGAACGAATCCGACCCTTGTGTATGGTTGTCAACCCAGTTTTCCATGAAGGACTTGGGTGAAGCCTCCTACATCGTAGGCATCCAGATTGTCAGGGACAGATCTAAAAGGATGTTAGGGCTCACCCAAAACTCGTATATGGAGAAAGTCCTAATGAGATATCGAATGGACAACTCCAAACGAGGATTCCTTCCCATGAGGCATGGGATCAAGTTGTCCAAGAAACAGTCCCTACAGACTGATAAGGAACTTGAAAGGATGAAAGTCATCCCCTATGCTTCTGTCGTAGGTAGCATCCAATATGCGATCCACTACACCAGGCCTGACATTGCGTACGCTTTGAGCGTAACAAGCAGATATCAAACCTGTGCGGGAGAGGCACATTGGAATGCTGTTAAAGGCATCCTTAAGTACCTAAGGAGGACTAAGGAAATGTTCTTAGTCTATGGCAATGGACAGCTGATCCTGGAAGGCTTTAGCGACTCTAGCTTCCAGTCTGATGACGATGATGCCAAATCTCAATCGGGTTACGTATTCAAGCTCAATGGAGGCGGAGTGGCTTGGAAAAGTTCCAAGCAAGCAACCACTGCTGACTCCACTACAGAGGCTGAATACATAGCAGCTTCAGAAGCTGCTAAGGAAGCGGTTTGGATGAGAAACTACATCCAAGAGTTGGGTGTGGTGCCTAGCATCGCCGATCCTGTTGTCATCTTCTGTGATAACAACGGTGCAATAGCGCAAGCAAAGGAACCGAGATCTCATCACCGTTCCAAACACATTCTTAGACACTACCATCTTCTTAGAGAAATGGTAGGAAGAGGTGACGTTCGGATGGACCGAGTCAACTCAGCAGACAACACAGCAGATCCATTGACAAAGCCTATGTCGCAGAGCGCTCATACGCAACATCTTGAGAAGATGGGGATTAGACTTATGGGCGATTGGCTTTAAAGGTCAAGTGGGAGATTGTTAGAATAGGTGACCATGTAAGCCAATTTTGGCGGGAATATGTAATCTATGTTCTAGACAATTTCAGGTGTTTGATAAATCATTTATGAATAAAGAAGTGAAAATTCATACGGCAACACTTTCTTTACGTACACTTATATCTGCTATTACATATTTGTTCACTACGCAAACAAAGCCCACGGACTGAGAATCGATTTCGGGGACTGGGACTACGCTTGGAGGTAGGTCCATGAAATCAGTCTTACCGAATCAGTCCGGAAATCTCCAAGTCAAGGAATCTCGAAAATGGGTACCGAGATTCCCCTTGAGACTTGCACTAAGCATCTGCTGTCGTATTTCATCGACGGGTTACGAAGGTCGTCTAAGCAGTGTTAGTGGGTTAGCATGCTAGGAAGCAGCTGACTAAGGTGACTCGCGGGAACCGTCTTACGGAGGACCTTGAGTATGGTCAGCAACGTATGACGTGTATTCCCGGTTCCAACGGTACAGGTCAAGTCCTTTGACTTGAGGAACTGCTAAGTTTACCTGTACATCAGGTCTGTATCTTAGATATGGTGAGAGATTGCCAAAATACTCTTGAGTAGTCATAAGCCATGTCTAGTGCAGCTCTGGTGTACAGAGTGACAATAGTTTCCAAGAAAGGATCTGTCTCCTATCAAAAGGCATTGACAGTTGAGTCTCATGTATGCTCTGTGTCTTGTCCCTAAAATCTGTGGCCACAGTAACTGAACAGAAGGGAAGGTTTCCCTTGCGGCGTTTAGTAAGGACAGACCGACACTTAGGTCCAAAATGGGTACCTGCATTTTTCCGTGCCCTAGACCCTAAGTGATGAGACCGAAGACAGAAGGACAAGTGTACTGTTAGAGCCTAAATGTTCATCCCCAATTATTTCACCTAGTCTCTAGTGCCATGGACCGTTGCTAGATGGCCACCCATGGTAACGGACGGATTCTAGGAATCCGACCAAGTCTAGCTGAAAGGTGAACCTAAAGAGTCACACACTATCCACACACACTTAGTATTTAATTTGGAATTAAATGTTGGAGTAAAGGAATGATTAAATTGGATTTAATCGGGTCCTATATTTTCTTGGAGAATTAATTTCTTCTATTTGATAAAGGAAATTAAATTGATAAATTGGATTTATTAAGGGAATTAATTTAATGGGCCTAGAATAAATATTAATATTCATTTATTATATTTATTTGGCCTTTTGGAATATTTAATAGGATTTAAATATTCCATTAAATTAAATTAATGGTTGAGATTTAATGGGAGAGATGAAACGCTAGGATTGAATTTGACAAGGTCAAAATCCTAGTCAAATTAAGCTTCTAAAGAGTTGGAGTTTAAAGAGGATTAAACTCCTCTTCTATATAAACCCCTAGCCTTGCACCTTTTGAAGGATGATGAAATTCCAACACACACACCACACACACTCTCCCTCTCCTCTCCTCTCGTCCGCCCCCCTCTCTCACTCTCCAAGAAATCATTTTTTTCTTGTTATCTTGTTCTTGGAACATTAGAACATTGATGAATCAATACCGTTAATTCATAACGTATTGTTGATTCATCCACTCCAATAAATTACATACTTGTTCGTTGCTAGCACGACGTGCAAGATACATGGGTGGATCGTGTGTCACGATTTGGAGGGTCTCAAGAACGAGATCTTGGTGAAAAACGGGGAACAACGCGTGTAGCCGTTGAAGACGAAAACGACAACGGGTAGGTCTCGGTTTACGTTTTCGCCTCTTTTATTTTTCAACCCTATATCCTCCATGATTATTGTATGTTGTTTATTCATGTGATACACCAAACACCCGGGAAATTTCAAGGGCACACCCCTTGAAACGTGTTCTTTAATTTAAAAGCATGTTTTAAATACTGCATTTTTATTTTATACTGCGCTTCCGCATTCGTGCAATTTTCCCGGGACGATCCACATATTCTTTCATACAAGTCATACCGACCAAGCCCGTGTGGCTTCCATATGACGATATCCGCGAGTCACCTTTGTCAGCCGACACCCTTGTCAACTAACCCACTAATATTGCATAGACGTCCAACGTCTGTCACCGATAAAACACGATACTCATCCAATGAATGCAATCCTTAGTGCAAGTCTCTATCGGACTCTCGATAACCAATCTCGAGGTAAGTGTTTCAGACCTATCCACAGAAGTTGGTTCTGTTAGAATAGGTGACCATGTAAGCCAATTTTGGCAGGAATATGTAACCTATGTCTAGACAATTTCTGGTGTTTGATAAAAATATTTATGAATAAAGAAGTGAAAATTCATATGGCAATACTTTGTTTGCGTTCACTTATATCTGCATTTACATTTCTGTTCACTACGCAAACAAAGCCCACGGACTGAGAATCGATTTCGGGGACTGGGACTACGCTTGGAGGTAGGTCCATGAAATCAGTCTTACCGAATCAGTCCGGAAATCTCCAAGTCAAGGAATCCCGAAAATGGGTACCGGATTCCCTTTGAGACTTGCACTAAGCATCTGCTGTCGTATTTCATCAACGGGTGACGAAGGTTGTCTAAGCAGTGTTAGTGGGTCAGCATGCTAGGAAGCAGCTGACTAAGGTGACTCGCGGGAACCGTCTTACGGAGGACCTTGAGTATGGTCAGCAAGGTATGACGTGTATTCCCGTTCCAATGGTACAGGCCAAGTCCTTTGACTTGAGGAACTGCTGAGTTCACCTGTGCATCAGGTCTGTATCTTAGATATGGTGAGAGATTGCCAAAATACTCTTGAGTAGTCATAAGCCATGTCTAGTGCAGCTCTGGTGTACCGAGTGACAGTATTTTCCAAGAAAGGATCTGTCTCCTGTCAAAAGGTATTGACAGTTGAGTCTCATGTACGCTCTGTGTCTTGTCCCTAAAATCTGTGGCCACAGTAACTGAACAGAAGGGAAGGTTTCCCTTGCGGCGTTTAGTAAGGACAGACCGACACTTAGGTCCAAAATGGGTACCTGCTTTTTCCGTGCCCTAGACTCTAAGTGATGAGACCGAAGACAGAAGGACAAGTGTACTGTTAGAGCCTAAATGTTCATCCCCAATTATTTCACCTAGTCTCTAGTGCCATGGACCGTTGCTAGATGGCCACCCATGGTAACAGACAGATTCTAGGAAACCGACCAAGTCTAGCTGAAAGGTGAACCTAAATAGTCACACACTATCCACACACACTTAGTATTTAATTTGGAATTAAATATTGGAGTAAAGGAATGATTAAATTAGATTTAATCGGGTCCTATATTTTCTTGGAGAAATTAATTCCTTCTATTTGATAAAGGGAATTAAATTAATAAATAGGATTTATTAAAGGGTTGATTTAATGGGCTTAGAATAAATATTAATATTTATTTATTATATTTATTATTTTTTAGCCTTTTGGAATATTTAATGGGATTTAAATATTCAATTAAATTAAAATCAACGGTTGAGATGAAAAGGGGAGATGGAAGGCTAGGATTTGTTTGACTAGGTCAAACACTAGTTTGACTAGGACTTTGACTAGGTCAAAATCCTAGACAAATTAGAGTTCTTAGAGTAGGAGTTTAATGAGGATTAAAGTCCTCCTCTATAAATACCTCTAGCTTCCAACTTTTTGAAGGATGATGAAATTCCAACACACACACAACACACATAATTTCGGCCTCTCTCCCCTCTCTCTCGTCCGCCCTCTCTCTCTCCACTCTCCAAGAAAAATATTTTCTAGTTCGTTTGTTCTTGGAACATTAGAACTTAGATGAATCAATACCGTTAATTGATAACGTGTTGTTGATTCATCCACTCCAAAATATACACTTGTTCGTTGCTAGCACGACGTGCAAGATACGTGGGTGGATCGTGTGTCACGATTTGGAGGGTCTCAAGAACGAGATCTCGGTGCAAAACGGGGAACAAGGCGTGTAGCCGTTGAAGACGAAAACGACAACGGGTAGGTCTCGTTTTATTTTTCGTCTCTCTTTATTTTCAACTCTATAGCCTCCATGATTTCTTTACATGTTGTTTAATCATGAGATACACCAAACACCCGGGAATCTCAAGGGTACACCCCTTAAGCGTGTTCTTTTATTATTAAAAGCATGCTTTAATTTTTGTATGTTATTTTATATCGCGCTTCCGCATTCGCGCAATTCCCGGGACGATCCACCGATTTCTTTCAGGTTCCATGATTGCCAACCTATGTGCGATCCAACTTGTTGGATTCATATGTCCGGTCTGTGGGTATTTGTTGTGACATCGAAACTACGTTCAATGCTGGAAGTAAGCATAACAAACTCATCGTTGCCAATGATGAATCCTTACTACATTCATCAACATAATATTACTTTTGTTCAAAGATCGACGAATGGTTCTCAGAACAGCCATCCACATTGACTTTCTGGTCATCTATTCTAACAATCTCCCACTTGACCATTAAGTCAATTACCCACTTTGTTCAGAAACCCTTCTGAGCATGAGTAATCTACATACCGACTAAGGTCGCATGAATCTGCTATATTTCCTTGCCGAAGCAATACGGTCTAATCGTGTTACCTCTATCAACCATGGATGCCCAGAGATGGTGGTTGTCTAAGAGAATTCGTGGATCTTGTGATGAGATCTCGGGCCTTAACTTTTGCCATAGCCTGGTTGCCCGCCATCTAGGCGACCATCGGCTTGGTCGTGCTAGGCACCACGATCATCCTATGGACGCGCTTTTCATCCATAACCACTATCTAATGCAATCATCATTGAGTCTGACTGTGTATACCATTGAGACTAACTGTTTTTCACTATGCTCTGAAAACTAGTATCGCTTTATTCTTCCAAAACAACTCTCGATAGACGGTGCATCGAGAACACATCTTTAGTCCTTATTCAGGTATTAAGGATTGTTCTTGATTGTTGTCTTCAATCCCTCAGTGCATTACTGATTTCTGTTCAGTCACGCAAGAAGCACACTCAACATCGGATCCTACGCGCCGAGTGAACATAGCTCATGTTTATTTAGGGTAAAGACGTGGGGATACTCAACATCCAAGCCTTCTTATTAGTCTACCGTGACTAAGCCTTGAATGGCTTAATGCTTTATTCATAATATCTAAGCTTTCTCATCAGTCTAACCACGACTGAGTCTTGAACAGCTTATCCCTTTACATATCTGAGCTTTCTCGTTAGTCTATCACGATTGAGTCTTTGAACAGCTCAATTAAAGATATGTATGTGGGAACCCTTAAAATGTCATGGAGAATTTTTGTGAGTTACGGTTGTGTTTTAGTGATTCTTAACATCTTGAATTCATCCATGATGAACAAGACATCACACACTTAACACTTGGAACACAATTTCTACTCCTACTGATCACCTACGTCATTCAAGACAGAGTCATACTCCGTATGAGCTCGTCAAAACTATTATTCTAGTTATCCGGTGTTTCAAACCTTTCTAGAGGAAGGGGACTTGCCTCCCTCTACTCCTTCTCTTCCATCTCTTCCGCCTTCGGCGGCTCATCTCTCTCCTCCTCTGGGGAAGATCCTTCCTCGTCATCTCCCCCAGCCAGAGTCCCTACCTCCTCAAAATCTTCATCCTCCTCCGCATCAATCGAACGCCTAGAAGTGTGGGAGAGGTTTCTCAGGCTCCATCTCATGTCTCCTCGGTAGGCTAAGGGACCAAATGCCACCCCTATGGAAGAAGCGGCAAAGGGATCATCATCCCCAACCGATTCCCCCATAAACTGAATAGACTCGTCGAAAGGGGTAGAAGAAGACATTTTCTTGAAAAGAAAGATGCTAAGAAATACGAGAAAAGAGAAGAAGTACACTTACAGATATAGTGGAACGTATAAAGCTGAACTTTTCTTCTTACAAAGACATGTGAAGGCGGAGGAGTGAAGGGAGACAGGCGTAATAAAGCGATCGAGGGAGCAAACATGGGGGAGATGCGGTTACCTGAGGATCAGCAAGAAACCGCCTTCTATTAGGCGGTTACAAAGATAAAAGAGTAACTGACGCGAGTGGTTAGCAATAATTGTCCCCATCCAGGGCACGTGATGTTCACGCGCGTAGCCCCTGTGCAGGACTACTGCCTAGCCTGTCATAAAGGCGACCCCCAGTCATCATGACAAGCGTGACGACCAGACGCCCGTTACCCTAGGTGACTGTTCCACTTCTCTTAGCCATGAGGGAAGCTTGTCTGGAGCTCAACAAGTAGGGAAGGGGATCACACCTCCCTCGCTAAATCCAGAAGGACTCTGCTCTGAGTGGGAAGGGTAGCGAACCCTCCTCTCAGAGTGGGGGGAACTGATTGATATGTGCTAAAAGGATCAGCCCAAAATCGAGGCCCAAAAGCCCAAAGAGACATCTAGGATCCAAGGGAAGGTATTGGAGCCCCACACAAAGACCCACCTATTTTTCGGAGGAGACCCATTTGAGGCACCAGCCCAAGCCCAAGAAACTACTAGCCAGGCCTGCCCCTAACAAGGAGGGAGTCTAATCCAAGCTTAAGAGGAAGCCCCATCAAGGAGGCCCAAGTTGGAGACCCAGGCATATAGCGAAATGCCTAACAAAGAGGCCCAGAACGGAGGCCCGGGCTTAGACAGTGTGGATGAGGATTAACCAGGTGCACCCCTCATCCTTATTCGCGGAAGACCCCTTTAGCGGACTCCCTAGTTTCAAGGAGTCCAATGGCTGCCGAAGTCTAGGAAGGCCAGGACGTGGTCCTTCTAGAGTCTAAGATGACGAGGAGTCCCTCCCATTTGGGACTTTTATGCAATTTTTTGGAAAATAAGGGACTTTAATGCTATTTTTTAAAAAAATATATATTTTTTAAAATAATTAATTTTATACATATTAAAATACAATTAATAGATTTTCATATTATAATTTTAAAAATTGTAGATCCAAGACTATCGGTGCTCCGGCTCTTCCGGGACGAGGTCGTGGTTGGGGCCGCGACGATGACCCTCCCGGTCTTCCTCCCGCCATTGGTGTGGATGCACCCTGACCACCCCCACCAGCAGAGCCTGCATCCATGCCGTCGAGCACGACTGTAGATCCCACGACAGCAGGATCATCTACGGCGGGGCTAGCAGTTCACAGGCCCCCTCCCCAGGTCGTGGGATGCACCACCACCGCCACCACCACCAGCCCCACCCCTGCCACCACAATCTTCCTGCCACTACATTAGCCTCCAGGATGCGAGGTGACGTGAAAAATTAATTTAAATTATTTAACTTTAGTTCCATTATTTTTTATTGTGTATAATATTTCTGCAATTTTTTCAAGTCGGATCGAGATTTTCACAGCGCGATCCATGCTACAGTCCGTTGTCATTATCCCCATCCTTAGGAATCCATATCGCGGAGTCCACAGGAGCACCAGTTATTTTTGTTCAATAATTTTAAGGTAAGAATAATAATTATTTTTTTTAAAGGTGAATATTTATTTTTATCTAATACTATTTTTTTAATATGTCAAATTTGCAGTTGTCTTATTGGTGGGACTGCGACGATGAGTCGATGTTCAAGGTCGTCAAGGTGCAGGCAGGTAAGTTCCTGCAGAAGCAGTTCACCGATGCTAGAAACTGTTAGAATAGGTGATCAGAAAGTCAATATGGTTAGTTGTTCTAAGAACTATTCACCAATCTTTGAATGAAAGTAATATGATGTTGATGAATGCAGTAAGGATTCATCATTGGCAACGATAAGTTTGTTTGCTTACTGCTAGCATTGAACGTGGTTTCGATGTCACAACAAACACCCACAGACTGGATATATGAATTCAAGAAGTTGGATTGTGCATAGGTTGGTAGTCATGGAACCAACTTCTGTAGATCGGTCTGAAACACTCCAAGTCGAGGACCTCGAGATTGGGTATCGAGGGTCCTATAGAGACTTGCACTAAGGATTGCATTTATTGGATGAGTACCGTGTTTCATCGGTGATAGACGTTGGACGTCTATGCAATATTAGTGGGTTAGTTGACAACGGTGTCGGCTGACTGAGATGACTCGCAGAAATCGTCATATGGAAGCCACACGGGATTGGTCGGTATGACGTGTATTCCCGGTTCCGATAGTACGGGATTACTCCACAGACTTGAGGCATCACAACAGTCGGTTACATACGAAGGTTGTATCTTGAATCTGGCAAGCGGTGATTTTGTCGTAAGACATGGCCATCATAAGCCTTGTTCAGTGCAATCGGAGTACGTAGAGAGGATGGTGGATTCCAAGATAGGATATGTCCCCTGTCAAAGATTATGACAGCGAGATCTCCTATGCGCTCTGAGATGGTTTAGTCTCTCAAAGTCTATGGCCATAGCACTTGATTGAGTGGGAAAGGATTTCCGACGTCAATGATAGAGTTAAACCTATCTCAAGTTTGAAGCATAGATGCCTAAGTCAAGGATGAGAACCGACATCCTATTCCATGCCCTAGACTAAGGCCGGGAGACATGCGACAGTAGGACCGTACCTGTATGTAACTCGGAGCCTACATGTTCATGCCACATATTCACCTATTCTCTAGTACCATGGACCGTTGCTAGACGGCCACCACACATGGTGACGGACTACTTTGGTTATGAGATAACAAGAAGTAGGTCCAAGTCTAGTTGAGGGTGAAGCTAAAGAGTCACACCCGCTTCACAGGATGTGAAAGGAATTAATTTGGAATTAATTCCTGGAGAAGGTTTAATTAATAGGATTAAATTATACTTCTTGGAGAATTAAACCTTCATGGATTAATTGGATTAATCGAGCTTGAATTCATAAATTGGATTTATGGATTTAATAAGCATGGGCTCCCCTTTTAATTAGATTAAAAAGGTGAATCAATTAGTGGGCTTGGAATATTAAATAGGATTTAATATAGAGTCTATTGGACCTTTGGACTATTTAAATTAGATTTAAATAGGCCCATTCCATAAAGCCCATCAAGGATGGATGGACGAGATTTGATCTAGAGGTTTGAGATGGAGGGCTAGGATTCATCCTAGGATGAGGTTTGACTAGGTCAAATCCTAAGTCAACTAGGATTTGACTTGGTGAAATTCCTAGTTGATTATGATGTGTCTCTTTGGAAGAGATTGAGTAGGATTGGGAATAATAATTCCTTATAAATACTCAAACACACACACTTCACACACTAATCTCTACACACACTTTGCCATCTCACCTCTCTTTCTCTCGTCCACCCTCTACCACTCTCTCCAAGATTTTCCTTTGTTCTTCTTGATTCATTCAAGGTAGAACATTAGAGATGTCGGTAGCATTACCCAATAGCGTTGTATCGATGTCTCTTCTCCCCTAAAAAACTTCTTACTAGCATGAGAGTTCGTTACTATCTGGTGAAGCGTGTGGACAATTTAGAGGGTCTCTACGTTGAGATCTTAATAGCAAAACAGGGAACAATGCGTGTACCTGAGCGAAGAAGACTACGAGGGTAACGTTTCCTCTTTACGTTTCTTGTTCTCCAAATTCTATGGCCTCCATGTTGTGTGCTTTCTTGAACATGAGATACACCAAACGCCCGGGAGAATTAAGGGCACACCCCTTGATCCGTTATGCATGTTTGATGTATGTTGTAATTCCGTTTGTTTTACGCTTTACGTTTTTATCTTACGCAGCTCCCGCGCTCCTACCGCGCTTCTCCCGGGCTGATCCACGTTACAGAAATCAGTTGGCCCGACCATTGTGGCTGACCGAGGAGATCTGGCGCCTGCTATTGGAGTACTGGACCAGCCCAGATTTTCAGTCACAGTCGGCCAAAAATAAGGCCAACCGAACAACGGACCTGGCTGTAGCAACTACTGTCTATCGCAGGGGGTCGTCATCCATTGCGGCCCACAAGCGTAAGATGGTAAGTATTTTAACCTGTAGTATAAATTTAATTTAATTTTTGTATTTACTAATCATTTTTTTAAATGGTTTTTGAACAGGAGGCACAACTCGGATGCTCCATCAAACAGATGGAGGTGGTCGAGAAGTGCAATAAAAAGAATGAGGATGGCCAATGGAGTGGCCTGAAGGTAGCGGAGGTCGCGGTAAGTATTTCATAATTAAAAATTTCAATTTTAAATTTATTTTTTAAATATTAATAATCAATTAATCCGATCGCATGAGCTTTTTATGAGTATGTTGTAGAAACCCCAGAACCAGCCGAACAGTAATCAAGATCCTCCAATATCCTCTCGAGACTCAGTGGCCCTGACCGAGCAACAACTGTAGATGTCAGCAGTGGGAGGTCGAAAGAGGGGCCATGTATTCGGCCTCGGCTTCGAGTCCCGCCGCACGGTTGCTGGACCATCACAGCCCAAGTTGTCCCCTGCTCCATCGCCCTCGCCAGCACAACAGCTATGCCCCGACCTTGATGATCGGGTCACGGCTCTCGAGGAGTTTATGTGGCGGATGGCCCCCACCTACATGCCTCCTCCACTGCCTCCAGCTGATCCCTCGATAACCAACAACGAGGATGAGGAAGACACTGTCGGCAGGGAGCCTCATTTAGTTTAGGATTTTTTTTTTTGTAAAAATACAATGTCTAAATAATATTTTTGTTTTGTTAATTAGTTGATTTTTATTTTCCTTCTATATTATTTATGTTTTTTAAATAATATTTCACATATAAGAAATTAAACTACATATATAATAAATAACTCAATAATTTATTTATACAAAAAATTAATATTAAATAAAAAATTAAACTAAATTAAATAAAACAAAATATAAAGTTTAATCTTATAACGGCTTTTATAACGGTTTTGCGAATACTTCTACACATCATAGAATTACAAAGGCGTTCCAAAGACCGTGCATAAGATTCTTATCCATTTTAAAAAAGCCGGCCCAAAAATTGGTACAAAAACAAAATGAAAACAGTAACAAACGCCGTTACAAAACTAATACCTACGTTCAAACAAAGCATTACAAAGGCCGCTACAAACGTTATGAAAAAATTAATTATAAATACCGAAATAAATCCGTTACAAAATAATGACAAGTCGTTACAAAAAAGAATGCAAACAACCGTTCCAAATCGAAAGCCAACCCATTACTGTATGTGTTACAATGGCCGTTCCAAAAATAAATATAACAAATTTACATTGACTGTTCCAAAAACAGGTCAAAACTCATTTTCTCCATCCGGTCAAGCATTGTAACGGCGTTTGCAGGCCGGTTCAAGACCCGTTATAAATTGTAACGACCTTCCACTAAACCGTTACAAATTCTTTGTAACTTATAAAAAAGCCACGGATTGCTGGCCATTACAAAAGTCGGTAAAAATGCTTAAAATTGTTCCAAATTATTAACTTGGCCGTTACAAAAGTCATTACTATAGAATTAATTTTTTGTAGTGTTGGGTCACGGTAGCTTCCTCACCACATTGTTGTGGATGGAAGCTTTGACGGATCAAAATCATTTTGATCCAAGTCTCTTATGGGCCTAATATTTTATTTGGTCCAACGAATGAGATTTTGTTTTCAGAATGAATGACACCTCATCACATTAATGTCTTCACATGCATAAATATCCAATACTTATAAAGCGATAAATAAATACGTCGCATGCAGTAAACATAGCATAACCCTTATTTAGATTATCACAAGCCCAACATATGCGACCCACTGAGCCCCAGTGGGTCAATGATCTGTCTAGGATGGTCCTACACTATTACAAAGAGTTAACCCATTGTCATTCTAATGGGCCTTTGGGTTGTTTTTGTTTCACCTTGGACCTCCAACTCCGTGGGCTTGCTTAATTCCATTTAAAATGCAAAACCTTACCAAAATCCTAACTACTCTCATTACAAGAGAAATAGAATACATGGGATAAAAGGGAAACGCAAGTCTTAACATCATAAGGCAAAATGGGACACAATAGTCCAAAAAACAAGAGGCACGCAGGCTCCACCCAATCAGTAATGTAAAAGCATACATCCATACACAAGGTCTAGGGCTTTAGTGGTCATCCATGTTGATCCAATCAACGCACAATCATACCAAATAATCATGCTCATCATAGATATACAATATACCTAAGTGATATCCAATATCACATGCCATAAACATATGAATAATTTACGAGTTCAAATTTCAAATCTAATGGACATCCCCATATACAATGCATTCAATGCATGTTAAAACCCAAATTGATTAAGCATTTTAATTATAGGAGAAATCCAATTAATCCAAATCAAACATGCAAAATTAATCCATTTTAGAAAATATGCAGAAAAGTTTCAGAAAATCAAATTTTCAGAAAATGTCGAAAAACGGCACAAAAATGGCCCAGCCGTCGTGCCGGGCTGCCCGGCCGCACATAGGCACGCACGTGCAAGCACAATGGCCCACTGCATTGAAGGGACAAGCGGATCCGCCCGGAAGCGCGAACAGAAGCGTGAGATGAATGAAATCGCATAAATTAAATCAATAATCACATAATCCCAAGGGGTGTACTCTTGGGTGCTCAACCGGGCGTTCGATGTAGGATGTAACAATATCATAAACCCATATTATACATAGAGCATAGAAATGAACATCAAACTACGAAAGCGTAAAACCGAAATTACCTTTGTAGTTTTGTCACTTGCATGGCTACGAGCGTTGTTTCTCCCGGAAATGTTCACCAAGTTCAAACGTATGAACTCTCTAAAGTAGTCCACACCACACCGAAAGAGATGCACATTTTCCTTGCTAGAAGAAAACGGGTTTAGAGGATTTGATTTAAGAAACTAGAACACTATTAATTAGTGTCTTTTCTTAAACTTGCTTTGTTCTTCCAAATGATCCAAGATCAAATGAAGAACAAAGGGGAATAGTAGAGAGGGGGGGGGGGCAAAAATTAGAGGAGAGAGTGAGGTGTGTTTTCTTCTTTTTCTTAGAAAATGATGAATATGAATTCTCTTGTTTTGATGATTGTATATACTTATATATATATACAAAATTAATGTGATTATTGAAATGTGTTTAGTTTCATCCAAGGATGTCTAGATACATCCCAATCAATCCCACTAATTCATCAATCAAGCCTATCATATCATAAGGTATGATTTAATCATACCAAAGGAGAGAGGCTTGATTGGAATTGATTTGTCCCTTACCAAATGAGACAAGTCAACCACATCAAGGCCATGTATGGCCGATTTTTACCTCTCCAAGAGTGGTAATTTTTGGCCATACTATTATAGGGAAGAATTCCAACTTCTTCCTATTCCAAAAGTGGAATTAACACACCTCTTGGGTCAAATTTAACGGACTGGGTTCCACTGTAATCCAATTACAACGAACCAGAAATTAAATCCCATTTAATTCAAGGTCCATTTAAATAATCCCATTTATCTTTTAATCCAATTAAAAGATCCAATCTTTCGACTCTCTACATTAATCGATAAATCCCATTTACTGATTAAACGAGAGCCCGATACAAAATCGGCCCGTCCATCAAATGGACAATCCCTTAGGTAATCCAATTACTTATTATCCTCCAAAATTGACTCCAAATCAATTTCTCCACCTTCTCGGTGATTTGTGTGTGACCCTTTAGGTTCACCCTCAGCTAGACTTGGGCTCGTGTCCAACAGGGGCTCGTTACCATGGGTGGCCGTCTAGTAATGGTCCATGGCACTAGAGACTAGGTGAAGGCGTCGATTCCGTATGGGTACTGTTCTTCCGTCTACCGTCTCCCGGCCTTAGTTTGGGGTATGGAATTCGGCGTCGGTTCCCATCCTTGACTAGACATCTATGCTTAATACTCGAGACTACGCATGCCTCATTGCATCGACACAGGATACCATTTCTTGTTCGACCAACCACTATGGCCACAGGTTTAAACAACATGAATGTGTCTCCGAGTGCATAGGAGATACCTCTGTCACATACTGACAGTGGACGGATCCTCTTCTTGGAACCCACCGTCCTCGCTACACATTCTGACTGCACTCGACAAGGCTTATAATGATCATCTTATAAAATGATCACCTCTCACCAGATCCAGGATACAACCATCCTGTGTACGTGACTGTCATGGTTCCTCATTTCTGAGGACTACTCCCGTATTATCGGAACCAGGAAAATCCAATCCTATCGACCAAGCCTCCAAGGCTTCCATATGATGATCCCCGCGAGTCACTTCAGTCGGCTCGACCCTAGTCGACCAACCCACCAAGATCGTATAGGCGTCCCACACGCGCCAATGAAACACGGCACTCTTTCAATGAATACGAATCTTGGTGCAAGTTTCTGTAGGACTCTCGATGCTCTATCTCTGGATCCTCGACTTGGAACATTTCAGACCCAACTCTTTATCAGTTGGTTTCATGACCACCATCCAATGTGTGGCCCAACTGCATGAGTTGTTAACCATGGTTTTTGGGCTTTGTTGTGATATATGTAAAACACCATTTTAACATATGGAAAATGAGCACAACAAAGAAGGTATCAATGGTAACGAATACTCATTTTATAGATTACATAATATTACATTACAAGTTGTCAAATAGGTTACAAAATGCCAAACTTATTAGCTTACTTGTACCTATTCTGTCAAATTACATGCAAGATGTCCATCAAATTCAAACATTTAAACAAGTACATTAAATCATACATTTACACTATAAACATGCTCAATAAAGCTATAATAGCAATTGCACAAGCAAAGGACATAGATCTACGACCCCTTACATCGAACCGGGCTCTGATACCACTTGAAGGAAGCGGATCCGCCTGGCGAGCACTAGCGGAAGAGAGTAAATATGGAATTTAACGGTATTTAAAACGCATGTTACAATAAGACGTTCCCAGGGGTGTACCCTTGAATGTTCAACCGAACGTTCGATGTAGGATATGATAACGTAAAAGAAAGTATATCACATAGGGCACGTAGATAATAATGAAAAAAACAACATAAGGATAAACTATGTTACCTTTGAAGTTGTCTTTGATGCACCGCTACTAGAGTTGTTCCTCTCTTCCAAAATGCTATGCGTTCAACGAGATTCAAACGTATGAATCCTCTAACGGTATCCATACCACACCGGGAGAAGTCACATTTTTCTTGCTAGAGAAGAATGGACCTAGGAAGATGAGATCAAAAGAAGGAGTTCACTATCGTATTAGTGTATTGATCTAGCCTTGTTTTTCAATTGATCCTAGATCAATGAAGCAACAAATTTGAAGAGGGAGAGAAAGTCAGGGCAGCCAAGTGAGAGTGAGAAAGATATATGAATTGCTTCTTCTTTTTCCTAGAAAAAAGATGAATGATAATTCTATATCTTGGTGATTATATACACAAGTATGTATACATCATTAATGTGATTATTGGAATGTGTCTAGGTTCATCCAAGGATGTCTAGATACATTCGAATCACTCCCCATTAATCTCCAATCAAGCCTACCACTTTACAAGGTATGATTAAATCATACCAAGTAAAGGAGGCTTGATCGGGGTTGACTTGTCTCTTTTGGAAGGAGACAAGTCAACCTCATCATCAAGGCCAAGTGGCCGATTTTGTGCTTCTAGATGAAGCCAAAATCGGCCATCCCGTTTTAGGAGAAGTCCAACTTCTCTTAATTCCAAAAGTGAAATTAATATCTCTACTAGGCCAAGATCTAATGGATCGGGTTTTATTATAATCCAATTACAAAAAGCCCACTAATTAAATCCAATTTAATTCATGTCCCATTTAAATAATGTCCATGGATCTTTTAATCTAATTAAAAGATCCAAGCCCTTAGTTTCTCCTATAATCGATAAATACCATTTATTGATTAATCGAGGGCCCCATACAATATCGGTCCGTCCATCCAATGGACCTTTTCATTAATAATCCTATTATTTATCATCTTCCAAAATTGACTCCAAATCAATCCCTCCCCTTCCTCGGTGATTTATGTGTGATCCTTTAGGTTCGCCCTCAGCTAGACTTGGGGTCGTGTCCAACAGAAGCCCATTACCATGGGTGGTCGTCTAGCAAGGGTCCATGGCAATATATACTAGGTGAATGTTGGCGTGAACATTAGGCATGGATTCCGTACGGGTACAGTCCTCCTGTCTACTATCTCCTAGCCTCAGTTTAGGGCATGGAATTGGGCGTCGATTCCCATCCTGGACTAGGCAGCTATGTTTAATACTTGAGACTACATATGTCTCATTGTATCGACACAGGAAACCATTCCCTGCTCGATCAATCACTATGGCCACAACTTTAAGCAGTATGAACGTGTCTTCGAGCGCATAGGAGATACCTCTATCACATACTGACACGGGATGGATCATCTTCTTGAAATCCACCGTCCTCGCCACACATTCTGACTGCACTGGACAAGGCTTATAATGAACATGTCCGCGACATGAACACCTCTCGCCAGATCCAAAATGCAATCATCCTGTGCACGTGACTGTCGTGGTCCCTCAAGTCCGAGGACTACTTCCGTACTATTGCAACCAGGGAACTCCAATCATACCGACCATGCCTCCAAGGTTTCCATATGATGATCCCCGCGAGTTAGTTCAGTCGGCTCGACCCCAATCAACCAACCCACTAAGATCGTATTAACACCCCACGTCTATCGCTGATGAAACACGGCACTCATCCAATGAATACGACTCTTAGCGCAAGTCTTAATAGAACTCTCGATGGCCCATCTCGAGGTCCTCGACTTGGAATGTTTCAGACCCAACCCATTATCAGTTGGCTTCATAACCACCATCCAATGCGTGGCCCAACTACATGAGATGTTAACGTGGTCTGTGGGCTTTGTTGTGATATGTGTGAACAGATATTAGCATATAAGAATGAGCACAACAAAGAGAGTATTAGTGGTAATGAATATTCATTTTATTTATTACATAATATTACAATACATTGAGTTGTCAAATAGATTACACGAATTTCAATCTAATTGGCTTTCTGGTCACCTATTCTAACAGTAGCTAGCATTGCCGAGTCAGTAGTTATCTTCTATGATAACAACGGGGCTATGGCGCAAACAAAGGAACCAAGATCTCATCATCAGACCAAACACATTCTTAGACGGTACCACCTGCTCAGGGAGATGGTGGGAAGAGGTGACGTTCGGATGGACCGAGTCAGCTCATCAGAAAATACAGTGGATCCACTAACCAATCCCGCGTCATAGATTGCTCATCCTCAGCATCTTCGGAAGATAAGTTTGAGGCAAATTAGTGATTCGCTTTAGGTCAAGTAGGAGATTGTTAGAATAGGTGACCAGAAAGCCAATTAGATTGGGCTTTTGTAATCTATTTCCTGAACAATTTTGATATGATATAATTTTTATGTTTTGAATAAAAGTAATATTCAATTCCATGGAAAATGTTCTTTGTTGTGTTCACTTACTTGTTTAATATATATGTATATTGTTAACTGAAAAACAAAGCCCACAGACCTGACTTGTGAATCCAAGGGGTCGGACCACGCACATGAGGTGGCGGTCATGGAACCAACTCCTGTGGATTGATTTGAAATGCTCCAAGTCGAGGATCTCGAGACAGGGCATTGGAATCCGAGAGACTTGCACTAAGGATTGTAGTGTGCTTCATCGGCGGGAGACGTAGGCCATCTATGCAATCTTAGTAAGTTGGCTAGGCAAGGTGGTCGGCCGACTGAGGTGACTCGTGGAAATCATCATATGGAAGCCTATAGGGTCTTGGTCGGTATGACTGGAATTTCCGACTCCGATAGTACGAGATTAGTCCTCGGACTTGAAGAACGACGGCGGTCACATGCACACGATGCTTGTATCTTAGGTTTGGCGAGCGACGTCCGCGTCTAATGACATGGCCGTCATAAGCCTTATCTAATGCAGTCAAAATGTGTAGTGAGGACAGTGCGTTCCAAGATAGAATCCATCCCCTGTCAATGTTTTGACAACAGTATCTCCTATACGCTCTGAGATCTATTTTCCGTTAGAATCTATGGCCACAGTGACAAATAAGTAGGATGGGATCCCCGTGACATTTCAGTAGGGTTAACGAGGTTTCTCGAGTTTAAAGTATAGTTGCCTAGTTCAGGATGGGAACCGACACCCAATTCCATGCCCTAGACTATGGCCGGGAGACAATAGATAGAAGGACCGTACTCGTATGCATTCTAGAGCCTAAAAATATTCACGACATGAATCACCTAATCTCTAGTGCCATGGACTGTTTCTAGACAGTCACCCATGGCAACGGACTACTTTGGTTATGGGATAATTGGAAGTAGGTCCAAATCTAGCTGAGGGTGAACCTAAAGAGTCATACACGTTTCACTAGAGTTGAAGGAACTAATTTAGAATTAATTTCGGGCAGGAGAATTGATTTAATTGGATTAAATTAATTTTCTTTGAGATTTAGCCTTGTGAAATTAATTGGATTAATTGGGCTTAAATTTATAAATTAGATTTATGAGTTTTAATGAGGATGGACGAATGAGATTTGATCATGGAGAAATAGAGATGAAGGGCCGAGATCCCTCCTTGGGAGGTTGAACTCGGCCACAACACTTGAGTGGAGGAGATGGATGTGGACTCTTTGGAAGAGTTGTGGGAATACGCAAAGACTAGGTCATGTATATAACCATAAGACACACACCAACACACACTACAAACCCGACACGCACGCACACGCACACGCACCTGCGGTGCTCTCTCTCCCCCTCTCTCGTCCGCCTCCTCCTCTCTCCAAGCTTGTTGGTTCTTCTTGGTTTTTTAGCAAGGTAGAACTATGTGATATCGATTGCGTTAATTCATAGCGTTATATCGATATCACTCCTCCAAAATAATTTCATGCTAACATGAGAGTTTCGTTTCATTCCAGTGAATCGTGTAGACGATTTAGAGGATCTCAACATTGAGATCTTGGAGGAGAATCCGAAAAACAACGCGTGTAGCCGGTGAAGAATACTACGAGGGTAAGTACTCTTGTTATGTTTCTTCTATCTCTAAATTCTACGGCCTTCAGTGTTGTGTACTTTTCTTCAACATGAGATACACCAAACCCCCAGGAGCATCAAGGGAACACCCCTTATCTAGATTAATGTTGTTAATTCGTGCATGTTTCTTACGCTCTATGCTTTTATTTTTCGTAAACGCCACGCTTCCGCACGTGCCTCCGAGACGATCCAAACTTTCAGTCCTAGACTGGCTAAGGAAGGTCGCCTTCCCCCTCACCGATGGGAGGCTGCTCGCTTAAGAAAGTTAGTTGTTCAATTCCTCCTCATGAGGGATACACTTTACAAGAAGTCTTTTACACATTCTCTCTTGAGATGTCTATCACGAGAAGAGGGGACGCACGTCCTCAAACAAATCCATTGGAATGTTGTGGATCACACATAGGGACATTAGCCCTATCCAATAAGGTCTACGAGCTGGTTACTTCTGGCACATGATGAAGCAAGACACCAAGACATTAGTGAGACAATGTGAGAGGTGCCAAAACATGCTCCCTAATACATTAGCCTGCCGAGCCACTAACTACACTGTTCGCTCTATGTACCTTTTCCCAATGGGGAATGGACATTGTGAGGCCATTTCCCATGGCACCCGGTTAAAGGAAATTCTTGCTGGTAGCCATTGTTTACTTCACAAAATTGGTGGAGGCTGAGCCTCTCTCCCGTATCACCGAGGGGGAAATCATGAAGTTCCTTTGAAAAAATTTCTTTTGTCGCTTTGGGATCCCCCAAGAAATCATCTCAGACAACGGACAACAATTCCAAGGAAATCAAATTCAAGGCTGGTGTAAAGGGTTGAGGATCAAGCAGAGATTCACCTCTGTAGCACACCCTCAACCCAACGATCAAGTGGAGGTCACCAATCGCACCCTCCTACAAGCAATCAAGAGAAGGCTCGATAGGACCGCGGGGCAACTGGGCCAAAGCACTTACCAGTGTCCTCTGGGTCTATCAAACTATGCATAGAAACTCCACAGGTAAAAACCCCTTCTCCCTAGTATACAGGACTGATGCTATAATACCGGCCGAAGTAGGCATGCCCTCTCACCGGGTAGTGTGTTATACTGAAGACAACAATAAAAATTTGTTCAAACAGAATCTCGATTTCATTGAGGAACTCCGGAAAAAACCTTTCCTTCGTATGTAATAATATAAGAGCATAATGATCAATGGATATAACAGGCTACTAAAGCCTTGCAAATTGCAAGTCGGAGACTTGGTGCTCTGGAAGGTGGAAGCATCAAAACCGCTGGGCAAGCTTGATCCTACTTGAGAAGGACCATACAAAGTCAGGGGAATCTCGAGCAATGGAGCATACGAATTAGAAGACGGTGAAGGGCATCCTTTGCCTCGACCGTGGAATATACACAACTTTAAAAGATTCTTCACTTAAGCCCTGCCCCCTCAGGCAAGACTCATCAGAAAGTCCTTTTCCTGCTCCCTGGCAGGAACCTTCTCGAAGAGTAAGCCCTACCCCTAGATAGGATCCCTCAAAGCTATTTTCCTGCCCCCAAGCAGGAACCTTCCTAAAAGTAAGTCTTGCCCGCAAGTAGGACCCGTTCAAAGAAAGATATCATCAAGGTAAAATCCCTCTTTTTACAAAAGTGTTGCTTTCACAAAGTTACTACATTCCTTTGACAGAACTCTCAAAAACAAAGAATCTACTTCCTGTCCTTGGCAAGAAGGCGTGCATAAAGCCCTACTCCACAGCAGGCATCCCTCAAGAACAAGCCCTGCTACACTGTAGGCATTCTCTAAAGAAATAAGCCCTGCCTTAGGTAGGCACCACATTCCCTAAGAAGACAAGCCCTATTTTTAACAGGCATCATTCTCAAACAAAATAAATAAAGCCCTATTCACATTCAGGCACCTCCACAGCTCCTCCTCGAGATTGGAAATCAAAGTCCTAATACGAGTATTCTTCAACTTAGTCCCCCAAAAAAATCACAATACATTCTCAGGTTCAAATGAAACACATATAGGGCGGCAAGCCCTCATCATCAAGCCAACATGGAAACACAACATGGAGAAAGCAAAGCATATCATAAAAGGCCCCCTCTGGCAAAGTCGGTGTAGAGAGGGGGGAATAGTAGCATCCTTCAAAGAGTAGAGGAATAAAATTGTTTTCATCCCCATACATCATGGGCGAAAGAAGGAAAAAGCATAAATTATTTCAGAAAATGAAGGGGGTTACAATTAGTCGTCACTCCCCACAGGCGGGGTTGTCTCTTGCTCCTCTTGCAGCTCTGGCTCAGGTGGAGGAGGGATATCAGCAACAAGCTTATCAGAAGTGGTCAAGGCTAGCTCCCGGGGTTGGTCCCCGAGGCCTTCACTATCAGGTCCGCTAGTTGGGGGGCCAAGACCTCCTCCATCATCATTCCTAGCAGATGATCCAGCTCTTCATCTAAAAAGAATTTATTGGCTATGCCATTTAACAGCCTGAAAATTTCAGTCAGAAGAGAGAGCAAACAAGTAGCCTTGTTACCTAGATCAACTGGGGGGACTCGGCTCTTGGCGGGGGAGGCGCAAAGGGATTTGGGGCGTTCTTCATAACCACCTCAAAATCCAAGAAGGAAGAATCTGCCCCCTCTGGAGGATACCCCTGGGCCGCGAACAGTTCCTGGCAGGACTGGAAGCCATACCTTAAGAATGGCCCGTGATCCTAGCCACCTCTCCTTGAAAATCCTCAGACTTTTTGTACTTCGAGAGGCGACTTTCCCAGTAAGAAGCCAAGAACTGCTTCCCCTTCTGAGGATGAGGGAAGTCCAATCGAGCTTGGTCGGGTGCACTTCTTAAGGCCTCCAATTGTTTCTTCGTCACTGCCAGGAAATCCTGTTAGATCTTCTTCCCTTGGGGGGGCCGGGGGGTGCAGTTCTTTTCCCCTTTGAATCGCCCGGAGTCCCCCTAGGGGTCCAGGGCGCCAACGGAGTCCCCCCTAGACTGCGTTGAGGGTTGCCCCACAAGAGCTTTGTAACACTAGCGGATAGGCCTGGGAGAGAGCGCGTGCGGAAGCACGGGATGTTTAAAAAAAACAAAGCAAGAATGTAAACATGCATAATTGAAACGGAATATAAAAACCGATCAAGATCGTGGGGGGTGGTTTAGCAATAACTTCCCCCTAAACAAAGGGTATTAGACTACACGCTCGGGCAATGAAGCGCCTCACGTCACAGGCATCAAATCACCTCCTGGCCCATCGGTATGTGTCCGGTCATCAGTTGACATGTATGGATACACAGATTTTGAGAAAGGCACGAGTGGAAATCGTACACCCTTATCTGCAAATGCAACAAAGCCCGTTGTTTAGGGGAATTACCCACCTATTCCCCCAAGAACTAAGGAGTCATCACCCCTCCGCCTTCTGAAAGTCCTCATTAAACTGGACTCCTTATGCTAGGAGGACTCTTCTAAGTCTCTAACCTATAAATACAGGTTCTTTACCCTGAAATGGGTAACGTATTCTCGCATAACACATCGCACACTTATTTTAAGCTACAACTACCACAAATCACCTTCGTTATTTCTTACACACTCTCATTTATATTTTTCCAAAATTGTTTGTTGACTTGAGTATGGGATTGCTGATGTATTCTTTGCAGGTCCCTTCTCTGGTCCATTTGGCTTAAGGATGAAGATCTTCAAGCCCAAAGTCTCGTCCAAGATCGAGCATACTAATTCTTTAAATTATAAATTTTATGTTTATCTGTTCAAATGTTATTGACTCGATTTGCAGTATTGATGTTGGATTCACTTAAATTAATAATTTTCTTACTGGTGTTAGATTCACTTAAAGTAATATTTTTCTTGAGTGAAGTGATAATCATATAAATATAATTAAGTTGGTATTTATAATTCAATATAAACGATAATAATTTATATTATATTTTTGCTACATTTGTGTTTTTGCTCAGTTTATTTTTCTTTAAAGATTGTTTGGCTTATTTACTTATTGGGTAAATTTTATTCTTAATATTTTAATTTATATTCAGAATTAATATTGTATTTGGAAATATTTTTACAGATCTCCTTTTTAGTGAATAACTTTTAAATTTAGAAGAAAACTTATGTCTCACTTGAAATTCGTGTTGACATTTGCAGTACCATCTAAATTTATTTTTGTAATGTAAATTGGATAAAGAGATTATTGATTTTAATACGTTTCCTAGAAAATATAGAAAAACAATTTTTATGATAATATGAATTAAAATTGATAAATATGATAATTCATTAAAATAATGATAACAATTAATACCAAAGTAATTCAAATAATTTTGATGGGTTCAAATTCTTATAAAAATTAGCTGGTTTGGCATATTCAATGCATTTGCACAAAATATTTAAAAATAAAAAATTAAATGTTTTTTATTAATTTTGTTTTATTGAGTGAGTTGTAAATTAAATAATTTTGAAAGAGAATATTTGAAGTAGGAGAAATAGAAAAAAATATTATTTAAAAATAAATAACTAATTAAAAAGGTAGTTTTTACCATTTATAGATAGTGGGAGAAATATAAAAATTAATGGGTGAAAAAAAAATGACATACCAATACACCAAAAGGGTGCTATCAATGATTAGATAGTGTAGATATTAGAAGAGAAAAATAGAGTTTAATGTAATTTACCCTCATATATATATTTTAAATGAGTAAATTATCCCCCTATAAAAATATATTAAAGTATCTCCGTATTTTTTTAAAAGTAGAGTAATTTACCCTCTTACGCGACTTCATGTAATTCATGTGCATTTTTCTTATTTTTTAATATTTAATTATGAAATTGCTTTTATACATTACTTGAGAACCATTGGATCTAATTAAATTGGGGAACGGGGATCGGGGAGGGGAGCAGCAACAGGGGTGAGGTAGGGAAAGGGGAGGGTGGGAAGCGACTGGGCTTATGCAAGGGACGGGAAAGGTTGGCTGCAACTAGTGTGAGTTTGGGGAGGGGGACGAGGGCCACGACGGCAACGGGGGCCGGGGAGGGGCCACGACGTGAGTGGAGCGGGGAAGGGGATGGGACAACGTTGGCAGTGAAAGTGGGGAGTTTGGATTTTTTTTAATTAATAAAAGCATATATTATGAAAGTATTCTTATAAATATTAATATATAATATATAATATAACAATATCTATTTATATAAAAATAATATTTTATTCTTAAAAACCATACCTAGTAGTAAGAGGGGCGTGTACATTACACCACTCCCATTAAGAGGATAAATTATTTTATTTTAAAAAATACAAGAAGCTAATTTAGTATTTTATATTTTTCATAGGATGTAATTTGCACATAACCCATATCATAAGGGATTGCTTGTATTTTTCAACAAAAATATATCTTATTTGAAATTCAAGTTGATATTACAATATCATTATCCGATGTAATTTGAATAAGTGAGGAATTTTTCTATTTAATATGATTTTTTAGAAAACATAAAGAAATACTTTTTCTGATAATATAAATTAAAATTAATAATAATAATTGAAATTAATTTTAGGAAAAAATGCAAGCGATCCCCCTGTGATATTCTAAATGAGCAAGTTGCCCCCTATAACAATAAAATAGCAATTTACTTCCTTGTTGTTTCTAAAATGAATCAATTTACCTCCTCATATTTTTTAAAATTGAGCATTTTATCTCACTAGACAGGAGGTAAATTGCTCCATTTTAAAGAACACAGAAGAGATAAATTGTATTTTCTTTCATATAATGTAATTTACTCATTTGCAATACTACAAGAAGATAAATTGCATTAAACCCATTAATTTTAGGGTTAAATACAGTTACCACCTTTGAAATATCCATCACGCATCAATTACCCCCTTAAACTATTGAAACCTTCAAAAAATTTCCTAACCTTCTAACTTCTTTAATTTTTAAGTTTAAAATGCCCATTTTACTCTTAGTAAAATTTGCTTTTTAAAAAAGAATTAAAGATTTTTACAATACCAAAACCACTATTTGTCCAAACTTTGTCTAGTTCTAGTTTCACTTGTTCATCGAGCTCTTTTTATTTTTATAATTCTAAAGTATTTTGGGGTCATTTTATTTTAGTTTCACTTATTTGTCAAACCATGTAAGTGAAAATAAATTTATACATGCATATAATTGCCATATATATTATAAATATATATTAATTGTATATTTTTAATTGATATCAACCCTTTCAATTTCATTAATTATATATTAGTTAAAATAAATATATATCTATATGTATGTATAAATTTATTTTTAATTTGATTTGACAAACAAGTGAAACTAAAATAAAATAAGTTCCAAGTACTTTAGGATTATGAAAATAAAAAGAGCTCGATAAAATAGTGAAACTAGAATTAGACAATATTTCGACAAATGTGATTTTGGTATTTTAGAAATTTTTTTAATTTTTTTTCATAAAATAATTTTTAATAAGAGTAAAATGGACTTTTTAAACTTAAAAAGTAAAGAAGGTAAAAGTCAGGATTTTTCTTGAAAATTTTAATACTTAGGAGAATAATTGATATGGGGTAATACTTTATGGGCGATAACTATATTTAAACCTTAATTTTATGCAAACATTTGTCACGGTGCAACGCTAAGGGCAAAAGTATCGTGCTTAAGTGTATACCGATGCGGTCAATGAAGTCTAGTTCAATCGACGAAGCTAAGGCCCCATAATTTTAGAGATCATGGGTTCGAATCCCCTATGTGGGATAATTTGTTTCTATTATATAGTAGGTTTATTTATTTCTACTGTATAGTAGGTTATTTGTTGTTGTAATAGCACGATGTTAGTATATGTAATATTGTTGATAGGAATGTTGTATTTGTCTCTATTTGTTCATAGTGACAAAATTAATTATAATCATTTTATTTTAATTAATAAAATTCACCTCTTTCAATTTTAAAAAAAACAAAAAATACCAATGCGGCTCTCAACGCTTATGCACGTTTTCCGGCTGAAGGAGAATTTAATCATTTCAGCACTTCAAAATTCGCGGTCCGTTAGCCTTCTACATCGGGAGCTTGGAAGACTATCATGCTCAGTCTGTCTTAACCATCACAGTCACACTCACACTCACACTCACAGTCACACTCACGGGATTCCCAGAGTCCCGGACCGAACGTCTTTTGTTTATATACGTACATGAGACATCTTTTCTTCCATTTTCACATACGTTGCGCTGTAGCTAGAGAATTTTGATTCGACAATGGCGGCTTCCAATGGGAGCGAGTTTTTCGAGCTGGACGTGGAGTTTGACGCGGAGAGTACGTTCTCCCGCCCGTCCAATGCCGAGTTGGTGGAGCAGGACGAGGAGGAGCTGCGATGGGCGGCCATCGAGAGTCTCCCCTCGCAACAGCGTTCCAATTGCGCTCTGGTGAGGCGCACGGTTTCGACAGCGAACGGTCGTCAAGAGAGCACCGAAACTGTCGACGTTCGGAAGCTCGATCGGTTTAATCGCGAGCTTGTTGTTACGAGAGCGCTCGCCACCACCGCACAGGATAACTTTAAGCTGCTTACGGGGATCAAGGAGCGCCTTGATAGGTGATAGATCGTTTACTACGTGTACATGCATAAATCTAGTCTGGATATTCAATTGGTTTTGATTTATATTTCTTCATTTAGGTTTTAATTGGAAAATAGTAACAGAAATAGTTTCCTAGTTCAGCGATAGAAATAATTTTGAAAGAAAATTATGATAAGTTTACTTTTTCCAAAATTCGATTTTCGTTTCCAGTTTCCTCGGCTGTATCCTAGATCCAAATAGAGTGTAGAATACTCCTGCAGGTGACGTCCTTATAAACTGGCACAACTGGTGTTGGGTTCATGAAAGGATTGGAAGAGGCAAAAATTGTTCTTATGAATTGATGTTATTGCTGAAAATGATTTGCTCTGGCTCATATAGGATGTTATGATGCATCGTAAGGACATTTACTTATTACTTGTCCATGAAAAGGAACTTCTGAATGGGAAGTTTTGAACAACTCGTCTAATCACATAATTGGTTGCTTATTCGATTGTGGGTAATATAGCTAAAGGCTTTTGCACTGAATTGGTCTCTTTCTAATCATTATAATTTAGAGTGGGTTTGGAGATTCCAAAAGTTGAAGTTCGATTTCAGAACCTACAAATCACTGCCGACGTACATGTCGGTTCAAGAGCTCTGCCTACTCTGGTGAATTATTCGCGTGACATGATTGAGGTAAGGTATTTTAACCCATCCAATTTACTTGTGTGTTTCCTGTACCACTTTCCAGCAGAGGCTTCCCCATTCTGTTATGTGTGAATAACAAATCTACTGACTTCTCTTTTATGCAGCTTTTATTAACTAAATTGAGGATATCTCGTCCAAAAAGACATGAACTAACCATCCTGAACAACATCAGTGGAGTGGTAAAACCAGGAAGGTAAACAGATGAGTAATCCTTCTGGGGAACATGATGTAAAAAGAGTGATTCAGCGGTTAAGTGTTGTAGTATGTTTGTTGTCAGCCACCATCATATACCATCATGATGCATGTGCATCCATGAATCTTGTCTTTCTTTCTTCTGAAAAGATGGTTGCCTATGTTCTTGGCTATTTCCAAGATTCCTGCTACCACATCAGAAATTTTGTAATATTTGGAAGTTGCTGCTCTCAGAGGAGACTGTTAACCACGGATAAGATTCAGAATCATAATAACTGTTTAGAATAACCGGTAAAATCTCTTTTGTTTTTAGAATATCTTGTAAGTATTTAAACATCCATGTCACTATCCAAAATATGTGTTCTCTTATTATTGATCTTGTTTGTGTAACCCATCCATCATGATAGGCTATTTTCTGTGTATAGCATCTTGGCGAACTAATCTATTAAAATATTATTGTATAGCAGAGCCAGGAGTCTTCATCTTCGATTTTGAGCACGATGACATTCATATGATAAGTTAATGAAGAAGTTGCAGCTTAATTAGATATGAAACAATTGAAATTCTTCTGATGATTGCATTAGCATCCTTTGTGCAAAGGTCAAGGGCAAGTTGGCTAAATTTTGATGTATGGAGTTTATTCCTATTTAGAAACTAAATTTTGTGGATAGATGACTGCCTAAATTTTCTTTTGAGGGGGAAATGCTTTCAAGATTACATTCAGAAGCAGGGAAATTTTTTGGGTTCTTCGTAATTGGAAAATACGTTAGTAGAACACTAATTTCACCTATTGCGACAAGATCTTGGCACTGTGAACATGATTGACATCAATTCCTTCGGGGTGGTTTATTATATAATAATAGTTGTACTCATAGAGAATTCCCATGCCATCCTTTCAGGAAGTATTGGGACCAGGAATATCAGTGGATGATAAATTTTTGCATGCCTTGATGAACCATAACATTTCAAGCTTCTTACAGCCAGTTCAAACAATGTAACATGATTAGAACATAGTCTGTTACCTGAAACTTACCTGGCCTTTCTCTGTATACCTTGCATTCATCTACTAGAATTTGAGATCCGCAGAAAGGAAGCAGTCTTTTGAGTGCAAAAAAGGCATAACAATTAGCAATTAAGTCAGTGTTTAATGCATTTTGGGTTTAGAAGTCTGCTTTTGTATGGAGTTTTATTTCTCTTTGTTTTTTCTAATCCCAACTTATTTTATGCTCATTGGAAATGATACTTATCACCTAATTGAACAGTCTAAAGAGCAAATATCAGATGACATAGATAAACAATACACAGTTAATTATCAAAGCTACTTCAAATGGAACAGTTTGTTTTAGAATGAGGGGACATATATCTGATTATCCATCTGATTGTCTCTTGCTAGGATGACACTGCTATTAGGGCCTCCAGGTTCTGGGAAGTCTACGTTACTTCGGGCTCTTGCTGGAAAACTCGAAAGCAGCTTGAAGGTCAGTATAGGCTGGTGCATCACTAGTATCAGGCAAAGTTACTTTTATCTTCTTGTCTGAAAGCAACAATAACTATACAAAAGTGGCCTTCACATGTAAGCTTGCAGACACTCTAGTTCTTATTGCCCATAAAGCAGTTCGTGTGTTCAGGTTAGTAAAGCTTCCAAGTAATTGAGGGATAATTTGCAAGATCTTTAGAGGCACAGGGTAAAATTAGCATGCAGAAGATATACTTATTTTTAGATCAGTAATTATGAGTCAGCCAATAATAGCATGCAGAACTAGGGTGCAATTTCAGAGGTGAAATGAGGCCATTAAGATTAAGTATTTGCTAGGACCTCTATGGAATAGCAGTGAAAATGCGTCCAATTCCAAGTATCACTCTTGCAGACTGAAAAAGGAAATAACCGGATATTAGTGTTCTAATTAGTCAAACCATATCATGTTCTGGTTCTTCCTGGGCATGGCCATATGATTGCTGATTCAGTGTCCAACTCAAATAAATTTCAACGTGCTTTCGCTAATTTTGTGCAGTTGTTTGTGAAAGCCCTTGAATTTGTGTTTTCATTTGGTATAATTTATATATTTGTGTTCCAGTACAAAATAGAATACATTCATCACTCTTCATGTAAATGTTTTGTTTCAGAAAAGTGGGACTATCACATACAATGGTCATAAGTTTGATGATTTCTTTGTTCAAAGGGCTTCTGCTTATATAAGCCAAACAGATAATCACATTGCGGAGCTAACTGTGAGAGAGACACTAGATTTTGCTGCTAGATGCCAAGGTTCAAGTGAAGGTTTTGCAGGTACATACATGCTACGCTGCATAATCGTCGAATTCCTAACAAGATGTTCTTTTTTATTTTTAATATATTCATTAAATAAACTGAAGGAGAAGCTGAAATTTCTGAAAGAGAAATGTAGCTAAATGGCTTTGATGGAGACATGGTTTTCACTAGATATTCAAGTAGCTCAGTTCTGTCTGAAATCTATATGAAGGTTGCCATACCAAATATGAGACTGTGCATTCTACCGAGTATACAAAGATGAAATGTTATAGCCGATTCTTCCAATGAAGTTTATAAATTATGGCAGTAGCTGCCATGTTGCATCTTCGGTGATTGAACTCACTTTGGATCTATGTGTCAAACCACAAAGAAGGGCTGAAAGGAAAAGGAAACAAAGAATTCATTCAAATTCTGACTTGGGCCCTGTGGGTATTAAACCTCATTGCAAATGCCATAACTGTGCCCTTGCTTTTGAGGGCCTCATCCAAAGGATAAATTCGTTACTAGTTCCTGTACAGATATCTATGAAGGTATTAAATTAAGCTTGTGATTGTTGATGATAATGCTTCAAAACTGTATAAGTTGCGACCCTTATCCAGCTGAGTCAAGCTGAGTAAATGTAATGTATTTTTGAGACACCTAAATGGATCCAACACTATGTTTGAAATGACTGGAATAGAGAATGGAAGATGCGTCCCTGCAATTGTAATGAACACTTGTTGATAAAATTTAGGAATTGCAGCATGATGCAAATAAAAGATGATATCATTTCCTCCTACTTCGAATTTTTTTGTTTTACATTTTTTCCAGATTGAGATGTAAGAAAAACTAATAATTCATGAAAACAAAGGACTGAAGAAACCAGTATCTTTTTGAGTTTTCACCACATCTCATAATACGCATAATTTAAGTTAATTCTTTCCTTTGACCTCTTATATGAGCAGTTAATTGAAGTGTACGTGTATTTTCGATGTAAATTACTTGAAATTGCTCTCAGTTTTGATATTTTGCTATCAAGCTCGACTTTGCATGACGGAGCAGATTGAAGAAGATATTTCATTTATGCATTTTTAAATTTTATATGGCAGCATATATGAAGGACCTTACCCGTCTTGAGGAGGAACGAAATATACGTCCTCGCCCTGAGATAGATGCTTATATGAAGGTGACTTTTCTAACATACCCGAGTATGTTGACATGACTCCTGTTTGCTTAATCTCTTGTTTAGGATATCTAATAAAAAAAATTTCAGGCATCATCTGTTGGCGGTCGAAAGCACAGTGTCTCAACAGACTACATCTTGAAAGTTCTTGGTTTAGATGTATGTGCAGACACACTAGTTGGCAATGACATGCTCAGGGGTGTTTCAGGGGGACAAAGGAAGAGAGTGACTACAGGTCTTTCTCTCTCTCTCTCTAAACGCATCCTCACCAATTTGGCATCAATATCTTTGAACTTCATGTGAAAGCTCATATTGATCTGGACAATTCTAATTCTAGTTACTGGATATCTAGTTGACCTAATATCTAATCAACAGTAGTTTGATACTAATATTTGTAAAATCCTGTACAATGGAGGACCAACTGATTGATGTCAGTCCAGGACTTATAAACATGACATGGATATGAAGCTTCTTTTATTCCTTGTGAATAACCAAATTATTTTCCTCTATTTGGTTTAAAAGAAAGCATGAAATAAATTCGTACCCCTATTTTCTGAAAAAGGGAAGGCGAGGATGATAAGGTTATAGGTTTTAACTTCCCTTCTCATGTCCGGTTTAATCGACAATCCAACTTGAGTGAGTCCAAAAAGCAAAAATCTGGTTAGATAACCAAAGGGGCAAAAGTTTTTTTGTGGTTAAGCGCATTGGAAAATATACAAGTAAATGTTATTTTCAAGAGTTTTTTTATTATAACCCGTGGAATTCTTTCTGTTGCTGTATTTAGAGGTAGCTCATTCATCGGATAAGTTTTATATTATATTGCTAAGTTCTTATTTTCGACACTGATGAAACACTGAAGATGCACGAAAGAGCTCTTCAATAGGTTCTCTTTGTGGTTCTCATCGAGATATTGATCTATGTCTGCTATATACAGGAGAAATGGTGGTTGGACCCCGAAAAACACTTTTTATGGACGAAATATCTACCGGGCTTGATAGCTCCACAACATTCCAAATTGTTCAATGCATGAGGAACTTTGTACATGTTATGGAAGGAACAATTTTAATGGCTCTTCTTCAGCCTGCTCCAGAGACATTTGATCTTTTTGATGACCTCATATTACTTTCTGAAGGATACCTTGTATACCAAGGGCCTCGTGTTGAAGTCATTGAGTTTTTTCAGTCATTGGGTTTTCGGTTGCCACCTCGCAAGAGTATTGCTGATTTTCTGCAAGAGGTAACGTTTTTCATGCGTCTCTGTTTCTTATTGATGTTCACCAGGTCCTTACCTAAGCCACATATATCTAGGTAACATCAAAAAAGGATCAAGCCCAATACTGGGGTGATCTTTCCAGACAATATGAGTTTGTTCCGGTTTCAAAAATAGCTGAAGACTTCAGGAATTCAAGATATGGTCAGAATGTGCAGAATTTTCTTTCTGATCCGTACGACAAATCTAGAAATCATCCTTCAGCTCTGCCCAGAACGAAGTACGCCGTACCAAGAGGGGAGCTTTTTAAAGCATGTTTTTTCAGAGAGTTACTTCTGATCGATAGACATCGCTTTCTGTATGTCTTTAGAACATGCCAGGTACTTTTCACCTTCATTTACTTTTTATCTTTTGGTTGGTATTTTGATTCTTATACTGTGATATCATTCTTGTCTGCATTTTCTTTCAACTTTTGCAAAAAGCATGTGAAGTAAACGAAGTGATTTAATTGAGCGTAAAAACATAAAATTGGTTCCTTTGCCGATAATCTTCTGTCTTATGATTCTGAAACAGACAGTGATCGGGCAAAGGAAAGATATCACGATGTAGATACTAGTAAATTTACTGCCAGACACTAAATTAAGAGAATCCTCGTAGATTTAAGACATATGATAGATAAAGTGATAGAGTAGGATGAGCAATGCAATGCTAGAACCAATAACGAAAGAACCATAGGCTTAAATTACTTTGGAAAGGAGAGGTATGTGGCTTGGAAAAGAGATTAGGATTACCAGTCATATAGTGTAAGCACCATAATATATGACCAATTATGGGTGTGAGGAAAAAAAACACGTATCGGGATTACCCGATTCAGGAGGAGTAGCAATAGAGATTCAAGTATACTGTTCGTCGAGGGGAATGAGAGTAAAACCCGACAATTAAATTTTTATGGCGGTAACCCAACCTTGTCGGCTGGAGATCCTAAGATCTTGGTTCAATGGGACAACTAAGTTATAAAGATTGTGGAAAACACTTGGAGTTTTACTCCTTCCCATTCCTATGACAAAAATGTTGTCAGTAAAAGGGTAGAGGTTAAGCTATAAGTTTTTAATGATTCATATTCTAAGTCAAGAACATTATAGGAGATCACCTATATAAGTTTGAAGACGGACCGCTTCAAATGTAAAACACTTATGAATCCAAGATGGAGTCCAGGGCCAAAACGAACTCAACCGTGAGAACCAAAGATATTAGAGAAGGCATTGTGGGGGTACTATTGTCTTGATTTACACCAATGACTGAACAGTTCAAGACATCATGTTCACTGATTAGTCAAGTAAATTCGATGGTATTCTCCTAAGGAAGGTTCAAAGCCACAAACTGCCTATCCTGATGTAATGACTTCTCGGTTGAAACTCTCTTAAGTGTCTGCATGATTATATGCATTAATTTTCATTCATGTGGGGGATTGTTGGAAAACAATGAATGATAAATTAAAGAATAAATCGTGATAAATGATTGATTACGATGTGCGACGCATAATAAGCTCGTGATAGCTCATGACAGCCCTGACACGTAGATGATGGTTGATGGACCCCAATCATCATCCGATCGTGTCTGATCAACCTAATGGGTGTGTCCTTTGGATGAAATGTGATAACCTTTCATAGGCATCTTTTCTGATTGGACATATCCGTTCGAAACACTTTTCCAACTCCTATAAATAGACATCCCATTTGATTTTATTTTTTTTTTATTAATGGATGATAGTTACTCATTCATAACATTCGTAAGCATAAAGACATTTTGCAAATAGAGTTTAAAAGGAGAGTTTCAAAATATAGTTTTGTTCGCCGTTTCTCAAAGTTTGTAGTACTGCTACTTTGAGATGTAAAATCGTTGTATTTTGGAAGACAAATTACCGATTCCATGAACACCAAAGTGGGATAATAATTGTATTAAAAATAAAGAATCTAAGTCTTACCTCAATTTCGTAATACACAATTTCTTGCACTATCCGAGTGAATCATTCCCTACACCTTCGAGGTGCCCTGCAGCCAACTTCAACTTGGCATCCGCAGGGCGTTTCACCTATGTCGAAGAATTGCTCGCATCGCTACACCCAACTACAAAGGTCTTCGCCATTGACATTAAGGAACTTAATCTGCAAACACTTCGTCGACTAATAACCTTTTCTCCATCCATGTCTATTGAGCTCGATGCGTATGACATTCACCTCCGGCCTACCCGGCTGACCTGCGCCATTTCCGGTAGGGTTTAGTTGATGAACTGTTGCAACCAAAGTTGCTATCATTCCTTGTAATTCTCACTTGGAGCTCACACACATGTGCTCCTTCGATCCTGAGTTCCACAACCAAGTTCCTTTTGCCGTACTGCCAGATTGAGTGATCCAGTGGGGCTCAACCTGGCTTTGATACCAAATTTGGTACCAACTCACTGCAATGGGAATAAGGAAACAAGAGAGACAGAAATCGAACAGTAGAATCAATCCTGGTGCACCTAAGAAAATTGTAGAAAATAGAAGATTGCAACCCAACTTCCGAAAATGGGTTGTATTTTTCATCATCTGTAATAGCGTATTTATACAATGAAACTAGCTGTCCTTAAGTTGCTAACTTTTTCCTGCTATTCATGCATTACAAAGAAAATGAGTGCACCTTTTGAACGCACTTTTCTATTCCTTCAGTAATGAACTCGTCTCCAATTATAAACTGGTGCGCCTGGTCTAGACGGGGTTGGAAATGTGGCTTCTCCAAATTTGGGATAGCCTCCAAGCTATATGAGCCTTTGATGCGTACATAATGAAAGGACTAATTATCTTGTGTAATCGAATGGTTTACTACCCACGCTTGGGTTATTCTCAAGTGGAATCAAATGAGCCGGCACACAGGATAACTCGATAGTCTGCAAAGACAATGGCAGTGGACTCTATCACTTTTGGATTAAGTTGGTTCCAACCCCTTGTAATCTCATGGTCATCACTCCAGGGGGAGTTTTGCCCAATTGAACTATGGAATGATCCTGGAGGTTGGTAGTGGGAAGGAGATGCTATGAGGCTGGATATGGAGTGGTAAGGGGGAGTATTATTTTCTCTTTTTAACTCTTCATATTGAGCAGAATAATTTCATGAAGATAATTAAGCTGAGTTTTATCCTGGCACTGGGGCAATCTCTCTGAAATTATCACTAGTGTAAAATTATTGGTCTACTAACTTTTTACTTGTACACATTTGCAGGTTGCATTTGTAGGATTTGTGACATGTACAATGTTTCTTCGTACGAGACTACATCCCATTGATGTGTCAAATGGGGAGCTTTACCTTGCATGTTTGTTCTTTGGCCTGGTGCATATGATGTTCAATGGATTTTCTGAGCTACCTCTTATGATATTTCGACTTCCAGTATTTTACAAGCAACGAGATAATCTTTTCCATCCAGCATGGGCATGGTCTATCTCGAGTTTCATACTTCGTGTCCCGTACTCGGTGATTGAAGCTGTTGTATGGTCTTGCGTTGTATATTTTACTGTAGGATTCGCTCCTGGAGCTGGAAGGTTTTTTCTATTGACTTTTCAATTTCGTGTAGGTGTAAAGTTTATTGAAATCTCATCTGTCATCTTAAACATTTCAGGTTTTTCCGTTATATGTTTCTACTCTTCTCAGTACACCAAATGGCATTGGGTCTGTTCAGGACTATGGCTTCTGTTGCAAGAGACATGATCATCGCTAATACTTTTGGGTCAGCTGCACTATTGATAATATTTTTGCTGGGTGGATTTATTATGCCAAAAGGTAGGTATTCTTTGTCATCAAAAGAATGGTTACTGACTGGTTGTACTGAGTGATGATCGTTTTATCCCAGAAATGATCAAGCCATGGTGGGTCTGGGGCTTCTGGGTGTCTCCACTGTCCTATGGGCAGCGTGCAATTTCTGTCAATGAATTTACTGCTACAAGATGGATGGAGGTGTGCTCTCTGGATGATTGGATTAGTGGCAGACTCCAACTAGAAAAATCAGTTACGTGAATTTTCTGCATATTGATTCACAATTCTTATTATTGGTGAACTTCGAATTTGCAGATATCAGCTGGTGGGATTCCTGTTGGAGATAGGCTTCTCCAGCTTCATAGTTTACCCAATGATGGTTATTGGTATTGGCTTGGAGTTGGTGTTTTACTAGCATATGCTCTGTTTTTCAACATTACTGTAACAGCAGCACTAGCCTATCTCAATCGTAAGTTTTTGACACTTTTGATATCCATAGAGGGTGTTAATAGAGCCAAGCAATAACTTGACTTTGAGTGGCCATAATGTTCTCCAATGACATTGAGGTAGTAATACAATAGGACAAGACTAAAATATGTTTGCAACAATATTTAAATATTATTTTCTGAACAGCCTGAGTGAATGAGATCATATTATAATTCAAAAGGTAAACCAAATTATAGAAAAATTATACTTATATTTGGAAAATGAAAATGAAGTTTCTCTTGAAATCAAGAAGCAGAAAGTAGAGAAAACTCCATCAGCAAGCAGATAGTTTTGTGCATTTTGAACAGTGGAATTATATTATATTCACCGAATTTAGTCTCAAACTCTTCCCTGCATTGCATATACAACCCAGGTCGTTTCCGCAGATATTTTGGGGATTTTTCCTACATCCCCAGTTGCTCAAGATTGGTTTCAACTAGAATTGTTCTGAGTGAATTGCAATAAAGGTTACCTATACCTGTGACGCATTGTAAAATTACAATGGTAACCTGTAAAACAAGATAGTTGGATTCGTGGTCATTGGGCCTAGATGTAATATTTGGGACAAGCTCCACCTACAACATTGAGATGTCTTTTATTCAGGCTCAAATGACCAAATCCAATCTAAATTTTCACTTGTGCTTCAATGGGAGAAATATGGCGCTATTTCTGGAAGCCTAAGATGGTGCAAGCAAGTGAGCCAATGCCCTGTTTCAACTTTTGTGTTTTTGGTGTGGATTTGACCAACCAACATTGTATAAAAATGGGGTTGTTAAATCAGATCAATGAGGGACATATTCATAATCTGAGTAGTTCAAGATTGAAACAGAGAGTTCTGATTTTATGTGAAGCAAGAGCTAGGAATAGCAAAGGGAGCATAACTTATGGCAGGTTGAATGATTAGCTCAGGTTTGCACTCTCCATTTCTGATTTCTTCTAGGCACATCATAGGTAGCTTTAAATGAATTGAATGAAGATATGTAAACCGCAACTCTTATCCAAAATGACCATTTCCAACTACATTTGCAAATTGATGTTATGAGCATGGAGCCATCTTTAGGGAATAATATTTAAATAACTGCTCAGCCTTTTAATTTTAACATCTTCTATTCTCTCTTACAGCTATTCGAAAATCGCAGACTATTTGTCCACCAGATGATGACCTGGAAAATTCGGCTACAACTGGACATAGTAACTTCACTTATTTATCAAATCTATGCATTAACTGTAACATGATGTGTTAACATTCCTTCTCACGTTGATTTGGCAGGTCAAGCTACAATATCAGGCAATGATGGAATGAAAAAGAGAGGCATGATTCTACCATTTCAACCGTTAACCATGACTTTCCATAATGTCAACTACTTTGTTGATATGCCCAAGGTAATTAGTATCTAAGCAACTTGGTCCTACAATCATCCTATATTTTTGCAATATTATATTGTGATATATCTTTGGGTTTCTAGGAAATGAGCTCACAAGGTATACCAGAAACAATGTTGCAGCTCTTGTCCAATGTCAGCGGAGTATTCTCTCCTGGTGTTCTCACAGCATTAATGGGGTCAAGCGGAGCAGGAAAGACCACATTGATGGATGTCCTTGCTGGTAGGAAGACTAGTGGGTATATAGAAGGAGATATTAGAATTTCTGGTTACCCAAAGGAACAGAAAACTTTTGCTAGAATATCTGGATATGTTGAACAAAGCGACATACATTCTCCTCAGGTGACAGTTATTGAGTCTCTCTGGTTTTCTGCATTTCTTCGGCTTCCGAAGGAAGTGAACCAAAGACAAAGACAAGTGAGATGCTATAAAACTCAAGGATTCTTATATCATGTTAATCATTTACTTTGTTTTATCAATTATTACAATTCATTTTTCAGGAGTTTGTTGAAGAGGTAATGCAATTAGTGGAACTTGACTCGCTAAGGCATGCTTTGGTAGGCTTGCCAGGGAGTACCGGCTTATCCACAGAACAAAGAAAACGTTTGACAATTGCGGTGGAGCTTGTTGCAAATCCATCAATCATCTTTATGGATGAACCTACATCTGGTCTTGATGCACGAGCAGCAGCGATTGTCATGCGAACAGTTCGTAACACAGTTGACACTGGAAGAACTGTTGTGTGCACCATACATCAGCCAAGTATTGAGATTTTTGAAGCCTTTGATGAGGTTCGAAGTTCAAGTAAAGACATTTAAGCATTCTTGCTCCGATATTAAACTGACTGATGGTAATAAAAAATTGCAGCTTCTTCTTATGAAGCGAGGGGGCAGAGTGATATATGGTGGGAAGCTTGGTGAGAAATCACAAACAATGATAAATTATTTTCAGGTAAAACTTAGTCTATTATCATCAGGTAACCTTTGCTCTTGGAGTATTTCTTCATAGTCCATTGTCCGAGAAAGTAGATGAAGTTTCCCTGGCATCAACTATTACCCCATGATTACACAAGTCAACAGAAATCTGCCAATTTCTGATTCTTGTGGCTCTTTTTTTGGCTGTCCTGGTTTATCTTTATTGTTTTTCTGACTTAATATTATAAATTCAATTGTTAAAGTCTTATTGGTTCATGAGATATCTTTGGCAAATCAATTGATCATTTCATTAATGACTAGATTGTGATGGGTCATGTGCTCACATCTTTCTTTGTTGCTCTGGTGTATTCTTATAACTTCTTCGTTGCCCAGGGAACAAATGAAGTTCCTCCCATACCTGATGGTTACAACCCTGCGACTTGGATGCTTGAGATAAGCACACCTGCCATTGAGGAGAAGATTCGTGAAGATTTTGCAGATATATATGTAGATTCGCAGCAATATCGGTAATCCAAAATCATGCTGTTTACTTACCTAGAATAAAATTCTCTGATGTTATACTTTCTATAATCTTTTGACTTCGTTATAATCGGAACATGAACTTGTTAGATTTTGAATACAGGGACGTCGAAGCTTCCATTCAGCGTCTGAGTATTCCACCTGAACATTCAGAACCTCTAAAGTTTACTTCCACATATGCTACAGATGCAATTTCTCAATTTAAAATATGCTTCTGGAAGCAAAATCTTGTTTACTGGAGAAGTCCATCGTATAATGCTGTGAGATTGTTCTTTACAACAATGAGCGCCTTGATCATTGGCACTATATTCTGGGATGTAGGTTCAAAAAGGTAATCTGTTATGTAGCACTTCATATTTTGCTTTTCTTTTATATTCTTATTTAATGGAGTTATATAAAGACTCCTTCCTGTTGTAGACATCAATCCTTCTGCAGTTGATCAATGTTTCCAAGTAGTTTTTGTTCTTTGAAATACAGCGAGGTTCCATTTACGTCAATTGATGCCTCTCTTTGGAATACACTAGGATAAACTATTAAGAAGCTGATGATAGAAAACAAGGAAAGTAGTATTTGCTACAATTTTCTATTAACGATCCCAAACAAAGAAACACCCAGGGAGGTGATGATGTCGAAGTAGAGAGTCAAGCTACATTTACCAGTTGCTTTTTCCTGTTAGGAACTGACTTCTAAGGAATAAATTGAGCCAATTTATAGTCATTGCATACTACTACAATCTTCTTTAAATGAACTGCTGCCAGAGAGACAGCGAAAACCTAGTTGAAACAGTTGATGGCTTCCAGCTTCAGATTTGGAACAGATTTACAGACACCTGTAGTGAATTGTTAGATTATTTCCGTTATAATAAATGGACCCCAAGCTGGCTTCATAAGGCATATAGATGTAAATTTACTACATTGACTAAGGGAAATGAAGAAATGATTTGAGTCAGAAAAACTAAAGCTACCACTGCCAGAAACCATTTGTTTGTCTGGAATCATGTGATAGTGGTATAATTATAATAAAAATAATCAAACCAAACCATGATGCTACGTTTGGGCATGTAAGTTAGAGATACGAATATAGCTTAATTTTACAGATCGTAATATAGCTTAATTTTACAGATCGTAGTTTATCGGCAATGTTAATAACTAGATTACAACATAATTCCCTGAAAACATTGAAAAGCTAAATAGAAAAATCAATTCAAGTCCTTAAAATGTAGAAATTACAAGTTGCTTTTACTGCTAGATGCTTTGAACTCTCAGATTCTCGAACTCCTTTCTGTCTTCATTTATGCATATGCACCCTCTATATTGTGCTTGCCTGTGCTCTATTGTCTAGTATGTGTATTCATAACCATTTTGGATCACATAAGTAATATAACAAGCATGAAATTTATACATAGAACCTAAAGAGGATCTTGTTACATATTTGGTGGCTAAGGAAACTACAGAAAATTAAACACATTGAAAAGAAAGGCTATGAGAAGTTAATAAAGTAATTAATGTTTGTCATTCTATTCAATCAAGAGGCCCCTGATAAACATGTTTCTACAAGCTTTACATACCTGAATAAGGATATCATGTAAAAGAATAATGTCATCTAAGAATAAACTCGTAGTTAAGGGCTTTCACAATGGGCTAACGTTTGATAAAATGGACCTACTCAATTATAGAATAGGTCTAACATTATCTATGTTCATTGTCCTTGATTGAGGAAAGCTCATCTCCTCATGATGTATTGTGTCATTCAGATCTAGATTCAGGCATTGGAGAACATTCCCGACAGTCTGCCATGGCGTATGAAATCTCAGAGTAGAATCAATTAGCGCACTGATAGGTGCAGAGAGAGTGAATGGGAAAGGATAAAATAGAGAGAGATTTTACTGAAGAAAATTGCAGACTCTGTACACTTAATATTAATAAATAGCACTGTCTGTATGGAGCGGACAAAGCTCCAACTACAATGACTTCAATAATAAAAAAGCTGATTCAAAACTGTCTGTATGCAAGCCACGTTGCTATCCACTTGACCTCCACATCCTTTGACTTGGTCTTGGCGGCTGCCGCCTTGCCTCTTCTTTGTCCTGAAATAAGTACGTAATGGCTGAATGTTCTTGTCCATCTTCTGGAAATTCCTCACTAGTGTCTCTGATGGCGGATGCTGGTAGTAGTGGCAGGTGCAGGTATAGATAGAGTGTCAAAATTGCCTTCGTAAAGGATAAAATCCTCGGTATAAAGCATTTTATCGATGCCCATGGTTTAACCCAAGTAAATGAGCATTAGCTTCAGTTTATGACTAAGAAAGGTCCTGATTGAGTTCCTTCCTTTCAGTGCACATCAACAGCAAGGTTTTTTTTTCCACACATTTTTGTGCGGCGAGATTATTTATATATAGTTCTCCAAATGATTCTGCAGGGATACAACTCAAAACTTGTTCGTTGTACTAGGAGCTCTTTATGCTTCCGCGTTGTTTCTTGGGGTCAACAATTCTTCTTCTGTACAACCAGTAGTATCTATTGAGAGGACAGTTTTCTACAGAGAGAAAGCTGCGGGAATGTACTCCCCATTTCCTTTTGCATTTGCCCAGGTTAATGCCCTCTAATTTGGTCTAGCTGATTAACAATGTTATTCTATCGATTGAAGCATTGAACCTGTTATTATAGGCAATTCTGAAACTGATTCCTGTTAATACGACACCAGTTTCAATATGTAAATCAGGTCACTGTGATCATCTGATGTTGGTTAAGATGCTGCAATCATGTGATATCATATCATAACATGTCATGAACAAGAAAATATACGAGGAACAACTCATTTAGCCTAATTTCATGAAGTGGGAACCACATTCACACAGATATAGGGCTTCAGCCATCCTCCTAACATTTCAAAAAGCTACTGATGAACTTTTTAATTAGCTTACTTTGGGATGCTGCATAAACAATCTGTATATATCCCTTTGATAGCTTCGATTTTTGGTGATAAATTGTGCTCAATTAATCACTCCAGGGCCTTGTGGAGATTCCATACATTATGGTGCAGACAATTTTATATGGTATCATTACATACTTCATGATCAACTTCGAGCGGACAGTTGGTATGATTTTATTTTCTTTTTACTGCTTTTTTGCTGTATTAGTTCAAAATTTCTTGGATTTCCATTTGTTTTCTCTTATCTTACCTGCACAATCCTAACTGTTCTATTAGGAACTTAAGATTCTACTTTGCATTATAACGATATGACAACCAAGTAGCACACTGCAGCCCCATAGACACATAGTTCATTAAAAACAAAAAGGCCGTCATTTGGTGATTATGGAGACTAATTTTCGTTTACCATCAACTTCCTACTGTGGCTTCATTGAATTATCATTGTGCTATTGCTTCTCTTTTCGCCAGATTTTCAGTAATGTCATTTTAAAACATATAATGATAGCCCGGGCACTGGCAACTCTTTCTGGTTTTCTAACATCTGGAAGGACGGATTTTTCTAACAAAAAGGAACAGTGAGAAATGATTCCAAAATTGAAATAGTTTTAGAACTTCCATCAAATCTCAATCCTGAAGACTCATAAACAGAATCCTGGATTGTATTCACGTGCAAATCGCTAGTAGTCCAGCCTCCTTTTAATGTCAATGCCTTCTTAATTCATGACAATATATTCACTCAGCTTTTCTACAGTCGAATGGACTTTCATTTTCTTCACCTGGATCCCATGATGTACTTACGTGCCTGACAACATTTCAGTGATTGATCTTTTCTATTGTTCAAAATGTATAAAAACTTCCACAAAATGAATAAAAGCATCCATGGATCTCATTAGTAACTGATTGTGTTGATTTCCACTTGCTTAATGTTTCAGGCAAATTCTTTTATTATCTCCTATTTATGTTTCTCACCTTCACATACTTCACCTTTTACGGGATGATGGTTGTTGGTCTTACTCCCACTCAACACTTGGCTGCGGTGGTTTCCTCTGCATTTTATTCACTATGGAATCTCCTCTCAGGCTTCCTTGTCCCGAAACCGGTGAGTATATATTTCCCTTAATTGACTTCCATATATGCTATGTCAACAAAATATGCAGCTTCAACAACATTTAGCATGACAAAAGATTATCTGCTCTGCTTTCTCTCCTGTTTCTTTATTAGGAAACTTAGGACCTAACAAGTGATTGCTATCCGGAATAACTTTCATAAATCCATATGTTAAATATCCATGTGAATGCTTCATTGAATCATGAGACGTTTCATCATCTGTTCCAGCTTATGTATGAGAAACATTGGTGAATTACGGAATTATTGTCGGAAATGTTATATGGATCAAAATGTATTACGTTAAATGCTTCAAAATACAGACATCTAAGCAAGTATCCAACAAAATCACGAAAAGTAAAATCTAAGTTATAACAGTGACAAGAATCAGTATATGAATCTTGCATAGCTGTTTTCAAAAAGTTATATGTGACAAGAAATGAAATGAACAGAAGAACTCTATAAGTTCTTTGTCCTACCAGTGTGGTATTCTGATCCTTCTATTGCATAGATATCTTGCTACTCTCCATTTGTATTCTGCATCTCAACATTATCAAGAACGACTATACTTGGTCTACAACGAGTTATAGTAAGAGTTCATGGTTTGCTAAGATGTTTCAGTTCACCTAAATGAAAGAGATGTTGTCTTAATTCACCTAAATAAAATCCTTCTTTTGTATCGGTAACGATACAATAACTTTTTCTTTTTCTTGCTGAATGACAAGATTGTCTGAATTAAGCTGGCGTTACATATAGGCAATAACCATACCTTCTAATCTGAAAATTGTGCAAAGTACTCAATAATTAGCCTAATTCATTCCAGTAAGCCTTTAAATCCAGAATGTAGGCTTATTATCTCATAGCTGAAACTGTTTGAAACAATAATCTAATCTTCGAAGAATAGAAGATCATCGTGTGCTTATGTTAGTTAATAGTAAGTACGTATACAGTATCTTTTGCTTGTACATCTCTTATCATTTGAATGTAATAACACCTAACAATTTTCACTCAGAGCATACCTGGATGGTGGATATGGTTCTACTATATCTGTCCAATTGCATGGACTTTGCGCGGCATAATTACCTCCCAGCTAGGCGACGTAGAGACTGCAATCGTAGGACCTGGATTTCAGGGCACCGTCAAGGAGTTTATCGCTGCCCATTTTGGTTATGGGCCCGGAATGCTTGGAATTTCAGTTGCTGTGCTTGTTGGATTCAGCATTCTCTTCTTCGGTGTTTTCGCTATGTCTGTCAAAGTTATCAATTTACAGAGAAGATGAATGAGAAGGGGTTTTTCGGGGTGTAGCATTAGCCTCATCAGGACAGGGGATACGTACACAAATTTACATAATCTCAAAGTCATCCAGTAATGTTTCTTGTTCAGTTCATGAGCCTGGACTTGATGCATGGTTGCTTGATAGGTGCAATTCAATGGATGGTTCAATAGACAGAATCGTTAATGTAATTGTTTGGCCCAAGGCATTGCCCATTTGGCTCATACTAATATCCAAATTGTGGTATGATTTAAAAACTACAATAATATACTTCATAAGTATATAAAAACAATATTAAAGAAATCGGGTTCGATTTTGGCTAGGACTTGAGTTCAAAGAACCAAGACTTGAGAGCCGTTTCGAGAGTCGATTAGAGCTTCAAAACTCACTCCAATGGCAGATCCAGGTTTAGGTCATTGCCAATTAGAGTTCTTTCTCCCTTCTTGTTTCTAAAAATTTGTGGGCAATTTCACCTCTTTGCACCTCCTGTAAATAAAATGAACATCCTATACCACATCCATTCGCACAATGTAAAATATTTAAATCTTTCGCATGTTACTTTGTGCCTGAACTCAAGACCTTCAAGATGAAGACAATTTTACGCCAAAAAGATAAAAATCCATTCTTGCAAAAAGTTTTGATGAATAGAATGTAGGTTATATGGCAAACAAGAAACGAAACAAACTTTCAAAAATAAAACTATTTGGTGTTTTGAGGTGAAAAAGAACTTTATTCCATGGATGAAAACCCGTCCAACATATGACATTGTTTAGGGGCTGGGTTATAGTTCCCACACTCCACCAATACGACAAGTTTAGATAGATTATGTGCTACTGAGTTGGCATTTCTACGAACGAAAAGGAAACTAATTTGTTACTGATACTGCTAATAATCTCCCTAACTATAGGGCCAATAAACGAGTACTGCAACGACCCCGAGGTGATCTCTCTAATCACAACGAGACAGTATCCTTAGATCTCGATGGCCTACCTTGGAATTCTAAAGCCATGAATAGAGCCGTCCGGGCAGCCAATGCTTCATCATGAGTCGGGTCCAGGATATTCATGACGAATTTGGATTTCCAGCGTATATGTTGGAATAGTTCATTCCTCCTCCCAGCCATTCCAGCAGCCCACTGAAGAAGATGATGCCGCATCAGCACATCAGTGCCACAATGTCGATGACCAAGGAACTGGAGCTCGGCTCGGTATGACTTTCTGCTTGAGAATGTTGCTACCGAAGAGAGTGAGTGATCCTCGGGTGAGGAGCACGAACGGGGGAGCTAAGCAGCAAGAGTGGTCCGACTACCGGGTGAAATAGATGCTTTTGCCTTAATTAATCATGATTTTCGAAGTATTCAAGCCCATATAGAGTTATCCCGTATGGAGCCATCTTCTTCACCCCGGCGTGCTGAGTTTCGCCGTGTTTCACATAGACCCTGGCTAATGAAACTCGTGTTCCACTTACTATGTCGCATTAGCACTTTTCAATTTTTTAGTTTGTTAGGAATTTGTTAGTTGATTACTTTATACCGCTTCCCATTGGTCCACCTGTTCTTGACATGGCTAGGGTAGAATGCAGGTCTGCTACACGAGGGAACCCTAATTGTATTTAATGCGCCTTTCTCTCTTGTAATCAGATATACAAAAATATAGAAGTTACAATGCCTTTTCAAAATTCATGTTTCCCCTCGTTCTCTCAGCTCAATTCTTTGCACATATGTAAATTCAGGTTCTCATCATGGTATCGGATCCTTCAATTGAAGGTCTCTGATCCGCGCACTTGTTAACTCTACTTTACAAGTAGGCTTACTATGGCTGAAGAGCGTACAACTGCAACAATGGACATTGTTGCTACAGAGAAGGCTCGTTCTGATGTGGAATACGAGTCCCCTGGGATGGTGTTTGTCACTTCACCTTTAGACGGAGACAAGTATCTGGTTTGGAGCAGGGCGGTGAAATTTGCCCTCGGTTTGAGGATGAAACTGAGCTTCATCGACGACAGATCTGTTCGCCCGACAGATGGAGCTTCGGATCTAGATGAATGGATTCGCAAAGATTGCTTAGTAATTACTTGGATTTTGAACAATATTTCAAAGAAACTCGTGAATGCTTTTATGTACGTTACCTCAGCGAGAAGCTTATGGCTCGAGCTTGAAGCTCGTTATGGCAAGAGCAATGGTTCGGTGATCTATAAGCTGGAGAGAGAGAGAGAGAGAGAGAGAGAGAGAGAGAGAGAGAGAGAGAGATCTCTTCTATTGCACAAGGTGATCTCTCTATTACTGACTATTACACTAGAATTCGGACTTTATGGGACGAGCTTGCCTGCATGGACCCCCTTCCGCCTTGCACCTGTCCAGCCTATAAGGCTATTATGGCTAGAGAGGCCTCACACCTTGACATTGGAATGGAGTCTGCCAAGAGTGGACCACTCCCTTACCTCAAGGTCTTAAATTACGTACTGATGGTGGTGCACTCCTTTCCAACCCAAAATCATACAGACGTCTGATTGGGCGATTCCTTTATTTGGGGTTCACTCGCCCTGACATTGCTTTTGGAGTTCAGCAACTCAGTCAATATCTGCTCCACCCTTGCGAATCCCACTAGCTTGCTGCTCTTCATCTTGTTATTTATAGGGCACAACCACCTCTGGCCTTTTCTTCCCTTCCTCATCCTCGCTACGTATCCAGGCATATTGCGATGCTGACTGGGGTACTTGCGTTGACACTTGTCGATCAGTTTCTGGCTATTGTATTTTTTTAGGGCCTTCGTTCATCTCCTGGAAAACAAAGAAACAGGTCACTGTCTCTCGCTCCTCTGCTAAGGCAGAATATCGCAGTCTCGCCTCCACTGTTTGTGAGTTATAGTGGATATCCTACATTCTCCGTGCCTTAGGTGTTTCTTTGCACCTTCCCATCCCATTGTTTTGTGATAATCGTGCAACTCTCCATATCATGGCTAACCCGGTTTTTCACGAGCGCACTAAGCACTTAGATATCGATTGCCATGTTGTTCGTAATCAGTACAAGGCTGGCTTCGTGCTTCCCAGTTTTGTGCGTGGACGTGATTAGTTAGCTGATCTTTTCACTAAGAATCTGCCTGGTCCCGCCTTTGCTTCCATTTGGTCCAAGATAGCCCTATTTTCTCACGATGAAGGTCCATCCTGGGAGGGGGGCGGGGGGAAGGGGGAGGGGCTGTTGAAATAGTTCATTCCTCCTCCCAGCTATTCTAGCAGCCCACTGAAGAAGATGATGCCGCATCAGCACATCAGTGCCACGGTGTCGATGACCATGCTGCTGACCCCGTGTTTCACATAGACCTTGGCTAATGAAACTCGTGTTCCACTTACTATGTCGCATTAGCACTTTTTTCAATTTTTTAGTTTGTTAGGAATTTGTTAGCTGATTCCTTTATACCACTTCCCATTGGTCCACCTGTTCTTGATGTGGCTAGGGTAGAATGCAGGTCTGTTACATGAAGGAACCCTAATTGTATTTAATGCGCCTTTCCCTCTTGTAATCAGATATACAGAAATATAGAAGTTAAAGTGCCTTTCAAAAATTCATGTTTTCACTCGTTCTCTCAGCTCAATTCTTTGCACATATGTCAAATTTAGGTTCTTATCAGTATAAATCTTCCATGACAATCGCGCACCACCACCTCAATCCCTGCACCTCTGTGGTGTTGGAAAATGGCCGCAACAAAGTTGATCTTGAGAGCGCCATTCAGTAGAGGCTTCCAAATAGCAGTACCAATATGTTTCTAATGAAGGATTGGTTCAACAGTTGTTGTAAAGTCGAGTATCAGACTCTCAGTCGAGCTAACCACTCGTAATGAGCACGGTTCCTCCTTCTCCATCACCCACTTTTTCCTTGCATACCACCAAGTTCTTGATGATAATCACACAAAGTCTAAATTGCTCTTTATCAAACTTATAATACAAATGCCTTAGCCAATGTTCAGTCGAGCTAAATCCAGATAAAATGATAAACGAAGGGAGACATGATATAGCCCATACCTGTCGGGACTCGGGAGAACTCACATTGAACAAAGAGATGCTCAAAATCCTCCTCATGAGATTGACAAAAAAGGCACAGGTTGGTGATGTGTATACCTCATCTGATCAAATTTGGGGATGTAGGAATATCACCCTTGCAAACTCTCCAGATGAAAGTTTTTATTTTATTGGGTATTTTGTTGGACCATATGAAACTCCAGTGGCTGCGGGACTCGTTACTGGAGCTCGCCCTCTTTGTGTTGTTGATCGAATGTTGTAGTTGCCTTTGGACATAGTATGCACTCCTAACGGAGAACTACCCATTCTTCGAGTAGTGCTAGACTAGGGTGTCATCAATATTAATGATAATTTGAATTTTCAAGAAGTTTGGTCAAAATTCATAGTTAATATTCTTTGGTAATTGTTAGACCAAATTAAGTGTTGGCACAAAAAAATATAAAAATTAATTATTAGGCTAGTTTGAAGGTTGCTTTTTGCATCTATAAATACCTACTTGTAGTTGACATTTTGCAAGACAAGAAATTCTATACAAATCACTTTGAGAGTTGTCTTCTACTACTCCTCTTTTCTTTTCCTTCTTAACAAAGTGGTATCAGAGCCACTTAAAAATGACGACTAATGTAGTAGGCTCGTTTCAATTTCCTCGTCTCACTAAAGAAAATTATGAAACATGGTGGCTACATATAAAAGCAATGCTTGGCTCCCAAGATATGTGGGAGATAGTAGAGAATGGCTACGAGAAACCTCAAGATGAAGCAATGTTATCTCAAGATGAAAGCAGTGCTTGGCTCCCAAGATATGTGGGAGATAGCTCATGAAAATGTTTGCTTGTTAGATTAATCTGTTGATATTGCACTTATTAGATCGATTGGGTGGAATTATTGCCTTAGTATTCATCTATCCTTGAACTTTCTCCAACTCGTTCTTTTGCTATATTCTTTTTAGTAATTTCTCTCAGTAGTAGTAGTCTATCACTTGATTTCCATTTGTCCAGATAATTAGCATTAGTTATAGTTTTGGTTGTTATTTCGTTAAATGCTCGTAGGATCGATACTTATTATACTACTTGATAGCTAATGCACTTGCTAGTGGCCTATACACATTTTGGCAATCAGCTACAACCGCATTTAGGGAAAGAGTATTCAGCCTGTTGATAGGTTTGAAGGAATACGGGAATGGCAGCCACAGATCTCTCCAAACCCTGACCCTTTGTCGATCACATATACGCCACTTGGTTCCAACCCATATTAGAGATTTCGCCGTCCAAATGCTTCGCCAAGAGCTGGATGGATTATGACCCAAATTCACTTCCATGAAGGACAGTCGAGGCAAGTACTTAGCTTTAAGGATCTTGCTAAGCAAGCTCTCAGGCTTTCAAGAGATTCTCCAAGCTTGTTTTGCAACCAACGCAACATTGGAAGTACCAAGATCCCAAAAGCCCGTTCCAACGCGTGCCTTACTTTCACACAGCTTACTCCATACAACCCAATGAATCCTTTTCTCCTTTGGGCTGCTCCACCAGAAATATGCAAGAATAGTATCTATCTCATTGGTTAAAGTTTTGGGCATAATAAAGCAACTCATGGCGTAAGAGGGTATTGCGTGAAGGACATATTTTATCAGCGCTTCCGACCTACTTGAGTCAATTGTTTCTCCTTCCATCCCAACACCCTCTTCTAAACCTTCTCACGCATATAATGAAAATTCTCCTTCTTTGAATGCTGAATACAAGATGGCAAGCCGATCTCATGTTTGTCTGCCAAAGAGACACCAAGTATTTGTGCAAGTTCCTTTTATATGTGAGCCTCCCTATTTTGCTAAAGATCACCGAGGATTTCTATAAATTGATGAATTGGCCTAAAGCATTTTCATACCTCCAAAGAATGTCCAGAATGCAACAAAAGTCCTCCTTTGTTGCCTCGGCAAAGATCAATGAGTCATCCAACAACGAGTGCACCGCGAGCCATAGCTATACCTTCGAATTGATTAGTAGCTTCTACATCCTATAACAAACAACTAAGAACCTCCGAACATAGGATAAACATGTAAGGCGACAATTAGTCCCCCTAATGGAGTCCCCATTTAGGTTGAATATACAAACTGATTATTGTAAGAATGAACGAGCAAGAGACAAACGAAACACAGAGCATAATGAGGGACACAAATGTGGCATGTCCATCACTTACATCACGTTCGGTGCAATCCTACGTGTATTTTAAGGTGGAATGAGATTCTCTCTAAAAAAGTCTTGATTATTATATTTGATACCATCCAATCATTTTTCCTCAAGCACAAAACTTAGGAGGCGGGCCCCCAACGATCAACTAGCAGGCCTGACACTGCTGATCTATGAGTAAGGTATTAGGCCCATAGCCCATCGATTTATACTAACCTGACAGGCCAAAAACGAGCACAATCCAGCAGGATGACTCAGTAAAACAACAGGATGACATGTCATATGCATTTCTGACACCTTGAGATACATCATATCTATAATTCTCAAACAAACTCTTCTTAAATTTATGGCGGCCGACCTAGCAGCATCAGGTAAAACGGAATCTGCAGAACTTGGCTTGACTGGTGGGATCCATTCAAACAGTCATATCTCTTTCCAGATAAGTCGAAATCGCAGTCCATTTTTTGTTAGTTAGCTAACTCATGCAGCTTGCCGACGATATATCACAACCTGCAACCACTCTCAGATCTTGCTCCCTATCGGCCTATAAATAGAATCCATTGTGCAATCATAAGGGTAACAAGAATCACTAACTCTCACTCTCATTTTGCTGTCGGTTTTTAGCAAGTTTCTTATATATTTTTGCACTCTGTACACTCATTATCATTTCATTTCAATATTACATCATTATTCTCACATTATTTCAAGTTTCCCAATTGTTTATTCCTTAAATCAATTTACTGACTTAAGCATCGGAGTGTTAACCCTTATTTTATAAGTTAGTCCTTATTTGATCTTAGGATTTCAGTAAAAATCCTTCGACTATTGTGGTACTGTTGGACTCTGATACTCATCAATATTGTTTGGCATTTTACTATTATTATACTCTAATTTACACTAATAACTACAACACATGCATATTCAAAACTTCAAACACAATTTAGGGTAAATGATATCAACACCCTATGAGGTTGGTCGAATTATACAAATACCCTTTGTTCTTCGTACAATTACAGGTACATCCCTTGAGTGGGTGTTAGTGTAATGTATCTCAGGGATGTCCCCTATCGTTTGTAAATCATAGGTAAACTTTCTGAGAGGGTGTTAGTGTAATGTATCTCAAGAAATGTTTGTGTAAAATTTTACTACTTAATAGGGAGTGTATTTATGATTACAACTACAAACCTCAACATATGTACTTTAATTTTGCAAAGGCCAGAAGATTTGTATAATTAGACCTAAACTTAGAGCATGTCAATATAATTTACCCTGCCTATTCATATATCTCATTTATCATTCTCGACATAATATATTTACATGAAGTACTTCTACATAATTATGTGCATATATAAAAAAAATTAAAATATTCTAATACTCCCACGAATATAGATAGTAAAAGGTTATGGCCAAATATGATAAATTGGTCCAGATTACAGTTTGGTTATCATAGAAATTTTCAGTAATATTATTTGTAATGTTCAAATGGGATAGGGTTTGTGTGCCCATATTTTCTGGAGGATTTGACATAAGGTATTTTTCATCCCTTAATGAAAGCCCACTTACTAAATTTTGTGTGTCGTCTCCTTACCCAACCCCATTCTATTGGGCAAAAGTTTTAGGCTTCGTTAATTTCAATAAGAGAAAATGTGAAGTGAAAAGGGAAGGGAAAGTGATTGAGGAAGAAGAAGGGAGATAGGAAAGAATAATAATTTTTTTAAAAATTTATTTGGTATGATTGAAAGAAAAGTAAATTTTACATAATTTCTATTGTCTGAATTTTGATACAGAGAAAGATACATAGGAAAGGAAATTTATTTTTTGTAATTTTACCAATTAGACATTTTCTCTACATTTTAGACTAAAAAGAAGAAGTTAATACTAAATAATTTTAAATAATTAAAAAAATTTAAAAGTTGAACTTGAAAACTTATTAATAAAAATACGGTGTCAAACAAATATAAGAATGCAATCATTTTTAAATGTCAATGTCTCAAAATAAAAGGAGTATTTTTTTTAGGTAAATTTATGTGTATAAGTAATAGTTATAAAAATAAAATTTATATTTTTTTTTCTTTTATCCTTATACTTCCACTTCTCCGTTCAATTTTAGACGGAAATAGAATTGGAATATGAAGGGGTTTCATATATTTTCAATTTTACTATCCCTCAAATATTTGTTCTCCCTAACTAAACATGAAATTTTATTTTATATATCTTTTTTTACTTTCAATTTTCTTGTACGTTTTTCATCCGAACCAAATAAGGTCTTTTAAAGCAAAATACTTACTCAAGTTTTTTAAAATGTTAATTTCCTTAGCATCTCTAAGTCTCATGGTTCATGTCAAACACATATTTATTTCTTTAATAAAATCAAGTCATTGGCTCCACCATCTATTTTAGTGAGAATTTTGGAAATTTCTATAATATGTATCTGATAAATAATATTTTATACTAGATCTGAAATTTCTATAACCATGAAATCTAATACTTGTTTGCTTTGCTATTAAAGTGCGACGGACTTGCTTTCCTATGCATTCCAAAATGTTGTGTCTTTAACAACCTTTCTAATGGACTCTCTATTCTAAAATGAACTCCTCATGCTACCATAGACCATTCCAATACTAAAAGGGTATTTGTATTAGTCTTTGTCTTTGTGTGAAGAATAAGTTGTAGAGCAAGTTGAACAGTGGAAGTGTTTGCAAGCAAAAGTGATGAGTGGAAAAAAAAATTGAAGTTGGAGTGTTGGGAATTTAATACTTACAATTTTACAAACAAGTTACAGAAATTGATGGAAGTGTTTATAACTTTTGATTTAAATTTAATTAATTCAAATAATTCAAGAGTAGAAAGTGTAAATAAAAAACATTATGTTCTCCTAATCTTCAACAAAAAAAAATTAACAAGAGTTTATTTTAAACACTTACAAACACCTTATAAATGACAACACATACATTCTAACAAAAGTGGATGAGTAGAAATGAAGCTGTCTTTTCGAATAAAATCACATACCCCTATGGGAAACAACGAAAGATCTTTGTATTTCTTATAAAGAATAGGAAAATCCATTGTATTAAGTAACCCAATCAAAGCCTGAATTGGAGGTTTAATTAGGGATAGCATTGGTCTTCTATAAATCGATTGTTTTTAACAACTAGTAATGAGCACCTGCATTGCACCTTGATCATATAATTTTTTTAGTTTTTTTTTATTTCGCCGTTCTGATAAATTTATATAAAAAAAATGTTAATTGTAATGAGAAATGAATTTTGAGAAGGCTGGCCAGCTTGAAATAATTCGTAATATATAGGAAAACTAAAATAAAGTTCAAATACTAAATTGAAATAAAGTAAAAATATTAAATGTAAATAAGAATATAATATTAATATATTCTAGTCTTCATCAGTCTTTTTTACTTTTTGATCTTGATTCCTGCCAACTTCTTATTTTTGCTTTCCTTAATGGATTTTATTTCGTATTTTATTTTCAAATTGTTGAGAGTTTCTTCATCGTCGCTCGAAATTTGTATCTCAAATGGTTCTTGTTTGGTCGTCTACTTGTTCAATCGATGTCAAATATTCATCTACTGTGCATCCCACATATACAGTTGTTGCTTCTTCGAACATTGTAATTAGTGCAGTTTCAACTCCTTGAACGAATTTAACAATAATTTATATCTACAGAGAATCAAATATCATGCAATATTTAGATGTATGAATGCACAATTGAATTTTATATCTGTTGAAAATTATTGTTTGTATTTTACCTTGGCGTCATCTGTATGTCATCTTCATTGCACTTTTATAGCTAACTCTGCCTGTATATTGAAAATACCATATTGATGTTTTATTTTCAACTTTTTCAACAATTCTATTGAAACAATAATATTCATCCTGGTAAGAAGATGTCGTCAGTTTTCTATTTGGTTTTTGAGAAAATAATAATAGAAATTGCTAATACTTAAATTATATATTTATGAAGTTACCTGACTCGGAGTATTTCGATTGTGTATAATTTGTTCTAGTGTCACTTATATCATTCTTTGTATCATTGACCTCTCGTGCATTTTCACCGGGTCATTGTTTTTGTTCAACCTACATGACATAAGGAATCGGTTTTTTGTTTTCACTATTCCAAAATTTTGGTAGTAAATTAAAGGTCAATTTGTTCTTATATTCATACCATTGATCGATGTGTTGGATTTCTTCGAAAATAGGATCTATTTGTAGAATTGATGTAGCTGTAGTTTGAAGTTGTAACTCTTCTGAACAAAGTGGGTGAAATAATAGTATTATAAAATAATTTATTGTTCTTGTTTTTGTGTTAAATATTTAATGGAATTTTGAATAACTTTTACCTGAGTACTTTTTGGATGTGACCTTGGGAATGCCAATGATTGGATTGTTATGGACAAGCTGTTGCAATTTCAGTCCTTCATTCGTCGCCATATCTTCCCAATGGCAGATGACCATTGGTCGATATATGTATTTAAGTGAAAATGAAGAAAAATAAATATTTATATGTAGATGAAGGTAGAAAATTTTATAAACGAAATAAATTCTTACTGTTTGTTTATGATTGTGATTTCTCTGTCATGTTTGATCTCCCCCTTTGAAGTGGTGGTTGTTTTTGTCTCTTTTACTTTCAACACAATTCCATAAATATTTGCAATAGTGAAATTCTGAGTATTTATTTCGTATTATGGCAAATTGTAGTTAATATTGACTAAAATGTATAGATACTTACCAAGTCTTTCAGTTGAATGAACTTCCGAATCGATGTCTTCAAACTCAACAAAATTGAAGTTGATATTCTCTCCAATTGGTGTAAATGCATCTTTTATAATAGTATACTTTTTAAGAACCAATTCTTGTTCTGGAAGTGCATTTGGAAACATTGGATTGACCTTTTTGACGCTCCATTTTATATCAAATATGTCTTGTCCAGTTCAAAGCGGCCAACGAAAAGGTTGATTTCATCATTGAAAATTAGCACTCCAATTCTTGTACCCTGAGAAAAAATTAAAAGTGTATATGTGTATAATAAAAACATAGTAGAAAGATAAATATTAATTTACTTACTTTTTCATCGGCCATCATCATCTTTTGAAGCTTAGAAGAAAAATTGTGCCCGCAAGTTGTTTCAATTCCAATACGTAGCATTTTCAAACATACTGAGAATGATTTCTGATTTATCTCCAATAATTAAATTGGAAGTGGTGAGTCCTGCAGCATATTGACTTTTGGGTATGTATCCATGTTCAGTGTTTTTCTACAGAATTGTGATAAGGCTGAATGAGTAGGTTACACTTGGAGAATTTTCATTTATATACAAGGTGAGATCTTAGTTATTTATGATGTAATTAAATGTTTTATCTTAAGTTCTTTGTATGTAATTATTTATTTAAAATTCAATTAATATGTATGTGCATGTATTTTGCACGCTATTAAATAGGGTTAATTACATGTAGACCCCCTCAGAAAATATAGAATTACACTTTCCCCCAAAGAAGTTTGGAAATTACACTTACCCCCTCTGAAAATTCTCCGTTTACACCTGAACCCCTTCAATTAGAGTTTGAACGAAAAATATGTTAGCTTCGTATAAGCCCCGAAACGTTAAGTGCAGCGGAAATTAAGATTTTAATTACAAAATAATATTATAATTAGCGATCAAATCGCCCGTCTCGTTGCTATTACGATGTGGATCTCATGTATAAAAGGATGTCAATTGAATGGTTAAGAGAAACTAACCTGTCTTGCTCTCCGGTTGATGTTGGTTACTTGAACTTTCTCAAGAACAACCTTACCTTAAAATTGGTGGAACGTCAAAACAGAAGCACCTTTAATTGTTGTTCACGATAGGAACACAAGTGTCTTCCCTCTAAAGTTAGTCCACACCATCTATGATGGAATCACCCTAAAACCTATTCTAGTAGGTATTGGAGGATTATGGTAGATCAACTATTGATCTATGGAGAAATCAAGAGAATTCTTCTCTTTTGGAGATGAGAAATGAACATAAGACCAAGGGTAAAGTGAAAGCTAGACTTTCTAGCTTTGAAGGAGAGAAAGTCTAAGAACCAGAGAGCAAAAGGAAAGCAAGAGTTTTTGTATCTTTGTATGTAGACTTTGGTATATTAATCTCTTGCACTAGTTACAATGAATGTAGACAAGGCCTTTTGTCTTGCTCTTAGAACACTTGTCTTCTTCATAGACAAGTTCTAGCATGACTCATCTTTTCTCCTTTTACACTTGTCTTCTTTATAGACAAACTTTAGCATGACTCATATTTTCTTCTTTTACACTTGTCTTCTTTATAGACAAGCTTTAGCATGACTCATATTTTCTTCTTCATCTAAAGATGAAAACAAGTCATGTCTATGTTCAATGAATCTTGTCTTGTGGGCTTGGGCTAAGGTCTTGGGCTTTATCTTAATTTTCAATTGGACTAAGTCCAATTTTAATTAATTCCCAACTAATTATTTAGCCCATGACATTTAATTCCTTAATTAAATATAAGCCCAAATCAATTAATCTAATTAATTGATTTTCAAGCTCAAATAGATTCATCTTAATTAATCTATCACAAGTCTTACTTAATCAAATTTATGCTTGTGAATTTGGACTCCAAATTAAATAATCATATTATTTAATATTCCCATCAAATGATTTCATAAATCATTTCAATCAATTAATTTAACTCCTTAAATTAATTGATTTATTCTCCATAATTAATTCTACAAATTAATTCCAATAATTCCATCATGGATTTGTGTGTGACCCTTTAGGTTCACTATTCAGCTAGACTTGGGCCTGTATCATATATACAATTTAATTAGCAACTTACTTGCATTAGATTAATTAGATCTTATCATAATTAATCACCCTCAATTAACTCCTTAATTGGAGGGTACCCGTCACCATGGGTGGCCATCTAGCAATGGTCCATGGCACTAGAGAATAGGTGAATTATTGCATGAACCTGTGAGCTACGCGTACCATGCAGATACGGTCCCTCCGCTACTAACCTCCCGATCAAAGTATAGGGCATGTAATTAGTTACCGATTCTCATTATCGACTTTGATGTCTATGTATCAACTCTTCAGGTTATGCTTCCAATTTATCAATATAGGAAAAACCCTTTCTCCTATTTGATCAATAGCCATGGCCATGGGCTTCAAGGAACGCATAATGTAGAGAACATAGGAGGTTCGTTGTCATCTCATGATAAGTAACAGATCCTATCTTGGAACCCACCACCCTCCATGCATGCTTCAACTATGTCTGAAACATGACTGTATAGTGATCCAGGATGAAACCTGAGACCACATTGTACATGATGAAGTCATAGCCGTCATATGCACAAGGTTATTGTGGAACCTCAAGTCTGAGGACTAGTTAGTGCACTATCGTAGCCTAGGAGTTCTAGTCATACCGATCATGCCATATAGGGCTTCCATATGACAACTCCTACGAGTCAATTCAGTGAACTTGATAACTCTTTATCAAGCACCCACTAAAGTGCGCAGACGTCATACGTCTCTGTCTATGAAACTCAACATTCGTCATATGAACGCATCACTTAGTGCAAGTCTTTAAAGAATGGTCGATGCCCTGTCTCGACCGATTCGTCGACTTGGAATATTTTAGATCAAACCATAGAGGTTGGTTTCATGGTCGCCATCATATGCGCGAGCCAACCCCATAGCATAATTGATCTAAGGGCTTCAACCAAATGCTCATATAAATATAATGTTAAAAGCATATGATAAAGATGGTCAAAGAACATTTCTTAAATTAACGTATCTAGATAGTTTACAAAGAGCAATAAATTGACTTGACGGTCACCTATTCTAATAAAATATTCACATCAACAAAATATATGATATAATTTTTTAATTTTGCCCCATGTTTAACATTCTCATGTATACTTTTGTACTTTATCCTCTCTACTTTTGCACTTATGAGAGGATAAATGCAATGTGTATATATAGAGTGAGGTTAATATTATTACATTTTTTAACCTTATAAGTATAGAATTCTTACATAAAAATATTAAATGAGGGGTAAAATTAAAAATTTATGTAAATTTTTTTGCTAGCCTCAGCATTTTTCATCCAAATCCTAAATAAAGGGGGTCACGTGTAAATGGTAAATTTTTAAAAGGGGTGTAAGTATAATTTTCAAACTTCTTTAGGAAAAAGTGTAATTCCGCATTTTTAGAGAGAGTCTAAGTATAATTACCCTATTAAATATGATAACTTGAATTCTATAATTTTATTACAGTGTATAAGGACTAAAAATTAATTGTTTTTGTATTAATATATGTAATAAATAATTTCTATCTCTTTGACTTCCATATAAGGCAAATGTTTCTAAGTATGTTTTTATTCATGTTTAGTTAAGATTCATGGTTGTAAATTAATTGTAAATTAGTTGTATGCATGTGTATGTACTTTGGACATTATTTTAATTATGATAACTTGAATCCTTTAGAGATTTATTGCAATATATAAGGATGAAAAAATAGATGGTTTTGTATTAATATATGTAATAAATATTTTTTATCTCTTTCGGTCCCATCTAGAAGAAAATGTATGTAAACATCTTTTTATTCATGTTTAGTTAATATTCATGTACATAAGTTAATTGTGAATTAGTCGTATGCTTGATGATATACGTTTGATGTGTGTAATAAATATGGTGGGCTCAATTTTATAAATAGATTGCAATATATATGGAGTTAAAAGAATTACCATAAATAATTAAATATTTTTATTACGAAGATTCTTACTACAACAAGAAAAGAACAACACGTGTCCTATGAATCTCATGTATTCTAATATATGTAACGGTGATTATATGATATTACATTAATATCAATAAATTAAGAAAGTACTGTAAATAAATTAAATTTGTACCCAATAAAATTGTGCCATGTGGAAAATACACTACAAGAAAATAGGGTATCAGAGACAGAGTTTTCCGTCTGAAGTTCTGATTTCGGTTGCTGAAAGTAAATAGCGACGGAAAAATCCGTCGCACGTTCTGTGATTGAAAGCCCCGTGGCTGAAAGTGAGAGATGGAAATATTCCGTCTCTAAATTGGTGACGGAAAACTTCCGTCTCTGATTCTATTGCAAATTAACAATAAATTTTTGGAATAATCCGTCGCTATTTTTGTGGCTAATCCGTTTTGTGATTCCGTCGATAAAGAGAATTATATTTCGTGTCTAATTCATCTCTGAAGGAAAATTTTAATATGTTTTCGTCTGTAAATCACTGCATATTTCCGTCTCTAATTCCGTGTCTTAGACTCAAGAAGTTCCGTCTCTAATACATTCTTCAGTTTTCTACAAATTTGTGATTTTTTGTATCCAAATTAATATCTTGCTCGTTATGTTATACAAATACACCCAATCGCAATCAAATCCAGAATTTCTCAAACCACCAACAACAAATAATAACCAAAATGAAACTCATAATACAATCAACAACAACATAACCAATGTAATTATATCATCAAAATGCAGTCAAATAATATCAACGTCTAAACTCCCCAAACCAACAACGATAAACCTTAAGTCATTACACCATCCATATACAATCAGATCATATGAACGTCTGAACTCTCAAACCATCAACGCCCGACAATAACATTAGAGTGCTAAGTCATAAACAAACAACAAAAGAAACTAACGATTTTTCTTGGAATGTTGTTGCTCATGCTGTCCAGACCCACCAGCAAATTGGTGGTTTGTGTATCCCACATCCTGAGCATATCTTTTCTTTTTTCTTTTTTCTCCTCCATGTACAACACACAGACTGCAATTAGACGATAACTTTTCTTTTTTCTTTTTCTTTTTTCTGCATGTAAAATTTGACTTAATTATTAATGAAGTTTTCTTTATCAAAAAAAAAAAAAAAAAAAGAAAAACACAACAAAGAAGAGCAATCCACATAATTAATTTTGAGCCGAATTCAATTCTAACCGATTACATACAACTAGTTTGAAATTTTTTATTATAATAAATATATTCTTAATAAAAGTCATTTCTTTAGTTTGGTTTAATTGAAATTTAAATATTTGAAATTTATATTTATATAAAAATATAACTTATAATGTCACAATAAAAAAAAATTCAATTTAATTTATTATATCTTGCAATGAAATTCTTTCGTTGCTAAATTTTGTTATATTTTATTTATTTTGGCAAAATTTTCAGTTATGAGTTCTGCAACGAATATTTTAGTAAGAACTTTATAATTTTTTCATCAAAGCCAACTACGAATTTTTGCAACATGAAAATTCGTTTCTAATTTTAGCAACAAAATATTTCGTTCCTAATATTGATTTTGAAGCTGGAAAAACTTAAAAAATCCTTATTTGTTGCTAATTTCATTGCTGATCAACAACAAATTTACCCTCATTTCTAATTTTCGTAGCTATTTACATAATTTCTTGTAGTGAAATTTAATTAATAAATGAATAAAATACAACAACTCAAATTCAGAGACGGAATATTTCCGTCTCTATATTTAAATTAAAACAGCTACGAAAATACAGACGAAAATGATAAAAAAAAAAACTAAATTTAAGGCCACCGGAACATGTGGCACTTTCATTTTATAGTAATAGAGACGGAATAGAGACCGGACTTATATTATTTTAGTGGAATGATATATCCGTCTCTAATTCCGTCTCTGAAGTAAACTTTTTACAAATGTATTTGAAAAGAAAAATTTCTGTCTCTAAATCCGTCTCTGTTATAGACGGATTTAACTCCGTGGCTAATTTTTCGTCTCTGATACCCTGTTTTCTTGTAGTGATAGTATATTGAATATCAATTTCTATTTATATTTTGAGAATTTTAATTAAATTTAACCTAAAGTAAATAGTTAATTAATTGATATTAATATTTATTTTTTGGTCAATCAAATGATACCAAGTGTCAAATTTCATATTCTTGGCAAGTGGATCAAATATTCCAAATCAAACAAGTGCAAGTCAATATGGAAATAAAATCGCATCTTGCAAATATGGAAGCAAATGACAAAAGTCCAATCAAATTCTGCCACTTCATCAAGTAAATATGGAAAAGTCTTCTACCCGACAACTATAAATATGGGTTCTCTACACAATTGAAGACAACAATTGAAATCACAAGCAAGAGAACATTCAAGAAGCTGCAAAATCCTCTCAAGCGCAATTAAGCAAGATCCACGGCGTTCAAAGCAAAAATCAAGGCACTCGTCGCGGAAATCCTTCAAATCCAACATTTGATTCGAGAAAAAGTCAAAACACCTACGAATTAACATTATCAAAGCACAAATCCACCTTGGTGGAAGATCGAAGCTGCAATTCCACCAAGAAACACCAAGAGTTCAAGTCAAGTTCTTCAAGTTTATAGCGTTTGATCCGAGAATAAGTCAAAAGACCCCCGGATTAACGTTATTGAAGATCTAAGTCAACCTCAAAGGGGATTAAAACGTCAAGTTCCACCTTCGAAGTTGCCAAAATTGAAGATTGTGAAGAATCAAATGTTTGAACTAGAAATTTCGTACCCACAAGATATTTAATTAAATTCAAAAATTATTGTAATATTTTTTTAGTTTCAATAAATTCAGAAACACGAAATTTGCGTTACAAATTTCAAGCACGCCCAGTGGGACCATCTCTACCTCTCATCTCTTCGTCAAAGTTTTTAAGTTTCGCAATGGCCGCTAACAAGATTCCGGCGCTCAAAGTTGCTGCTTCAAGTTCAAATGACAGTATCGGAGTCATCACCAAAAATATGCCGAAGAAGTTACAAACATACCCTGAGATGACTTTCCATGAAGTTGAGAAAAACCTACTCCATCTCAACAAAACTAATGAAGGTAACGGAGACCCAAAGGATGACTCCTCTTCGTCTACTCCTCGCTCGCTGTCAAGCATAGCTCCCGTCATGGTGACAAATACGACAACCTTGGAGGAAGTCTAGCAAAGCATGTTCATCAGCAAGACTCTCAAATCAGCAAATTAATGAACAAGATTGACAATACTGTGGCCAGGAAAGAAGTTGAGGGCCATGAAGAAGCTGAAACATCCCAAAAACAACAACCCGTGAAAGGGAGAAGTCATCAACACAAGAGTTGCAAGTCTCCTCAAAAGGGTTGATTCCCGTTGACCAACTGAAAGAGTTCATCATGGGGACTATTAAAGACAAACTCGATGGAGGCCCTAAGTTGTCTATGACTTACACGAAGCCCTACACGCAAAGAATTGATAATTTGAAATGTCAGTTAGCTATCAACCTCTCAAATTTCAACAGTTCGATGGCAAGGGCAATCCCAAGCAACATGTGGCTCACTTCATTGAGACATGCAATAATGCGGGGACTTATAGAGATCATCTCGTGAAATAATTTGTCCGATCTTTGAAAGGGAATGCATTTGACTGGTACACTGACTTGGAAGCCAACTCAGTATAGTTGGGGGCAATTGGAACAAGAGTTTCGCAACCGCTTTTACAGCACCAGAAGGACAGTCAACATGATCGAGCTCACAAACTCGCACCGATGGAAGGAAGAACCGGTCATTGACTATATCAATCGCTGGGGAAATTTGAGTCTCAATTGCAAGGATAGACTGTCCGAGACTTCGACAATTGAAATGTCCATCCAAGGAATGCATTGGAGTCTCCGGTACATACTGCAAGGGATCCAACCTAGAACATTCGAAGAACTAGCTACTCGAGCTCATGACATGGAACTAAGCATGGTTGCAAGTGGAGCCGAGGGGCCACCTATCTTAGAATTCCGCACGTTTAAAGAAAAGCAAGAAACCAGAAGAGGGGGCAAGCCTTCTTCCAAACTCCAACCAAAGAATCCATGGCAGTGAATACAACTCATTTCAAGTTGCTAGGAAACTCGAGCGATATGAGTGACGAGAAGAAAGAAGTCCCTCAAGAAAGAAGGCAAAGGAAATTGACTCTTAAAGAGATGCAAACTAAACAATATCCTTTCCTCGACTTTGATATCTCCGGGGTCTTTAACGATTTGCTCAATCCGAATCTCATTGAATTACCTGAAGTGAAACGACCTGAGAAAGCAGGAAGAACTGATGACCTGAAGTACTGCAAGTACCATCGACTAGTGGGACATCCAATCCATGACTGCTTCATATTCCAAGACAAGGTCATGCAACTAGCCCGCCAAGAAAAAATCTCGCTCGAAGAGGATAATGCGGCCTCAAACCTGATCACTATCACATTCAGATCATTTGACGTCGTGATGCAGAATAAGGTTGAACTCAAAGAAAAAGCTTCATGCAACATGACGCATGCGGAAGAAACTCCTTTTGGAGAAGATTGTCTTTTCAACATAAAGATCTCTTATGAGTAATGCATGTCAGCAATGACATTTACTGATGAACATCTACTATTTGGCTCTAAACTGCATAATAGACCATTGTTCATAATTTGTTATGCTCCGTGAGCAAAAAGTCAACCACATACTAATTGATGGAGGTTCTGCGGTCAATATCCTGTTGTTACGCACAATGAAGGAATTAGGGGTTTCCACGGACGAACTAACAAGTAGTCGTTTGATGATCCAAAGCTTCCACCAAGGAGGACAAAGGGCTCTCGGTATCATAAGAATGAACTTGTTGATGGAGGATATGTCGTCAACCACCTTGTTCCATGTCATAGATGTGAAGACGTCGTACAACATGCTCCTCGGCCGACCTTGGCTACATGAAAATGGCGTGGTTCCTTCTACTTGGCACCAATGCTTCAAGTAGTCACGAGACAGTGTTGTGAAGAAAATGCTCGCTGACGATAAACCATTCACCGAAGCTGAGTCTCATTTCGCTGATGTCAAATACTATCTTAGGAGTAAAAAAGGTGAGCTAGACTCATCCATTGGGAAGTCCGAGATACAAAACAACCAAGATGAAGAAAGTAAAAATAGAGCAACCTCTTCAGCGCACGACAGCAAAAGTAATCCGAAAGAAAAATCCTCTCATAGGGCTGGACTCAGTAAGAGAGTTGGTACTTCCACTAACAAGTCTTGATGCAAGAAAGCCTCAACCACTTAAAGGGTTCGTACAACCAACCCAATGACCTAAAATGGAACACGGAGGACATTCAGAGCTAAAAACTACAGACGACTTCGTCACCAAAGCATACAAACTTCTTGTAAAAGCCGGATATAATACAGAAGAAGGGGCTACTCTAGGGAAACTCCCACCGGAAGCCAGCGGTGAACAAATACACGGACTTAACACAACCCAAAGAATGTTAAGAGAAAAGGGACATATTTTTCAAAGCTCTCGGTTAGGCCTGGGATTCACTCCACAGAATCCCGTCGCATAGCTATCAAAAGAGCTAGCGCCAACCACATCATCAAAGAAGAATGTTTGTCAACAAGTGATGACCTTGGCAATAAAGAAAGGAAGATGAAACGCGCATCTATCTTCGACAGACTTGGACACCCTAGAAAATTTAGATGTAGGAGGGCACAAAATCACGGGTTCATCATCTTTACAAAGTCTAAATACCAAAAGAAAGATCGTGGACCGCAAGTGCTTCGAATCTTGATTCCGTCCCACATGAAGCGATGCACTAATCTGATTATATCATGCGACAGAGTTTTGAAAGTCAAGTTGCAAACTATTGTCTTCATGAGAACTCAAGAAGACGAAGATGATGATAAGAAAGGTGTAGCTTCATCTTACTATATCAGTAATAGTGAAGAGACAATTGATCATGTTGAGAATAAGGTTGCGACAACACATCATATAACTTTGAGTGAAGAAGATTCGGCTGAAGAAGAGGATGCAGAAGCTGCTCCTCCCGAGCTTGAAGAATGTGTTAAAGCCACTGTTGATGAATTGAAAGAGATTAACTTAGGAGATGCTGAAAATCCTCGACCAATCTACAGTAGTGCTTTATTGACCACTGACGAGGAGGAAGCATACATCGAGTTACTGCACAAATTCAAAGATGTGTTTGCATGGTCATACAAAGAGATGCCCGACCTAGACGCAAAGGTAGTCCATCACTTGTCAATTAAGAGATGAGCTCGCCCTGTTAAGCAAGCTCAAGGTCAATTCCGACCCGAGTTGGTCCCTTTGATCGAAGTTGAAGTCAATAAACTCATCGAGGTTGGGTTCATTCGAGAATTCAAATATCCGACATGGATATCAAGCATTGTCCCCGTGAGGAAGAAAAATAGACAAATTCGAGTTTGTGTCAATTTTAGGGATTTGAACAGTGCGTGCTCGAAAGATGATTTTTCCTTACCCATTGCAATACTCATGATTGATGCCACAACAGGACATGAAGCTTTGTCTTTCATGGATGGGTCATCTGGGTACAACAAAATACGTACGGCGCCAAGAGATGAAGAACTAACGACATTTTGTATGCCGAAAGGAATATACTGCTACAAGGTCATGCCATTTGGCTTAAAGAATGCCGGCACAACATATCCAAGGGCTATGCAAAGGATATTTGATGATATTCTTCACAAGAACGTTAAGTGCTACGTCGACGACCTTGTCATAAATTCCAAAAAAAAGACAAGATCATCTCCAAGATTTTAGGAAGATATTTGAACGACTAATGAGGTATCAACTTAAAATGAATCTGTTGAAGTGTGCATTCGGCGTCACTTCAGGGAAGTTCCTCGGCTCCATCGTTTGCCATAGGGGAATAGGGATCAAACAAGCCAAGATTGATGTGATCTTAAAAATGCCCCAACCCCGAAACATCCATGAACTTAAAAGCCTGCAAGGAAGGCTAGCGTATCTTTGAAGGTTCATTTCAAATTTGGCTGGACGATATCAACCCTTCAACTGCATCATGAAAAAGGGAGTCCCATTTGAATGGGATGAAGCTTGTCGTAATGCTTTGAAAAGCATAAAGTCCTACTTGATGAAACCTCCCGTGTTGGTTGCACCAGTGCCTGGACACCCACTAATTCTCTATATAGCTGCTCAAGAATGTTCAGTTGGGGCCTTACTTACAAGAGAATCATAATGGGAAAGAGAGTGTTTTGTACTACTTGGATATAATGATGATGATGCCTAACAAGTTGAAATACTCACCGCTTGAAAAGATATGTTTAGTGCTCATCTTTGTAATCCAAAAATTGAAGCAATATTTCCAAGCACATACCGTACGTCTTGTATCGAAGGCAAATCAACTAAAGTATGTCATGTCGAAACTGGTTCTATCTGATAGGCTTGCGAGGTGGTATCTTCAGCTGCAATAATTCAAGATTGTGTATGTTCCATGGTCTTAGATGAGATACATAAACGCTAGTGGCGAATTCCATCTTCCAAGCAAGCCTTGTGAACGTCTAGCGAAAGAATTCCTGGCACTTCTTGAAAAAACCCAAATTGGCGACCGAATCGATGAGGGCAATAAGGCTCAACAACGAAGTGATCCCCTTGCTGCAAAGGAAGATAACTCGAACGCATGGCCATGAAATAAGTTTCTTCAACTTCTTTTGCGCGCCCATCATCAACAAATGAAAAGTCTTTGTCCTTCGTGATCATGTTGGAAGTCCAAGCGTCAAAGTCACCTTTGTGAAGTCATTTTCTCGCCTCTTGTGGGTCGTAATATTTCGCACCACCTTCATCTAAGAAGAGCTTCATTTTGGGCTCACGTACACCTTGCAAAACTTGGTAGTGAGTCTTGAAATAGTATGATATCTAACTATAAACGAAATGAATCGAAAAAGGGGAATACACACGAGTCGGTCTTGGAGAGTTGGAGATCTTGTTCAAACCTTTGTAGATACTCACCAAGACGGGAACCGCTAGACCAACATTTCGACCGGATGCCATGATACTGGCCACTTTGAAAGTACTTGGACATATTGAACCAATGTCATCAATGGGAAGAACAAAAATACAGAGACAACACGCCAAGTACGCCGCCAGGAACGTCTCTTCTTTTAAGCATCCTTCAATGCCAAGTTTTGAAAATATCGCTTCGTCTGCGATGGACCACTTCCCATGTACTCCAAAGGTCCCGGAAGGATTATGAGTTGACTTGGGACGAACCTCCTTTTTCTCTTTATGCGGAGGAGGCTCGCAATACTTCGTGGTCCATTTAAATCAAAACTTGATTCATTTGCCGGTAGAGACTTGAGAAAGTTGACCTCTGCTACTACTTCCTTGAAGCAAATGATAGGCATGGAGCAAGAATCTGCAAGAGCAAGGCACAAATATTCGTCCCGTTTCGTCAACACCGTCGAGCTCATTGGCACTTGGAACAACTTCGTCACAGAGGAGTCCGGTAATAGGAAGCCCATCGAAGATATGCAAGTCCCACAGTGAGATCAACAACTCTCCAAAGGACGTCAAAAGAGTGTTGGTCGATGGGCACCACGCCTCACAAAACGCTTTGATGAAATCAGAGTTGCAATCGTAAGTGAACAACAAGGCGTATACTGAGTCGTATACTTGAGTAGCAATCAATTTGTTCTCGCATCGACTAAGGATGTTTTCAGTCCATTCCCAAAATCCTTTAATATAGCGAAATTCACCGAGAAATTGAATGGGGTCTCCCCACTTGACTTTGCCTTCAACGATGTGGCGGCCTAATGTTGGTAGGTGACTTGGTTCGTTGGAACGGCGGTGATGAGTTGCTTGCAAAGACCACGCCTTGGACATCTTGCTCAATGGAACCTCTCGAGACCATTGCTCCGTGTAGAGTGGATTTGTCAACCTCGGCCATTGTTTCGCATATCGACCAATAAGAGAAGCGTGAGTAATCAATGTTATTCCCTTATCCTCGGATTGCTTCTCGTCATCAAGAATAACCAAATATTGCACTCCAGAAGAAGATGAAATATCCTTGAATAAAATCATCTTGGAATCTATCAAAAAGCAAGGGACAAGATGAGTTTTAAAAAAATGAAAGAAAAGGAAAAAGAAACACATTATTATTCTAGTTTTTCAAATTATTGCCTTTGAGGAGTTGACTTGTTTATTGCACATGCTCGAACTAATTTCAACTGACGAAGCTTTGGAATTTGAAGTCTTCAAATGAAAATACAAAAAAAAAAGAAAAAAAAATATTAGTGCCTTCAGCAAGGAAGGAGAGAAAAAAAAAAGGGTTAATTACATTTAGACCCCCTCTGAAAATGCATAATTACACTTTCCCCCAAAAGAAGTTTTGAAATTACATTTACACTCCCTCTAAAAATTCTTTGTTTACACCTGACCTCCATTCGTTAAAGTTTGGGGGGAAAATGTTCATTTCAACAAAAATAATTACATAAATTTTCAATTTTACCTCTCATTTAACATTCTCGTGCAATAATTTTATACTTATAAGAAAAAAAATATAATAATATTGGCCTTACTCCATACATATACATTACACTTATCCTCTTATAAGTACAAAAATATACATGAGAATATTAAATGATAGAAAAAATTGAAAATTTGTGAAATTATTTTTGTTGACGTGAACATTTTTCGTTCAAACTCTAGCGGATGGGGGTCAGATGTAAACAGAGAATTTTCGGAAGGGGTGTAAGTATAATTTCAAAACTTTTTTGGGAAAAAGTGTAATTGTGCATTCTCAGAGGGGGTGTAAGTGTAATTAACCCAAAAAAAAAGAGAAAGTTAGGCACTAATGCTTTCTTTTAATCAATCAAATAAACAAGCATAGTGGAGAAACTAGAAAGGAAGCATTTAACCTAATTTTGGCCAGAAAGATAGAAAGCAAGAATCACATGCGGAAAAAAAAACTTCCTATCAAATTCATGAACGTTGCCGCTGAATGAGTGAGTCATGCAGAGTTTAATCCCCCAAAAATGCAAATGAGGAAGAACTTTATGATTACTCTGGTCACTAGTAGAGATGAAAACAGAGGCGAGAAGGGCAGACTGGAAGTTTCTTCTATTGTCTCAATATGATGAAGTTGGTGCTATGAGGAAGATGGGGCATTGCAGACTTGTTTTTTTATAGCAGTGAAGTAGGATGGTTTAGGAAAATTCTCCAAATAATTGTTTTGGAGGAAACTTTCAAGGACTATAGAAATCAATCATCTGTTGCTAAATAACTATAATCGGACGAAAGGAGTTCCCCAAAAATCAATTACATTCTTCTACTCAAAAGATCATGACGAACTATGGCAATTTACCGTCGTGAGGTAATTCAAAAAAAGGAATTTTCCTTTTGAAGATGTAATTTGCAGCAACAGGAGAAAAAAGAAATGAAGAAAAGGGCAGATGAAATATTCTTTTGCAAAAGGCCCTGCTGCAAATTTCTTCACCTATACACAACAATAGGCTCCAAAAACTAATAGAAAATCTCCCAAAATCAGTGCCGCAAATCCTTTGGACGAAAAGAGAATTTGGTTTTATCTTCCTTCTGTGGTCAAAAGAAACAAAAGTGAAAAGGAAACTTCTCATATTTTGGGCCTGAAGCGAACGCGGCGTAGAGTTGTCGAGAAAAAGAAAAGCTCTGCCGCTGTCAAAGAAATTAACGCCTGGGAAAGAATTTGGAAACAGAGAAGAAAAATTAGCAAAAAAATTGGAAAGAAAGAAGAGAAAGTCGGAAATAGCAAAGAAGAGAGAAAGGAATAACAAAGAAACAGAGAAGAAAAATCAGAAAAAGAAGAAGAAAAGGGAAGAAAAACAGAAGAACGAAAATTAGAAGAAAAAGGAAGAAATAGAGAAGGAAAGGAAAAAGAAGAAGGAAGAAAAGGAAGGGAAAATCTGCAAAAGAAGAAGAAAGAAAGGAAGGAAGAAGCAATCGGAAATGAGAAAGAAGAAAAGGACCGAAAGAGAAAGAAAGAAAAAAAGGGGTGGGGGGAGAAAGAAAGAAATGATGAAGGAATGTTTGGCCCAATACCAATTAGGCCTTATATTGTTGGCCTCTCCCAAATGGGCCGGCTACTTTGAAAAAAAAAAGGGAAGAAAATGACAACTTTGGGCTAAAAAAAATGATGAGCACCGCACGAAAATTCAAGCTTTTGAGTTTACAAAAAAAATAAAGCCTTCCCATATGTTTGTTAAAGCCCAAATTCCATATAAAAAAAGTAGCAAATTTTTTTTTGTGACTTATCATTCTAAGACGCGCTTTGAAGCATTGTCCATGAACAAGTTTTGAGGGGCATTTGTAGAAAAATTAAATTTGTGCCCAATAAAATTGCGCCAGGTAGAAAATAATATATCAAATATCAATTTCTATTTATATTTTGAAAATTTTAATTAAATTTAATTCCTAAAGTAAATAGTTTATTAATTGATATTAATATTTATTTTTCGGCAATCAAATGACGTCTAGTGTCAAATTATATATTCTTGGCAAGTGGATCAAATATTCCAAATCAAGCAAGTGCAAGTCAATATGGAAATAAAATCGCATCATAAATATGAAAGCAAATGACGAAGGGCCAATCAAATCGCGCAACTTCATTAAGTAAATATGGAAAAGTCTTCTACCCTACAACTGTAAATAGGGGTTCTCTACACAATTGAAGACAACAATTGAAAGCACAAGCAAGAGAGCATTCAAGAAGTTGCAAAATCCTCTCAAGCGTAATCAAGGAAGATCCATGGCGTTCAAAGAAAAAATCAAGGCACTCGTCGCGGAAATCCTTCAAACCCAATGTTTGATTCGAGAAAAAGTCAAAAGACCTAGCGTTATCAAAGCACAAATCCACCTTGGCGGAAGATCGGAACTGCAATTCCACCAAGAAACACCAAGAGTTCAAGTCAAGTTCTTCAAATTTATAGTGTTTGATTCGAGAATAAGTCAAAAGACCCCCGGATTAATGTTATTGAAGATCCAAATCAACCTCGTACGGGATTAAAACATCAAGTTCTACCTCCGAAGTTGCCGAAATTGAAGATTGCGAAGAATCAGAGGTTTAAACTAGAGATTTCGCACCCACGAGATATTTAATTAAATTCAAAAACTATTATAATATTTTTATTGTTTCAATAAATTCAAAAGCAAGAAATTTGCGTTACAAGTACTTCCATTCAATCAATAAACTCAAATTGTAATAAATTAATATTACTATAAACGACATTAAATAAAAGAAATACCCACATATTTAATGGAACTCAAACTCAAAATCTCTAACTTATTGATGAAATTGGATGTGTTCTTTAAATAGTATTTATGGGACCAAATTGTAGGAACAAAGCCCCAATTTTAAAATATCACGCGAGAGGCACAATACATTTTTCCGGCGAGAAGGGTGAACTCCAGTGGGAAAATGGCTAAAATCACAAAAATTTGACCAAAATGCTACACTAGAACGTTTACGCACGAAAACGCCAAATGGCCTAAGTTACGGAACCAAAAATGCATTTATGCCTTTTTTTAAAGTACCAGTAGGAGCAGCATGCGTTACATATAATATTTATTACCTCGATCAAAAGATTATATTCTTTAAAACTTTAACTAAGCAAAACTTTAAGGTATTCCAAAATTAAGAAATTAACATTACTTTAAATTTAATAAGTACTTTATAAATGAAATGATCTTATGCATTAAGTTTAATGGATTTGAACTTTTAAAGTTGATTATAAAAGCTTGCTTTTCAATGAAAATTCGAAAGCTAAATAACAATATAACTACATAAGTTGTTATGTAAATATGTGGTTCTATTGATCATTTTCTTGTTCGATTTTGTTGGCAGGAAAAATCTTTTGCTTGGTTTCATGAATTTCTTGTGTTATGTAATTATTAATCATCTTTTCATTGGTTGGCGTTTGAATTTCAGCGTCATCTTTCTTTTTCATTGTTTCCTATTTTCGTCGTCTTCTCAAGATACCGCATCACGTTTTTAATCAAGATTAAGTGAGTTAATTGATGTTTTAGTTTTGATTTTCTTCTTTAATAGAAGGTGTATCCCTCTTTTATATATATATATATATATATATATATATAGAAACGATGATTTGGTATCAATATTAATGAACTGAGACATATATTGATTCAATCTATAACTTATATTATAATAAACCCACATTACAATAAACTCACATGGTTTTGGTAGATGCTTATAGGCTATTTCTGTATAATATCTGGAGTTATATTATAGGATAAAATATAGTAATTTTGAAATGAATATACAAAAAATAGCCAACTTTATTAAATGAAAATTTTTTATACTTCAAAAATAAGAAACTCCTGAATTATATACATTCCTGTACGAAAAAAAAAATACAGATCTAAAAATAATTGTTTTTTCCTACAAATTATAATATAAATAAAATAAGAATTCACATATAATTTAAAATATGGTGAAAGAAAATATATTAATTTTAGTGGCATGTTATGAAAATGTAAGTAGACTCTTTAAAGAGCACATATAGTTGAAGGGAGTTAAAATTTTATAAGTTAGACATGTGACATGCTTTTAATTATCTAAAGACCAAAATATTTGACAAATTTAAATTCTATAACGTGGCGATCAGAACTAATAAACTAGAATGCTAACAAAACTTATAATTATAAGTAACTTATGATTTTTAAGTTTTGTTTTCCATGATTTTCCCATATAGGAGTAATATTGGATATATAGATGGTAAATTCAACTTAATATTTCTACCAAGCATGGTGAAATTATTGTTTTATTATTTATTGTTCAAGTTATGTAAAAAGAAGTTTATATAATGACAATCTCAAGATGATTAATGTAACATTTTCTTGTTCTAAGAAACAGATTAAAAAAAGTAGCATAGAAACATAATGGTAGTCCAGTTATTTATTGAATATCATAATTTAAAAAGATCTTCAAAAAATAAAATAAGTATTAATTGTATTGCATACATATATATTTATTGGTGTATACTATAAAAACAATAAAAATGCACAAATAGAGAATAAAAAGTAATTTCTAAAATTTACTTTTTCGTATTAATGATAGAAGAAACTTTTGACATGCTATAGAGTAAAAAACACTAATCACTAAACAAATAAATATTATTAACTAGAAGAAAAGCAAAATTCTGATATATATACTATTATATAAAGCAAACCCTATTTTTACTAATAAATGGCGTTTATTTACACTGGAATACCAATTTTTTGGTTATACCGATAATATCCGTAAGTTAGTTTTAATTTCTTTTATTTCTTTCTTTCTTTCTTTTTAAATGTAATGTGTTGATTAATATGTATATTTTCTTATTTACAATAACCTTACAGCATGCAAGATTATTTTATATGCACGCAGGGACGGCGTGCTACGACGGCTAGTAAGATATAATTTTAATTGAAAGTTAAAAAAAATATTAAGTACGTCTATAATATAAATTAATTTATCGTTATTTACAAACAATTATATAATCAGAATAATAATTTTTGCTACCATTACCTATATCAGAACAATCTAATTTCAAGAACTTAAGTACAAACCCATGAAATATAAAATGAACTTTTAATGTATAACGTTTTAACAATATATATCAATTAAAGCTTAATGAAACTATGAGAATATATGTAATATTGTTGATACTTGATATTATTATCAAAATTTTAATAAGTACATATCTTCTTGTTAACTTCAAGAACAATGTCATATGTATAAATTTATACTCCTTAACATTTTTCAATAAATTTTGCCTCTTTATAAAACATAGGCTAGAATATTTCCGTTTCATAGTGTCTTATCTTTTCCATCCTATTACATCATGTATATTGCATAAATAATATTAAGGGTATATGAATTTAAATATTTAAATAATTAAATTTGATCATTAATAACATATTAACTTTATCTTCTACTATAAAGCCAAGCCAAATAATGGTGAACATGCTATCCATTTAATGTTAACTTTTATCTTTATAAGTCATATTGCTTTATAGTTAGTGTTTTGGGAGTGACACTTTCTTAGGAATTTATTATAGTGGGTATTAGATATTTTTAAAATAGAAGACCTTATTGATTATATTATTTATGTTCATAACTGTAAATAAAATAATTCTTTTTTACTTATTTGATGAATGAATTTGTCTTTCACTTTATTTTTTTTTTTGAACATTTGTTAAAGTGTAATTTTATGTTTAATTTTAATTATGTCTAAATAATTTTAAAACGTATCATTAAAGAGATTTAAAAAATATGTCCTAATTGAGGAGCCTCGGGTATCTTTGATTCAATGTTTAAAAAATCATATACGTACGTGTAAAAATGTAAAAGTCATATGTGATATTCTAAAAGCAATACACGAACTTGAATAAAAATATTGAAACTTTTAAGTAGAATTTTCTAAATATGATAATGTATCTTTGAGGATAAAAGAACATGCCAGGTCTATTATTTTCACATAATCTTTTTTATTCCTATTTTGATGTTCATACATCTACCAAATCTGTGTTTAAAATCTCATAGAGATGTATTGATGCACTTCATTGCTTTGCTATAATTTTCTCATTTCCTATTTATATTGTATTATCATGTGTACATTTACTTTCTCTAAAAAGTACCACTAAAAGACCTTTTTGAAAAATTTATACCATATTCTTGTTGATAGTCAACTATCAAGTGAAGAAGATGCTCACAAAAAAAAATTAAAATAATATAATTTCTTGTTCTAATTCTTCTATAAATTATGTGGTGCTTTTTTTAACATTCTTTTGGACCTTATATCTTAAAAAATTAGCACTACTTAAAATAAAACACGAAAGAAAAATACAATAATCCAATAGAATCACTTCTCTTATTTTTTTCTAATTTTTTTCCCTAACTATCATGATTCCAAAGTTAAATTTGGAAAAATCTTTTTTATTCAAAACTTATTTACTTCCTTATGATCTATTTATATTTTATTTTAGGGTAAATTACAGCTACCTCCCAAAGGTTTGCCATAATTACAAATGTCCCCTCATTGTTTGAAAAATTACTAATATCTCCCTAAGGTTTGTAACTGTCTAACAAATAACTCATTTCCATCCATTTTTATGGGTGAAGTGACCAAAATGTCCTTATGCACTGAATTATCTTTTATTTAATTCTTAAAAAAATTTGGACTACAATGCGCAGGGAGAGGTTTCTTAAGTTTTTTACACAGATGACCAAAAATGCAATTTGCGCCGACTGATTTTTCTACAATTTTAATAAAAAATTCAAGGGAAAAATGGTCAATTTCAGACCTTTGGTTAAAAATTACAAACCTCAGGGAGGTATTTATAATTTTTCGAGTGAAGTACATTTACCTCCCCTGAGGTTTGCGGTAATTACAATACCCCCCTGAGGTTTGCATTTTTTTACAAAAGGGTTGGAATTGACTATTTTACCCTTGTAATTAAAAAAAATCAGAAAAATCAGTATGTGTGCAATTACAGTGTTGCCCCTCTATAAAACGTGTTTTCATCTCCTGCAACAGAACCTCTTCTTCTCATACACAAACCCTATTTTCTACCATTTCTCTCCCAAACCAAACCCCCTAAATCCCTTCGAAAACCCATTCTTTTTGCACCATTGCAGTCCGAATCTTGTGTTCTTGAAGTGAAGAAAGTGTTTGAAGGTAGAAGAAGACACTTTCCACAAATTTCACGGAAGAAAAGGTATGCGTGCTTCCCTTCCCTTTTGTTGATCGTTGTTTTTTCTTACTTTTGTAGTGATTTGAGTTCATTCAAGTAGGAATTTTATGTTCTTACAACAAAAATCATATTTTGTTGTGTACTTTATAGCAAACCCGACGTCCAGATTTGGGGTTTTCTAAATCTTTTTTTTTTTTAAGAATCGTTGAATGTTTGCATAGTGTATTTCAGTTTCAGAATATGGGCTGAAATTCTGAAAATATGCTACACTGTTATATTTTAATTTTTTTTTTAAAATTTTTTATGTTCAGGAATGGGAGACAAGGTTTATGATCTGCGGATACATTTTAAGGACAAAATGCAAAAAACTGAAAAATATCGATCTAGATAAGTATAGTTACATAGAATTTATCGCAGATATTTGAGAATTACATGGTGTTATGGATGAGACTATGTTTAGGATTACATGTGGAGTGGATGACAGTGATGTGCTTATCGACATTAGTAATGATAATGATGTGTTGAGCATGTTCTTGAATGAACTGTACGAGCAACACCATTCGGAAGACCCAATAAACTGATCAACTAATGGCAACTCAATTCAAGGATTGGTTCAAGCGTCGTGTAAGTGTCACTTTCTTATAAATTACGACGGTCTGCTCAATTTCTTATAAATTATTTCAATTGCTATGTGAATTGCAGGTGAAACCCGAATTGAATCACACCGACAACGAATTGTTAAAGTTGCATTATTAGGGCCCTAGATCAGAAGTGACGACGTTCCCGTCTTACTTCGTGAATGACTTCAATTTCCACACTAAACGTCACATTGTTGGAAAGTCAACAATGAATTGTGGTGTTTGTGTCAAAAGCTCATCATAGACAGACACAGATTATGAATTCTATGGAATACTGGAAGAGATAATTTAGTTAGATTACCCACTTATTCCGGACATGCACATTGTATTGTTCAATTTTCATTGGGTTGATCCGGTTAGAGGCATGAAGATACACCCTCGTTTTCACATTGTTGATATCAATTTCAAAAAGCTCTACCAAAAGAATGAACCATTCATACTTGCCCAACAAGCAGTACAAGTCTACTACGCAGATTACCCGAGCATGAAGAGAGACAAAGTCGAGTGGAACGTTATTTGCAAAATCCATGCTCGAAGAGTAATCGATGACTCACGATGGACCGAGGTCGCCTATCAGATGGATGAAGTCGTACCTACTCCAAATGTTGGTATAGACAATCAAACGTACAAACTTCATGATCCAACTGGTATACAGTTGGTCATTGATCTATCCATGTCACAACATGGAACAAGTACATCCCGCTCGCCAAATGGTGAATCCGATGATCAAGATGACGAAGATAGCTTTGACGAGGCTGAAACCAAAGAAGAGACTTATTGAGCGTTTAGTGCTTAGTTATCTTTTTAAAGGTGTAATGAAAATACCTTAGTTTAAACATTGTAATAATTATTAATTTTTTTATAAAATAATATAAGTTTGGAACGGTGTATTAATGTTTTATATACCTTAGTTTAAACATTGTATTAATTTTGTTATATAATAATATAATAGAATAAAGTTTATAAATTGGAACGTCAATATATACTACGACCGTTCCTATACCAGTTACAAGCTTTCACTTAGGCACCCAATGAAAAAATAAGTAGAAAATTTGAACTTGGAACTGTCCTATCATTTCAATGACCGTTCCTATCACAGTTACAAGTTTTTAATTAAGCACCCAATGAAACAATAGGTGGAAAATTTACACTTGGAACGGTCCCATCATTTCAATGACCGTTCAAATTATAGGTCTAAATTTTTTATTTGGCGCCTTTTGAAAAATGGGTGGGAAAAACACATTTTGGAGCGGTTACTTTATATTCTTACTATTCCTACCTTAACTTTGAACAAACCGTTCCTATATGTAACCACAAACCATTCCTACTTTATTATCCTAATAAATTGCTCCTAAGTTTATAGAAAACCGCTCCAAATTGTGTTACTCGAATGTGTATTTTACCAAATTGTGACGATATCTCAATATCCGTAAGCCGAATTGACACCATTTTTAAACACATACAAGATTAGGAATAAGATTTCATATCTAGTAGTCTAATTTCAATCAGATGGTCGGACTGAAGGATGCAATGGTTCTTATGACGATGAATACTGACCGGAATGATATCATGATATCTCGATACTAAAATGACATCATTTTCAACTCAAGACGATGTCGTATGTTGACATTGGGATCGGGCGTCAAAACAGTCTTAGCAAAATATGACCATTCCAACATTCTAATATAAATTAGCCCTTTAACATATGCCACCTCATTTTTTCTGACTCTCTCTCTCTCTCTCTCTCTCTCTCTCTCTCTCTCTCTCTCTCTGCGCCCTGCCATCGCCATCGCCACCAGCATGCGCCTCCGCCAGTGCCATCGTCGCCTTTGCCATCACTGCCACCATCCTCCGGCCCCATCTGCATCCGCCCTCCACCACCGCCAGTGCCTCAGCCATCCACCTCCGCCAGTGCCATCGTCGCCTCCGCCATCCGCCGTCTCAGCCATCTACCTCCACCATCTGCTGCCTCCTGCGCCTCTGCCTTCGCCACCGCAAGTACTCGCCGCCTCCGCCTCCCCCCTCACCACGTTAGTACTCCATTTCTTTCTTAAAAGAAAAATGTATAAGTTTTGTATTTTTGTGTTTTTTTTTTTTCCGGTAGATTTCTGAAAATGTATAATTAGTGTGTTGGAATTCTGGAATTTCTGGAATTATGTTTCATTTTTGTTAATTTCTGTAAATGTAAATGTGTTGGAATTTCTGTAATTTTTGCACATTTTTGTTAATTTCTGTAATTAAATGTAAATGCAATATGTATTGGAATTTCAATAATTTTGTTAATGTGTTGGAATTTTTTAATTTTGTTAATGTTTTCGAATTTCTGTAATTTTTGTTAATGTTTCTGTAATTTTTGTTATTAAATGTAAGGGTTAATTACACTTAGACCCCCTCTGAAAATGCATAATTACACTTTCCCCCAAAGAAATTTTGAAAATTACACTTACTCCCCCTCTGAAAATTCTCTGTTTACACCTGACCTCCATTCGTTACAGTTTTGACGGAAAATGTTCATTTCAACAAAACTAATTACATAAATTTTTGATTTTACCTTTTGTTTAACATTCTCGTGTAATAATTTTGTACTTATAAGAAAAAAATATAATAATATTGGCCTCACTCTATATGTATATATTACACTTATCCTCTTAAGTATAAACATATACACGAAAATGTTAAATAATGGGAAAAATTAAAAAATTTTGTAATTATTTTTGTTGGCGTGAAATTTTTTCGTCTAAACTTTAACGGATGGAGGTCAAGTGTAAACAAAGAATTTTTGGAGGGGGTGTAAGTGTAATTTCAAAACTTCTTTGGGGAAAGTGTAATTATGCATTTTCAGAGGGGGTATAAGTGTAATTAACCCTATTATATATATTAAAATAATTTTCTCTTTTATTTTTGTGAAAAGAAAAAAAATCTTATAGTTTGTCGTTAAAGTTGGTCAAAAGGTTTTGTTTTCCCTCTTAATGGTACAAAAAAAAAGCATTTTTTTCTTGTGTTTTTGGTCCTATTAAACAGGGCATCATGTGAGCCAACAAAAGTTAACGGTTGTTAATGGCCATGTGCACGGCATATGGCCTCTGCCGTTAACTTGGGACCAAAAATGCATGTTTTCATGTTTAATGGTACTAAAAACGACACTCGCTACAATTGTGGTACCAAAAGCGATAATTACTTTTTTTAACGGTACCAAAAAAATATTTTGCCCTAACCTTATCATATCATTTTTCATAAGGGTGATTATGTAAAACCATTGTTTATTAATCTATATTAATTACTTTCACATTATAGTATTAACTCTCACTACCAAAAAAAATGCGGGAATTGAAACGGGCGTAGGAACGGTTTTTTTATCATTTGGAATGGGTAAAAGATCACTGAATGAACCTGTACTGACTTTTGGAACGGTAATGGAACGGTACACATTTCGTTGAAACTGACAGTGTTCCTAATATTTAGGAACGATTACAACTAAATTGTTCCTATTTTGGAACTATTTTTGGTGCACAAGCTAAAAACCGTTCCTGATCAACTTTGTGTCTATAAATATATAATTTGTGTATTTGGAACACTCGTTTAATATTTGGAGCGGTCACATGTTATGTGATTGACATAATTTGGAGCGGTCGCTGGAACTCTAATTGCATCGAACTTAAATATGGGAGATGCATTTTTCTATTGACTCTAGAATACACATTGGAATGGTTAACTTTTAATTTGGGTGATAGATTTTGGAACGGTATGTGGAACTCCCCTTGAACCTACCTTTGTATTGAATGTAGGAATGATTATATAATCTTTATTTAGAATGCACAGTTGGCACGGTTTTGAGAGTTCGATTTGGAACACTAATGATGATATGTAGTCATTTCATTTGAGCTACATTTAGGAACGGTTGGTCCCTCATTTGGAATGATCAGTTTGTACGGTTGTAGTAACGGTCGTCGTATTTCAACGATCCTTTTTTGGAACAGGGACTTCGATATTTTCAGAATTCCTTGACCAAGCAAAAGACCGTTCCTAAATAATTCATTAATTAATTTTTTTTAGTTTATATAATAATAACTATTTATATAATAAAAATAAAATTATTAATAACTTTTTTTTTAATTTGGTTAAATAATTATTATTTATATACCAAAAAATACATAATTACGGAAAAAAATATATTAAACAAAATATTATCCAATTTAATTGTAAATATTAAAAAAAATCCTAAATATACACCTCATCCCCCTTGTTATGGTCTATGTCGGCATCGTCTGGAGTAGGGCGGTCTGTTGGAGGTTGTGAAGGGGCGGCATCGGAGTTGTTGGTCAGCATGGACTTCATCATGTCCATCATCTCGACCATTAACGTCTCGAGCCGGACCATGCGATCCTCCATGTTTGATGGTGGCGGTGGCGGTGACGGTGGCGATGGCGATGTAAAGGTCTGGCTAAGGCCGTGGGCCTCAGAACCAAGGCCGAATACCCGACCCTTTTTCTTGCCTCCGACTGCTGCCAGCCACAGATCTTGCTCGGTCATCACCACCGAGCCCGTCGATTTGGCTGGAAGATCTCGATGATCATCCGTGGCCTAGGGCTAGTGATCCGCCAGCAGCTTTTGGAACGTCTCCTGCTAAAAACAAAGGAAATTATAATTATTATTGTGAAAAATTAAAGGAAATAAATATTAAAGTATATTGAGTACTTACCGCCACCTCCGCTTCCCTCGGTCCACTCCAGCTGCCGTCGACCTTCTTCTTGTAGCATCTGAAGAATAACTCCATCTGCTTGACTGGCTGACCCAGTTGTGCCTCTGTAAAAAAAAAAGGAACAGTTATTCAAGTTTTAATTTAATAATGATGAATGCTTTAAAAAAAATTAAATTACTTACCATCTTCCTCTTGTGCATGCCGATGGAGGAAGAACCCCCGCGGTAGACAGTAGAGGATGCCACTGGGTTGGCCGACCAATTGGTTTTGTTCTTGGCGGGCTCGGCTTTGAACTCGTCGCTGTCCCAATATAGCTGGAGGTGCCGCCAAACTTTGTTCGCTAGCCACACCAGCTTCACCAGAGACTGTCTCGCGAGAGTGAAGCGCTTGTGGATGAACTTTCCCGCAAACATGTGGAAGACGCGGAACATGGACTCATCGTCACAGTCCCACCAGTACGTCATCTGCAAAAGAAAAAAATTATTAAAAAAATCAATATATACCATTATATTGAAATTAAAATAAATTACCTCAAACTCTCGAATCAGAAATATTGGTGCTCTGGCGGCACCTAGCGCAAACATCCCCAAGGGTGGGGATAATGTCCTTGCACCGTCGTGTTCATGCGCTCGTGTATCTTGTGCTTAGCCCTGAAATGACATATTAATTAGTGTGATAGAAAAAAAAATCCAAATAAATAACAAAATATTTTTGAAAAAAATTATACTTGGAGTTGGTGAAGGTGATATACCAGCGCACGGATGGTTGGGGGGGGGGGGGAATGGTGGTTGCAGGTGGGGGGTGGCGCAATCCATGGACGAATTGGATCTGCCGCCGGTTCAGGAGTAGATGGTCCGACATCCTCTGGGGCCGGTGCAATGAGTAGACGGATCGGGCTCCTGATCCATCACCGATGCGGCAACTGACTGCTCTGCGGTGATGGTGGTGGGGTGGTCGGAATGCTGCTTCCCCAACCTGGGAAGCAGGATCCGCTGGTGGTGGAACCGACGAGCCACGACCACGGCCACAAGTATGTCCACCTCCTCGAGGAGGGAAATCTCTACCAGACATGATCTACATTTTTTTTTAAAAAAATATTAGTGGTATGAATTTAAAAAAAAAAATGTAAGTATCAATTTATTTTTTAGTAATAATAATTTTCTAAATTTTTTAATACTTATGTAAACTAAATCCTAAAATTGTATGCTAAGTCCCAAAATAAATCTAATAAACGGTAGATTATTGAATTTTTCCCTACAATGTATACTAAATTCCAAAATTCTTTCCTAAAATATATACTAAATTTTACTATTTTTTCCTAAAATATATACTAAATCTTACAATTATTTCCTAAAATGTATAATAAATCTTAAAATTATTTCTGAAAATGTATACTAAATCCCAAAATTCTTCGCGAAAATATGATTATATATTATAATAATTAGTACATATATCTTCCTATATCCTTACAATATATTATATGTAATTTCACATAAATTCCAAAAGTAGTAATTCTGAATCATAAACCAATCTATCTGGATTCGATCCAACTCACTACTTCGACAAGTTTTTGTGTAGGAATTATTTTTGGTGAATTCGACACTCATCTGGATATCTACGTGTAATTATACCAGACCTTAGAGGAGGGTGTTTGCAATAATCCGTAAAGACAATGCAAGTGTCAATGATCATCACAGAAAATTCAGAAAATTATAGAAAATTTTCAAAAATACAGAATTTTAAGATTTTTTTTCTAGAAAAAAATACAGAAAATTACAGAAAGTTTTCAAAAAATACTTAAAAATTACAGTAAAAATCTGAAAAATTGCAAAAATTTTACAAAAAATTAACAAAATATTCCAACGCACATTACATTTACATTTAGGGTTAATTACACTTATACCCCCTCTGAAAATGCATAATTACACTTTCCCCCAAAGAAGTTTTGAAATTACACTTACACCCCCTCCAAAAATTCTCTGTTTACACTTGACCCCCATTTCGTTAAAGTTTAGACGAAAAATGTTCACGCCAACAAAAATAATTAAAAATTTTTTAATTTTTCCCATTATTTTAACATTTTCGTGTATATTTTTTTATACTTATAAGAGGATAAGTGTAATATATACATATAGAGTGAGGCCAATATTATTATATTTTTTTCCTTATAAGCTACAAAATTATTACACAAGAATGTTAAAACGAAAGGTAAAATTAAAAAATTTATATAATTATTTTTTGTTGAAATGAACATTTTCCGTCAAAACTGTAACGAATGGAGGTCAGGTGTAAATAGAGAATTTTTCAGAGAGGGTGTAAGTGTAATTTCAGAACTTCTTTTGGGGGAAGTGTAATTATGCATTTTCAGAAGGGGGTCTAAGTGTAATTAACCCTATATAATATAATAAATTTAAAAAATTATAATCATTTGTATTTCAAATATTTTCTAGGATCTATTTTACTCTTTTTGAAAAAAGAATTAATAACTTTGACCACAAACTATAACAATAACAAATATTTTTTAAAATAAAATATTAGATAAATTTTATTTTTATATAAAAGTGAATTAATTTAAATTATAAATATATATATATTTGAGATAAAGTCTAGCATCTTTTTATTATTTTTTGAAATTAAATTATTATTTGGTCTGAAAATATTTTAATAAACTTTTAAGAAAATATATTTGAGAAATTTATTTTTAATATATGTCATAAAATAAATTTAAAATTACAATTATTTTACTTTAGATAATTTCTAGGATTTTGTTATTATTTTTGAAATTGAATTATTATTTGGTCTGAAAATATTTTAATATTTGACAACAAACTATGAGAAATAAATTTTTTTAAAAATAAAAGCATTTGATAAGTTTTATTTTTATATAAATTATAAATTTATTTTTTTTAAATAAAACTATTAGATAAGTTTATTTTTATTATAAATAAATAATTAATTTAAATAATAATTATCTATTTTTTAGATAAATTCGAGCATCTTTTTATTATTTTTTGAAATTAATTTATTATTTGGTCTAAAATATTTTAATACTTTTATTCCAAAAATAAATTTTAATTCTTATAATTTGTGATCAAATAGAAAATATTTTCAGACCAAATAATAATTCAATTTTCAGAAATAGTAAAACAGATCCTAGAAATTATATGAAATACAAATAATTTTAATTTTAAAGCTATTTTATTATATATATTATAATAAAATTTTCCTAACATTTTTATGTTTGTAAAAAGAAAAAAGAAATTCTTATAGTTGTGGTCAAACTTGCTCAAAATATCTTTTTTCCCTCTTAACGCTACCAAAAAAATATTTTTTCCTATTTCTTTGGTACCACTAACATGGCTCTTCACGTGAGCCAACAGGGGTTAATAACTGTTAACTTGCACATGGCCTCTGTTGTTAACTTGGAACAAAAAAAAATGTATTTTCGTGTTTAATGGTACCAAAAATGACACTCGCCATAATTGTGGTATCAAAAATGATAATAATATTTTTTAACTGTATCAAAAAAACATTTTGCCCGATAAGATTAATTTAAGTAAATCAAAAAAATAAAGAAACGTTTATAGGTATTGGTACTTTTAAGATAAAAACAAATAAAAAATATTGATAGAAAAGCTCTCTCTGCATTTCGCTTTAAATGATACAAATAAAAGACGCTTCACACTCGAGTAATATAATAAGAGATAACTTACAATTACATCCTCGGAGATTTTGCATAATACGATTATCCTCTTGTTGTATAAGAAATCACAAATACCCCCTCAAATAAAAAATAATTATATAATTCTTAAATGGTTAGATAGAGATTCCTACTTTACCTTGTTGATTTTTTTTTCCTCAGAAAATGTTTGAAAAAATATGACAATTTAGGATGGTAACATAAATAATCCATATGATATATTAGCTCACAAATACATTTCAGAAATTTTTTTAAAATAGATAAAATTATAATTCATAATTCAAAAAAATATTTTTGTTAATTTACTACAAAAATTGAATAAAAATCTAACAGTACAAGCTCGTTACTAGACGTACGTTAAAATCAAGAGAAATATTTATAATCTTTTTAAACAACGATGAAGTATCTGTAGTTATCCCTGAGATTGCTTAATCTCATGGGGACATGGCTTTAACTTATTATAAGAGGAAATTTCACTTCTTTCATGAACAAAACCAAAAGAATCACCTTCCTGAAAAAACAACAGATGCATCAATAGCTACACATGAGCCCCTCTTATCTCTAAGAACGAACCAAAAGAAAGTTCACCAACAACCTAGGATTTGCTTTTCTCCTCACAAAATACTATTATAATCAACTCATAGTATTCCCGATTAAGTATCTAACTACGCACGGTTAGCTAAACACAACATGCAAACAGGTCGATGCCGATGCAAAATGTTAAAAGGTCTATACTGCTACTTCTTTCTCAGCAAGTATAGCACTACTACTACTATTCACAGTAGAAAACTTGGTCTCAGCCGCTTCAAGAACGGGCAACGGGTGCTGTGTTACCGGTGAGTCTTGAGAGCTTTTGACTCCCAATATCACCGTTTCTGCTTAAAACCACGGGCTTTAGATTTTAAGTTAGGTTTCTTGGTCTTTGAACTCTTGGAGCCGTATGCATCATTGTCAAGATCATCATCGCTGTCATCTTGGAACTTCCCTTTGCGGTATTTTTCACCCTTCCCACACAAAACTATCCTACTTTCGTCCCTTGGCCGCTTTAACTCGAAGTTCTCCTGGGGCCTCCAAATGAAAATGGACCTGAGGGAATAAAGTAACAATGCAGTACAATCAACTAGCAGCACGTAATACGTAATTGTAGTAAAATAGATATAGCAAAGAGGCCAAAACACTCGACGAAAAGCAAAGCATAAAAGTACATATTTTGAGTTCAAAAACCTCTCTTTTAGGACCGGTAGTTGAATGACTAATTGTTAGGAGGCAGAAGAAGAGTTCTTTCAGCGCCATTTACAAGGAAGGGAGGAGAGTTCTAGCATGACTTATTGCAGAATAAAAAGAAACGATAAATTCATAATAGCACCATTTATAAAAAAGATTATCATGTCACAACAAAAATGAATTGATTATACACAAACCTGGAACTACCAGATGCCAACACATCATCACGTGGGTGTAGCTTATTTACTGGACTGATTGTCGTAATGTTTGGATCCATCACCTGAGCAACCAACTGACCGGTGCTTACATCTATAAAATCAATAGGATGCAAAGCTACTCCATTATAATTTTCGCTTATGTAACGGCCAACAACGACGAGGGACTCTGAGGCATCCTGCAAAATAGACACACAGGTAATCAAATGTTGATTAAGGAAAAGTCATTCCATACACGGAGTACTAAAGATACTCAAGCCACACAGAAAATACTTGTCACCTTCGGATCCCACTCTGCTCGGAAAGCTGTCAAATGTCGATTAAAATCATGACTGTGCACGATTTCCCGGCTTGGAGAATCCAAATTTCCAAAGATGGAATCCCATACACGAAGTCTGTTATCCTGTGACGTGGTAAGTATCTTGCTACCAGTTTGTGGAGAAAAATAGGCGGAGTTAACAACACGCTTATGAGGAAGATCATAAATAGAAGCTCCAGCTTCTAGCCGCCGCATGTCCCATATACGGGCCTGAATAGAGATAATATAAGAGGGTCATAGAAGTGGTCAAACAATAACTACCGAAAAGTATCAAAGTTTCAATCAACTACAAAATACATTTTTACATCAAACATTATACCAAAATCAACAACAGTAGTTTGTGAACACCCAAAGAAAAGGAACTGTTTATTCACTAAGCATGCACACACCAAAGAGTGAACAAAATATAACGAAAAAGTCAATGTAGAGGCTTACAAAGTGATCATTTCCACAACTCAACAGCAGATCTGGTTGAAGAGGATGACAATGTAGACCAGTAACTTTGGTTCCTTTCTTGTGAATCAATATAGGCTTTCCTATTATGTTGTCAGAGCGCGTATCCACCCTGTATATGTACATATGGGAAAAAAAGCAAATTCTAAAAATTGGTAGGAAAATCTGTCAAGAATGTGGATGATGTGTATTATTTTGTTCAAGTTCATATCAAATGCAGGACAAACTAGTTTTAGCTCTACAGTCTGTAAGGTTACAATACCTGTTAAAGTATAATTATTCATCATTTACTTTTCGGGGGAAAAAAGAAGGGTTCCATATAATGCCAAGAAATAAAAGGGCAAAAGGAAAAACAAATAAATATAAAAAGAAGGGGATGGCGGGAGCAGGGGTTGGGGGAGCACGTCAGACCAACTAGTTAATGAAAACCAAAAGTTCGGCAGGGAAAGCACTGAATCACATAGTTAGCTACTTTACTCTAATTGTTACAATAAATTCACAAGTGGATGCAAACAGAAATAAGCATGATGTTTTTTCAACCACATTTTTTGAAACCACACAATAAGTTTTCTCCAAAGATGTTCCATATATAGAACGTTTTAAAATCTTCGACAGACTGCAGATGTGAGGAATGGATATAGAGCACAGCAACTTCGCATGGCATTAGTAGTAAGTTAGCAATTAACTTTGTTTTTTCTTTACTTCAACAGTGCCCCAAGTATATGCATACAAGCTAAATGGTACAGGATATACGCACATATAGAAAAGTCCAAAATTATCCGCAGCAAGCAAAATTCCTTTGTCAAAGTTCATATCCAAACCATAGAGCATCCTCCAGCTGTTAGGCCCCTAAAGGAACCATAAACAAACCATTATATTAAATTCCAGATGTAAGTTATGTATAAAAGAACGTGTATAACCATGGTAACCAGAGAACTAAAACCTAGCATCAATAACACCCATAAAGAAATTGAATAATGGAAAAGAAGAGAATCAAAAGAGGCACACAAGGGAAAGAAAGACAAGAATCCTTGTGTTTGTTACTTCTTTTTTTGTCACTATGGCCTTCTGGGATGAAATGGGTATTTATCTTCTATAAATATGTTGTACCCAGTGGAGAACTATTTTTACGCTTAATATGCACTGACTATAGAGTAATCAAGATAATTAACTAGTGCTGCAATCAATTGGGAAAGAGTGGAGGGCAAGTAAAACTGGAAGAAAAAGTTATCCTCCAACCATCTTTTTTCTCCAATAACAAAATGCATAGAGAAGAGGACAATTTACTTAAAAAGACTAAGCATTTAAATATGTAATGTCAGAAGATATTTTAGGATTTATGTGTAAAATCTCTTAGATTTGATATACTTGAATAAGTAGAATTTATTGGTTTGTAATCATTTGTTTGGTTGCTCCGGCAAGGAAAAGAACAAACCAATTAGCTTGAACTGTCAAACATAACAAGCATATGTAGAAATGCACACAATCATCCCCCTCAGCCCCAACCCTCTCCCACCATTGTGTCCTTTGCCACCTCCACTCGCCCCAACAACAGACCTGCATTCATGCTAACCCTAACAGAACAATACATGCGCATAAGGCACACAAACCCTAGCAAGAATAGATGTATTTTCAACTTAATGACATGGCAGCAACAGGGTAGAAGAGGCTGCTTTATGTGGGGTGGAATGGATCGGAGGGAATTACCAAGAGCCATGAGAGCCAGAAGAAGATGTGCAAGTTAATATATAGCAAACACATTCTAGATTAGCTTGAATCAGTAGCATTTCTTTTGATAGAGGATATGGAGTACCTGCCATCCATCAGGATTAAGGTTCACCAATGTTAATGACATTCCAGTCTCTAAGTCGGTACTGCTGACTGTTCCATCAGAAGAAGCACCATAAACTGTTCCATCATTCAATGGACTAAACCTGTAATTATATATTAGCAAGGATCTTAATGATGACAATGGTTATTCATGAAGAATGGAAGTCAAAACCGAGCAGTCAATTATGAGAAACAAACACAAAGCAGCAGAACTCACTTCATATTGTTCAATATGCAGCCATGTATGTTTCCATATACTGTCCTCTCATGCACTTTTAGATAATCCCATACTCCAAGTTGTCCTTTCTTCACCACGGAAGGATTATCTTCACTACCACAAGTATCCACAAAAGTATTCAAACTAAGAGCTAAGAATTACGGAAGATAAAGAGCTAACCTTGTCACCAGATATAAGAATATTGTTTCTTGTTGGATGGAACTCCAAACATGTAACACGTCTGCTATGATATCTAATGACGGCACAGTTCACTTGATTTGGAATCACGAATGTTGGTTTGATCTGTTTCAGAACGCAATCAAAAGTACCACTTTAATAAGGTGCATTCTGTAAATTTTCATATACAGCAGCAAAACACAAGAGGCATTAGATGAACTGCATTATGAATATTGCACAGAACTCAAAGCTTTAAGAGCTCTATGGGACCTACAAAATACATATAATACTTAATTTTCATTATTTGAGAGGGATCCAAATAGTACCGTCCAAGGAGGGTGAAAAGGAGTAAAACTGCATTGTTTCCTCTAATGACTGTCAGATGGTTAGACATACCCATCAATTAAAATCTTGAAAACTGAATGTGCAGCATGACACAACCACCAGTTTCAGAATCAACTTAACACACTCAAAATAGAATCGACGCAATTTAAAATTCCATATGTTTGCTTCAATTATCTTATAAAATTCTCAAGTAAACACACAATTCTGGAGAAAAATCAACCCAATCTACCACAGACCTAGCTGATAGAATTAAGATCTTCCTTGCAATTGTTCTATCATACCGAATCAACTTTAAAAAGGGAAATATAATTTTATTATACACAAATATATGGAAGCCAAGGGATAAAATCGTCGACACTGGTGTCCCTTTAGCACTAAAGTTCAACTAAAATGAACCAGAAGTCCAAACCTCAATATCACGCCACAACAGAAATCAGCAACAAATTCCACAATAATACAACAATATAGGCCTACTAATAAACCAAACGGAAAAGTCGATTTGAATATATTGACTAAATCTCTCATATGCAAAACATATGCCTATAAATCTCTCATATGCAAAACATGCCTGAACTAATAATTCAAGAAAATACGAGAACGTACCGCAGAGATACGACACCTAAGTTGACGCTCAAAAACATACTCCATTGAACTATGAGTGCTCTTGAAGGGTGCTGGGGCGACCCCATACTCAGTGGCCACACGGTGCGGACAAGTCATTGTGGTGTGCCCTTCAATTCCCAGAACAAGGGGTAAAAATTACTCCTTTAAGTACACTCAGTAGATAACATCACATGGTCATGAAAGCCAACTACCAGATTCAAAAGAAAAACAAGGCAAGACAGGGAGAACAGAAATAAAAAGAGAATGCTCAAAAAAAAAATACTAACACCACATTGCATTTCCAAGAGCATCAGAAGGCTTCATAGATATTACCAGGCATTTTGCAGAGGAAACAAGGCTTCATGGGGCAATCAATATAGGTGGCACCCCTGAACCCGGCTTCATGACCCGGTTTCTTGCACACCTATACAATATCATACCATGGGCTTTTTTTCATATAGATTGTAAACAACACACACACACACACACACACATAAACACCCACGCAAAAAAAAAAAAAAAAAAACTGTATATCCACATAACCAATTTGTAGAAAACAAAAGGTGGGTAAAAGGGTTTACTTTGCAGACTTTCTTGAGGCTAATAGTAATGGGTTCCCTCCTACTCTTCGTAGACGTCGAGGGCTCATCCTTCTCCTCAACATGTCCTTCGTCCGACTCTTCGCCGGCGTCGTTCTCCACTTCAGCTTCTTCTTCTTCTTCCAAGTCTTCTTCTTCTGAAGAACTCTCCTCCGAGTCGGAGTCCCTCTCGATCACGACTTTCGGGAAGGACAAGCCTCTCGTCTGCGGCGCCATTTTCAAAAAACGTGAGCGGAATTACAGCAGCAGAAGTGTACTGTTAATTGTCATTAGTTAGAGAACAAACAAAAAGGAGAAGAAATGTAAAAGGACTCTTTTGATCGACCGACTTTGGAGTTGGAAACGAGGGGGCACTTTTTACTGTTAATTACTAAAATGTCCTCACCACACTCTTTCTTTAACTAATATAATAATTATTTTCTATGTCAAATTAAATTCAGGTATTATACAGAAAATTTTATTTTAATTATACTGTATAATGCACTGATATTTTAAAAAATTATTCAATACTATATTGGACACTTGTCGAATACACACACGGCTTAAAAACGGCATTGGCATATCTAAAAATATATTTTAAAAAAAAATATTTTGTAAGGGTGCCCGACACGTTTAGAGTTTTTTTTTTAAATTTTAAAAAAATAGCCTTTTTTTTTTAAAAAAAAAGAATTTTGGGCTAAATAAAAAAAATTAATTCACTTCTCTCAAACTAAAATTTTTGGATAAAATTACTAAAATTTGAAAGATGATCATGATTATTTAACAATTTGGATTATTAGAAATTTTTATACTGTGTACTTCTTAAAAGAAACTGATTGTTTATATTTTTTAAGTCATGTATTTTGGTTAAGGATATAGATATAAGACATGCTTATTTTTTGTTTTATTTTGATATTTTCATATTGCATATTTTAATTTATGAGAATTGAAAATATGTATAAAAAAATATATTATATATAGTTGTGTCAGTGTCGTGTCGTGTCCTAATTTCTTGAAATTTTTAGTGTTGTTATGTCCATATCGTATCGTGTCCGTGTCACTGTATTTGTGTCCATGCATCATAGCTTATACTTTGTTCTTACGAAGAAAAAATAAATAAACTAAGGTTGCATTTGGATTGAAGGATGTTAAATCATGGATTTCAAATCCTTAATAACGAATTCTTGAATTTGTTTGGATAATTGTAAATCTAAAAGATTTCAAATCATTCCATTCTAATTTTGAATTATGTTTTGATGAATATAGATGAATTTTAAATTCTTATCAAATGAAGTCATTTGAAATACTTTCTCGAATCCTTCCCTTAAATCCAAATACATCAAGCCAAATGCATCCTAAAAAGATTGTTTAGTTTGAAAAGTATGAAATATTTTGTTTAGTTGCTTTATTGATATTGCGTATATTTTAAGCCAATAGAACGAAATACATACAGACATATATCCAACATCAATTGTAGATTAAGAATTTGAGTGATTTATAAGTTTCAATGTCTTTTCTTCCCAACAATACGTCTTTTGAGGATAAAGTCATAAGAGTCATGCAAAGTCAGAACATACAATACTTCACGCATTGAAAAATCGATCAAGTCACAGATTGCATAATTTGGTATCATTTTTGGGAACGAAGCTATGGGCAAAATATGATAATCTTGTATTATGTTAATGTTTACAAATTGATGCATATTAGATTTTGGAGAAAAATATTCAAGAAAAGGAAAAATCAATTCGAAAATAGTAAGAAATAAAATGTAAACAATAAGTTCACAATGCATGGAAAATAACTTAAGAATTAAACTATTGCATTATAGAAACATTCAGGAAAAAAATAAAATAAAAACATGATATTATAACGAATTATAAATGGACTCAAATATTTTGCGATTGAAATATTGGAAATGTGAAATGCTAAATTAATGGTAAAGAACAAAATGTAGGCCTAATGCTAAATTACAAATTGGTATGTTGCCAAAATTCGTATAGGTGCAAAGTCAGAGGCCTGATAACATAAGTCAAGGGTAGTATTGGTATTCTAAAGTTTTGTGAATTGGCGGGACACTACGTGGCTGGATGTCAGCCGATTGTTGGTCGTTGTCCCTCGTGTTCGTACGCGCCAGAACTTGTCTCTTTCTTCTTTTCTTTTCTTTTGATTTTGGTTGTACCCGAATTCCTATAGGCAGGAATCAAGGTGTACAGTACGCTGGCCCATTCAAAATTCGGTATGGACTAATTCAAAAAAGCCCAACTTAGGATCGATTTATTATTTTTTAAAGTCGGCCTTGGGGCGATACTTGGCTTTAAAGGAATTTCAATCGGGTTTATTTTTAAACTCAAACTCAGCTCATAGACCGGTTTAGTGTAGGTCCAGATCGAGCTCAAATGTGCCAAATTATTTTTAATAAAACTAGGATGTTCTTTTGAACAATTACTTAATTTATTATTGTTTTATGAAATAATAAATTAAGTCGCAGTAAAATAGGAAAAAATAATTAAGACTTTATAATGAACTTAAATAATATTGGATTAACAAGTTTACAATAATAAATTTAAATAATAACAAATTTAAAAATGACGTAAATTAAACTTTGAAAAAATAGACAAAGAGTATTAATAAATTGATATACTAAAAATTTGGAAGTAAAACAATGAAGATAAATTTTTTTAGAGTTTTAAATGTACAAAAAAATACTATTAGAATAGTCAACTTAAAAAATAAAATAAAAATTATATGTCATGCATGAATAATAATAATAATAATAATAATAATAATAATAATAATAATAAAAAGACCCAGTAGGCCTGACCCAGGACCAAGTGGTTTTAGGTCACTGAGTTGGGCCAGTCCCAAGTATCAATACCTGGGACCGACCCAAGACCTGAAGGAAGTGAATCTGCTCCGAAATGCGACGAAAGCGTGAAAAATAAAAATATTAAAACAATAAATCTGGATTAAGGGGTGTACCCTTGATATTCCCCATTGTCGCTATATTAAAAACACAGAGTTAACATAAACCTAAATATCATGCGTAAGTCTTATGGAACACAAATGAAAAGAACAAGGAAATATAAACCACGAAACCATTACCTTTTTGTTGTATTTAATTGACTACATGAATTGCTCCACATAGATCTCATTCTCCCAGGGTTCAAGTGTAGAATCCCTCTCATTCTCCCAGGGTTCAAGTGTAGAATCCCTCTAAAGTGGTACAATACCACACCGGAAGCGAGATCTACATCCTCTTGCTAGAAAGTACAAGATCGAGGAAGAAGAATCAAAACAACATTACGGATTAGTTTGTTTGATTCTCTCTTGTTCTTAACTTGATTCAAAATCAAGAAGAACCAAAGAGGGAATTGGAGAGTTTTCGGTTAGAGAGAAAGGGAGGGAGGTCGAGAATCTTGAGGGTGCAAGGCGTGTGTGTGTGTGTGTGTGTCAAGTTTGAGGTTGTTGAGAGAAGAATGACCTAGTAATTTTAACTTATAGGTAACTTCCAACATCCTTGCAATCTACCATCACGGTTATAACAATTAATCATAATGGCACGAGTTCCACTTGGCCACCTCACTTTCCTTCAAGGAGGAGTCCAACTCCTCTTCGCCATATAGAAGGTCAAACTTGGCCATGGGCTTCCTTTTTAGTGAACCGGGCTTGTTTGAATAAATTAAAACAAGCCCAAAGTCGAATGGACCTTAATATAAATATAATTTAATTAAAAGCCAACTAAAAAATCAAATGTCTTTTAATCCAATTAAAAGACACAATCACAATCTCTTTCAATTAATAAATTCAATTTATTAATCAGACCAAGCCTAATTAAATTAATTCAATTAATTAAATCTTGGGTTATCAATCCAATGGCTTATCCCACATATAAATGATTCAATCATTTATTGAGAATTAACTTAATCCAATTAAATTAATTCACTTCTTTCAGAATTAATTCCAAATTAATTCCATCACTTTCTCAGTGATTTATGTGTGACTCTTTAGGTTCACCCTCAGCTAGACTTGGGACTGGGTCCAACATAACTAATTAATTAAATCTAATTTAATTAGTTATTTTTTATTAACCGTTAATCAGAAATACTAGCTACCATGGGTAGTCGTCTAACAATGGTCCATGACACTAGAGATTAGGTGAATGTTGGCGTGAACATTTAGACTCCTGAGTTCCATACGGGTACAGTCCTTCAATATATGAAGCCGGGAATTCCATATGACGATTCCCGCGAATCAGTTCAGTCAGTTGACCATATTGTTAACTAACCCACTAAAATTGCATATACAACCGACGTCTATCGCTAATGAAACACGACACTCATCCAATGAATGCAATACTTAGTGCACGTCTTTACAGGACTCTCGATGCCATGTTTCGAGGACCTTGACTTGGAACGTTTCAAACCAACAGTCAGAAGTTGGTTTCGTAGCTACCATCCAATACAGAGCCAACTACATGGGTTATCATTGGTTTGTAGGCATTTGTTGTGACGTTAAAAAACTGTTAACGTAATCAATAAGCACAACAACACACTATGCCATGGATGAATACTTACCATATTCATCAAGGCAATATTACTCGATAAAGATTGTTAAACAGTTCCTAAAATTGATAATCCAATTGACTTTCTGGTCACCTATTTTAACAGGACCAGCCTAGGACCGGCCAAGTCCAAATTGGGTTGGGCCAGACCAAGCTATTTTTTATTGGGTCAATCTGGTTCTGGATCAGTTGGCCTAACCTAGTCCATGACGCATCTTAATCAGGATTATCAACGTTGCGGATCAATCCAACTTACATAATTTTTTGACCACCTTATATTTGGGATTTTAAATGTCTTAGCTCAAGCCTAACCCAACTGATGCGTATTGAAATCCAGCAGCACCACAAAAGTCAAGGGATCTTCATGAAAATTTAGATAAAGGGGGGACTAACCTGCAAAGAGGGGTTAACACTCTGATGCTTAAGTCAGTAATGTGCTTACTAAATAAAATAAATAAAAATCTAAATGAGAACAATGGTGAAGAATGATAGTGAAGTGATAATCGTGTATAGTGAACTTGAAATAGCTTAAACGTAAAGAGAAAGTGAGTGGGAGTGTAATTGCAAAGTAGAAAAATATTACTTCTTAAATGACTTCACAAATGGTCATTGTATTGATGCTCGTGGAGCAAGATCCGGAGAGAGGTTGTAGAGTGTTGTACGCTGTTCAAAAGCTACAAGAGTCAGCTATCTTCTCGAAAAAACTATTTGGGATTAGGATAAATATTTACTAAGATATAATTGTTTTACTAAGTCTTGCCAGGTCTGCCTATGTGCTCAGAAAGCTGTTACTTGATGAGTAAAAATCAGATTCCAGCCAGATCATTAGGAATTGGTTGGAGATCTTTTAATATAACGTGTCCCCACGTGTCAGCTACCTGTGTGATGTGGATTTCTTTTTGTATGTTGATTAGGCTTGTTGACATGGGCTTCTTGGGCCTGCCAAGTTAGTAAAGATATGGGCTTTCATAGGCTAAAGGCCTTGCTCATGAGGTGGTCAAACCCTGCTTGCTGGGTTGTCCGGCTAGAGGTCCACCTCCTTCCTCTTGGGTTTTTAGGGTGAATACTTGAGGGGGCATCATCACTCTCCCCCCCCCCCCCCCACTCCAAGAGTGAGAAACTTGTTGTTTGACTGCTGGAGTAGGAAGAAATAGACTTGCGAAGTCAAGAGAGTTTGTTTCTACCTTGGCTTTTCCAGTAAGGAAGATCTTGCAGGGCTTGTCTTGCTATGCTGCAGAATCCTATTTGGTGGATACTAGTGCGTACAAACATGCTGATTTGGAGGAGTCGTGCATATCTGCAAAAAAAATAAGTGATAATTGCAATAAACAGAGAGATGAGCCAGACCTGGCGGTGCAAGGTGCGACTTGTTGTGGGTTGACTATTCAATAGGGCAGGTAGGAGTCTGTTAGCAAGTTCACAGGTCGGAGCTCATTAGAAAGGATACAAGCCAGAGCCAATTAGTAGGAGCACATGCCGGAGCCCGTCAACATGAGCATAGGCCGAAGCCCGTCAGCATGAGAACAAGCTAAAGGCCATCAAAAGGAGCATTAGTCGGAGCCCGTCAGTAGGTGAAGGACAAGCGGATCCACCCGGGAGCGCGAGCAGAAGCGCTATTTAAAAATAATAATGTATATCATAAGATCCCAAGGGGTATACCCTTAGGTACTCAACCTGGCGTTCGATGTAGAATATGATAGAAAAGCAATATATATATATATCATGTAGAGCATAGATTTATCATGAAAGACACTACAAAAGCGTAACCTCAAATATTACCTTTGTAGCTTTCTTTGTTGTACGGCTACGAGCGTTGTTCCATAGCTAGAAATGTTCACAAAGTTCAAAATATGAACTCTCTAATGAAGTCCACACCACACCGGGAGAGATCTCGTTTTTCTTGCTAGAGAAAAACAGATCTAGAGGAGAAGACCGAAGAAGAGACTACACTATTATGTTAGTGTTCTTTCTTGATCTTTCTTTGTTCTTCAAATGATCCTAGATCAATGAAGGAACAAAGAGGATAGTATGTAGAGAGAGAGCAGGGCCGAAAACTTGGAGTGTTTGTAGAGAGTGTGTGTTCTTCTTTTTCCTAGAAAAAGATGAATAATAATTCTCTTACTTTGACAATAGTATATACACATATATACTTCATTAATGTGATTATTGGAATGTGCCTAGGTTCATCCAAGGATGGCTAGATACATTCCAATCAATCCCCACTAATCATTTTAAGCTTACCATTTTATAAGGTATGATTTAATCATACCAAATGAAAGAGGCTTGATTGAAGTTGATTTGTCTCTTTCCAAAAGAGACAAGTCAACACTCATCAAAGGCCATACATGGCTGCTTTTTAAGCTTTAAAAGAAGTAATTTTTGGCCATCCGCTTTTGGGAAGAAGTCCAACTTCTTCTAATTCCAAATGTTCAATGAACACATCTCTTGCGCCAAGATTTAATGGACCGAGTTTTGTTGCAATCCAATTACAACAAGCCCAAGAATTAAATCCTATTTAATTCATGGTCCATTTAAATAATTCCCGTTAATATTTTAATCAAATTAAAAGATCCAACTTTTCATTCTCTACTTAATCGATAAATCCCATTCACCGATTAAAACGAGGGCCCGATACAAACCGGCCCATCCGTCCAATGGACAATACCTTAAGTAATCCAATTACTTATCATCCTCTGAAATTGACTCCAAGTCAATTTCTTCACCTCCTCGGTGATTTGTGTGTGACCCTTTAGGTTCACCCTCAGCTAGGCTTGGGCCCGTGTCCAACAAGAGCCCGTTACCATGGGTGATCGTCTAGCAACGGTCCATGGCACTAGAGACTAGGTGAATGTTGGCGTGAACATTTAGGCGTCGATTCCATATGGGTATGGTCCTTCCGTTTACAGTCTCCCGACCTTAGTCTAGGGTATATAATTGGGCGTCGGTTCCTATCCTTTACTAGGAGTCTATGCTTAATACTCGAGACTACGGATGCCTCATTACCTCGACACAGGAAACCATTTCCTGCTCGATCAACCACTTTGACCACAGGTTTAAGCGCATGAACGTGTCTCCGAGTGCATAGGAGATACCTCTGTCACATACTGACAGGGGACGGATCCTCTTCTTGAAACCCACCGTCCTCGCTACACATTCTGACCGCACTGGACAAGGCTTATAATGACCATCTTACAGAATGATCACCTCTCGCCAGATCCAAGATACAACCATCGTGTGCATGTGACTGCCATGGTTCCTCAAGTTTGAGGACAACTCCCGTACTATCAGAACTGAAAAAAATCCAATCATATCGACCAAGCCTCTAAGGCTTCCATATGATGATCCCCACGAGTCTAGTGCACTGGACAATGTACTGAATGCTGCCTATGGCTGAAGCATAGGGGATGTCCAACATTCATTTAAGTTCCGCATCAGTCTTCGGAGACTACTTCTTGGACAACTTAATTCCATGCCTTATGGAAGGAATCCTCGTTTTGAGTTCTCCATCTTAAATCTCTTCAAGACTTTCTCAATATACGAGGGTTGGGCCATTCCTAACATCCTTCTAGATCTATCCCTGTAGATCTTGATGCCAAGGATGTAGGATGCCTCGCCCATATCCTTCATGAAAAATTGTGTTGACAACCAAGCTTTAGTGGTTCCCAACATCTTAGCATCATTCCCAATGAGCAAGATGTCATCCACGTAAAGCACTCAGAATGCAACAAAGCTCCCACTGATCTTCTTGTATACACAAGGATCAGACTCGTTCTTGATAAAATCATATCCCCATATGACTTCATCAAAATGTATGTTCCAACTTCGGGAAGCTTGTTTGAGGCCATAGATGGACCTTTGGAGACGACAGACCTTCTGCTCTTCTCCAACAGATGTGAAACCTTCAAGTTGATCCATAAATCTCTTCCTCTATGAAACAGTTGAGGAAGGCGATTTTCACGTCCATCTGCCATATTTCATAATCATACCATGCTGCTATGGCAAACAGTATCCGAATAGACTTAGCCATTACTACAGGCGAGTAGGTTTCCTCCAAACCGACCCCGGGTCGTTGAGTATAACCTTTCGCCACAAGCCTGGCTTTGAAGGTTGTAACCTCCCCGCCAGCTCCAGGTTTATGTTTGTAGACCCATTTACACCCTACGGGTTTACACTCTTTGGGTGGGTCCACTAGGGTCCAAACCTGATTTGCACCCATCGAGTTCATTTAGGATTTCATGGCTCAAGCCACTTATCCGAATCGATGTCCGACATTGCTTCTCCGTATGTCTTTGGATCATTATCCAACTGACTGATCAGACCCAGAAATCCATACCTATTAGGTGGTTGGGATACTCTGGCCGACCTACGAAGAATTGAAACATTATCAGTGGGAATTACTGGCTCAGATGTAACTACCGCCTCATGAGGTACCTCACTTGATTCCTCAAGGAGTACCTCACCACGTCGACTATCCGATGGAAAACCCTTTTCCAAGAACATTACGTTTCGCGAGACAAACACTTTTTGCTCGGAGGGATAATAGAAATAAAATCCTGCAGTTTCTTTTGGATATCCGACGAACCTGCATAAACTAGACCTGGAGTCCAGTTTATCTCCCACTAATCTCTTGACATATGCGGGGCAACCTCACACTTTCAAGTATTTGTAGGAGGCAGGCTTGCCATGCCCTATCTCATATGGCATCTGGGATATCTTCTTAGATGGCGCCAAGTTAAAAAGTTTGGCTGCCGTCTCAAGAGCATATCCTTAGAAGGATAAGGGGAGTTCGGTAAAACTCATCATGTATCGGATCATGTCCAACAAGGTCCGATTCCTCCTTTCAGACACACCATTAAACTGTGGTGTTCCAGGAGGAGTCCACTGAGAAAGAATTCCATTCTCTTTTAGATAATCAATGAATTCGCCACTTAAATACTCTCCACCTCGGTCCGACCGAATGGCTATGATCTTGCGATTGGTTTGGTTCTCTACTTCAAGTCTGTATTCCTTAAACCTTCCAAGGCTTCAGAGTTGTACTCATCAGGTAAACATAACCATACCATGAGTGATCATCGTAAAGGTTATGAAGTACGAGTACCCACCCCTAGCATGAGTATTTAATGGGCTACAAACGTCCGTATGGATAAAATCCAACAGACCGTTGGCTAGCGTGCTTTGTCCAACAAAGGGTTTCTTGGTCATCTTTCCATTTAGACCGGATTCGTAGGTCGGTAGGTTGTCCAACTCATCTATTTCTAGACTCTTTGAGTCCACCAAACCTTCTTATCCTATCCTTAGAAATATGACCTAACCTCGCATGGTAAATTTGTGCATTATCTTGATTATCATGTTTCCGTTGGTGTTCCGTAGTCATAATCCAATTAGACTGTTGAAGTATGTACAAACTGTTCACCAATGTACCAAGCAAATGAGATACACCATCATTTATAATATAAAAACCATTTTTATTGCTGGTGAAAGAATAACCCTCCTTATCACGGATAGGTATGGATACAATATTCTTAATCATGCTAGGTACATAGAAAAAGTCGTTCAATATAATTCTAATATGACTACTAATGGCTAACTCAATGGATCCTACGGCTTCCGCAGCAACGGCCTTGCCATCGCCTAGCCTCAGGATCATCTCATCCTTGGTTAGCCATATGCTTCTTTGCAGTGCCTGCAAATCATTGCAGATGTGAACACGACACCTGATATCCAATACCCATTGAAGCAGAATTAGTTATCATGTTTACTTCAACCACAAACAGACCTGGATTGGAGAGGAGTTGTGGGGCACTCCCTCTCCCAATGCACCCTTTCCTTGGCAATGCATGCAGACATCATTTGCCTTGGACCACTGAGAACCACGGGCCTTCCCTTTCCCTTTGCCCATTTCTACCAAGGCAACAGGGGTGCCAGGAGCGCGAGCAGGGGCCACAACCGTCTTCCCCTTTCCCTTCTTCTTCTTCCAGCGTCCGACCCTCCTGTCATTCGCCTTGGAGGTTGAAGCCTCTCCTATCAATACCGACGGCGCCGACTTGTGGGTCGTCGCCTCGTATTGCACCAACATATTGATCAACTCATAAATAGACTTCTTAAGTTCGTTCATGTTGTAGTTTACAACAAACGGGTCATAGCACGGAGGAAGCGACTGGAGGATCACGTCAATGTAGTCATTGTTAAGCCCAGCTTTAAGATCCTCGAGCTTCTCCACTAGGGAAAGCATCTTGACCCCATGACTCTGTACAGACAATCTTTCAGTCAGCTTGGTGCCAAATTATGCTTTTGTGACGGCATATCTAATATGCCTGTCCGGAACCGCATAAACCTCGTTCATGCTGAGCATTGTGGGGGAGACGTTGTCCAGCCTCTCATATTGCTTCTGGGTGTCGTTAGACATCAAAGCCAATATGATACTGCATACTTTTCGGTTGTCCTCATGCCATTTCTTGAACGTCAAACGTTCTTCTGGCGTGGACTCCTCCGGTAAGTCGCTCGGCGGCAGCTCGTCCAAGACGTAGCCTTGGTTCTCGAAGCCGAGGACAATCCTCAGGTTTCTTAGCCAGTCCAAGTAGCTCGTTCCGTTAAATTTATTAGTCTCAAGTACCATGGTCAAAGGATTCTTAGACATATCTACATTTATAAAATGTAAAGCATAAATTAGCAGATGATGGTAACACTATTATTCAAGTTGAAGACATGGTTTTTTAGTCTTTAACCCTTCCACTATTTATACGAATGTCCACCACTCTCAAGTGGAGTTTCGGGAAACCATTTCCTAGTGGGCTTGGGATCCACAAGCGTGATCTCCATACCCCGCTTTTACGATTCACATGAAGAAAAGCTCATGGGAGATATCCAATATCATTCTCATCCAATGATATTCCCAAGATATTTTGCCTTACCTATTCGCATGGTTCCAAGGACTCCAAGCGAACCATGTTACTCAGTGTTGTGCCCGACCATCAACCAGCCTCAACTATCGCCCCTCACGACTCGTGAGACAGGGAAACAACGAGTGCGATCTCTTTGTTCACAATAATGGTGCAGCTTTCCCCTAGTCCATGTGTGCCACGACTCTTGAGACCACACTTGGGTAGTGGTAGCTTTCTCACCACATTGCTGTGGATGGAAGGCTCGGACAGATCAAAATACCATTTTGATCCAAGTCCGTTCTGGGCCTAATATTTAATTTGGTCCAACCAAATGAGAGTTTGATAATGATCGAGACCTCATCACATTAAGTGTTTTAGCATGCATAAATATCCAATATTCATTAAAGCGTTTAAATAAATATGCCGCATGTAGAAAACATAGCATACCCCTGTTAGGATGATCACAAGCCCAACCTATGCGACCCACTGAGCCCGCAGTGAGTCTAGGGTGGTCCTACACTATTACATAAGTAATAAATCCATTGTCATTCCAATGGGCCTTGTGGCTCTTTTTGTTTCACGCCTTGATGTTACACCTTGGGTCTTTGACTCCATGGGCTTATCAAAATAAAACCTCACCAAAGCTATCTACTCTCATTATATATGAAAGCAATACATGGAAAAAATGAACAAGCCTTAACATCATGAGGCTAGAAAGTCGGGAGATGATAGTCCCAAAACAAGAGGCATGCAGGCCTCACCCATCTAAGGCTCTTGTGATCATCTCATGTTGATCCCATCAACACACATAACGCAATTATACCAAATAATCATGCTTAATCATGGATATTCAAAATATCCAAGTGATGTCCAACATCACAAGCTACAAATATACAAATAATATGCAAAGTTCGAATTTTAAATTTAATAGACATTAATACAATGCATCCAATGCATCTATTAAAATCAAATTAATTAAGCAAATTTGATCTAAGGAAAAATCCAATAATTCCAAAATCAAATATGCAAAATTAATTCATGTTCAGAAAAATGTGCAGAAATCCAAAACAAATCCAATTTTTCAGAAAACGTTGAAAAACAGCACGAAACGACCCAGCCGTTGTGCCTGCAGGCCGCCCGCCGCACAATGCTATGCACGTGCGTGCTCTGTGCAGCACTGGCCTGGCGACCAGCAGCTGCGCGTAGGCGCCTGCCTGTGTGCGGCGCAGTATGCGCGGCCGCCCTGCCACCGCCCGTCAGCCAGTGGCCGGCCGCAGGGGCGGCAGCCAACTGCTGCCGCTTCTGTCCGTATTTAAGCATTTTCGATCTCTCATTTCAGCACATTCATACATAATATAAACTGAAAATAAACATGCAATTTTTAAGATCCAATCCATAAAATTACATGTACAATGTCCATCAAATTCAAACAAATGAACAAGCATATTCATTCATATATTCATACAATTACACATGCTCATAAAGCTGTAAAAGCAAGTTGTACATGCTAAGCACATAGATCTATGCCCCTTACATCGAACCGGGCTCTGATACCATTTGAAGGACAAGCGGATCCGCCCGGGAGCGCGAGTAGAAGCGTGAAAATGGAATTTAATCGCATAAATTAAATATAATCATAAAATCCCAAGGGGTGTATCATTGGGTGCTCAACCGGGCATTCGATGTAGGATGTATCAATATTAAAAGCATATATTATACATAAGGCATAGAAATAAAATGATAAACTACAATAACGTAAAAACAATATTACCTTTGTAGTTTAACTTGTTGCACTGCTACTTGCTTTGTTCCTCTCCGGAAATGCTCACAAAGTTCAAAGTGTATGAACTCTCTAGATGTGATCCACACCACACCTAAAGAGATTCTCTTTTTCTTTACTAGAAAAAAACGGATCTTGGAGGATTCGGTTTAAGAAAATGGAACACTATTGATTAGTGTTTTGCTTAAACTTACTTTGTTCTTCCAAACGATCCAAGATCAAATGAAGAACAAAGGGGATATGTGTGTGTGAGAGAGAGAGAGAGGGGCCGAAAATTAGAGAGGGGAGTGTAATTTTTCTTCTTCTTTTTCCTAGAAAAAGATGAATAATGATTCTCTTACTTTGATGTTTTGTATATACTCATATATATACAAAATTAATGTGATTATTGGAATGTGTCTAGGTCCATCCAAGGATGTCTAGGTACATCCCAATCAATCCCACTAATTCATCAATCAAGCCTACCATATCTTAAGGTATGATATAATCATACCAAAAGAGAGAGCGGCTTGATTGCAATTGATTTGTCCTTTACCAAAAGGAGACAAGCTAATACATCAAGCATGTATGGCCGATTTTTACCCCTTCAAAAGTGGTAATTTTCGGCCATACCACATTAGGAAAGAAGTCCAACTTCTTCCTATTCCAAAAGTTGAATTAACACATCTCTTGGGGCCAAAATTTAACGGACCGGGTTCCATTGTAATCCAATTACAACGAACCCAAAATTAAATCTCATTTAATTCAAGGTCCACTTAAATAATCCCATTACCTTTTAATTCAATTAAAATCTTTCGATTCTCTTCATTAACCGATAAATCCCATTTACCGATTAAATGAGCGCCCGATACAATATCGACCCTTCCATCAAATGGACAATCCCTTAAGTAATCCAATTACTTAATTATCCTCCGAAATTGACTCCAACTCAATTTCTCCACCTTCTTAGTGATTTGTGTGTGACCCTTTAGGTTCACCCTCAGCTAGACTTGGGCTCCAACAAGGGCCCGTTACCATGGGTGGCCGTCTAGTAACGGTACATGGCACTAGAGACTAGGTGAATGTTGGCATGAACATTTAGGCGCCAATTCCAAAAGGGTACGGTCCTTTCGTCTACCGTCTCCCTGCCTTAGTATAGGGTATGAAATTGGGCGTCGATTCCCATCCTTGACTAGGCATCTATGTTTAATACTCAAGACTACGCATGCCTCATTGCATCGATATAGGAAACCATTTCCTGTTCGACCAACCACTGTGGCCACATGTTTAAGCAGCATGAACGTGTCTCCGAGTGCATAGGAGTTACCTCTATCACATACTAACAGGGGATGGATCCTCTTCTTGAAACCCACCGTCCTCGGTACACATTCTGACTGCATTGGACAAGGCTTATAATGATCATCTTACAGAATGATTACCTCTCGGCAGATCCAAGATACAACCATCCTGTGTACGTGACTGCCATGGTTCTTCAAGTCTGAGGACTACTCCCATACTATAAAAAATAAGAGAAATCCAATCATACCGACCAAGCCTCCCAGGCTTCCATATGATGATCCCTGCGAGTCAGTTCAGTCGGCTCGACCCCAGTCGACTAACCCACCAAGATCGTATAGGCGTCCCACGCCTATCGCTGATAAAACACGACACTCATCCAATGAATATGACTCTTGGTGCAAGTCTCTATAGGACTCTCGATGCCCTGTCTCAAGATCCTCGACTTGGAACGTTTCAGACCCATCTCTTTATCAGTTGGTTTCATTACCATCATCCAATGCGTGGTCGAACTGCAGAAGTTGTTAATTGTGTCTGTGGGCTTTGTTGCGATATATGTAAAATACCATTTTAGCATATGAAAAATGAGCACAACAAAAAAGGTACCAATGATAACGAATACTCGTTGTATTCATTACATAATATTACATTACATCAAGTTGTTAAATAGGTTACAAAACGCCAAAACCTATTGGCTTTTTGGTCACCTATTCTAACAAAATATTCGTGTCGTTATTCACCTAGTCTCTAGTACCAGGGACTGTCGCTAGATGGCCACCATGGTTATGGGCATTTTTGGTTATAGGTTAATCGAAAATAATTAATTAAATTGGATCTAGTTAATTTGTGTTGGACACAGACCCAAGTTTAGTTGAGGGTGAACCTAAAGAGGCGCACACTGATCACTGGAAAGTGATGGAATTAATTCCAAAAGAAGTAGGTTAATTTAATTGAATTAAATTAATTCTTGAAGAGCATAAGTAATTTGATCATTTATGAGAAATAATCCATGGGTTGGATTTTCCAAAGTTTAATTTATTGAATTCTTGTTTAGTCTTTTTAAATTGATTGGATCGATTCAATTGTGCTAGGTTTAATTTATAAATTGGATTTATAAATCGAAAGAGAGTGTTCTTAGGTCTTTTAATTGGATTAAAAGACATGGAGATTTTAAATGGGCTTGAAATTAAATTATAGGGTAAATTACATCTAGCTGCCCTGAGGTATGGGTAAATTACAAATACCCCCCTGATTTTAACGGCCGTCTAATTTTATTGTGAACTGATAAAATTGCTCTTATGGATTATTAATTATAACTTTATATATTTTTTAAATCTTTTTAAATTTTTTTGTGGACTAAATTGCCCTATGGACCTTAATGTAAGTTATTAATTGTCAGATGGTGTGTAATTGTTATGTTGATATTAATAATTGGATGAAATTTTAATATTTTTATGATTAATTTGAAATGACACGTTCCTGTTAGTGTACAAAATCCTGTTCATTCCATAAGTAACAAATCCTGTACAAAACAATATACATAAGTAACAAAATGAACATAAAAAATAGAGGATTTCATAGTATAGACAAAATGATTATGTTCATTCCATAAAAAACATCAAAAAATCACAAAAACATTGTTCAAAGTACATTGCCATTCATAAACATTGGTTCAAAAACATCCCAACAACCATATACCAAGATTTGATGGTGGTTGTGATGATGATCCTGCAATAGGCATTGAAGGGCCATGTTCTGTGTTGGGCGATGGTTGAGATGAAGAAATTGGTGGCTTGGGTACTGGTTGGGATAAAGACTTTGCTTTTGTCTTCTTGTTTGCTTTTGTTGGAGCAACAAATTGGGATGAACTTCCCTTAGCCTTCCTTTTCCTACTAGCTAGTTTTGCTAGAGGAACATCAAACTCCAAATCTTTACCTTTGTGCTGTCAATTGAAAAATAAAAAAGAAAATCAGTTAGCCAAGTAATGTTGAAATAAATTAACAACTAGTATCTGACCAAAACACCAAGACATTATACATACCTAACTAACAAGACATATTCTTTTGTTATATCCTAGGTCATTGCACACTTTGCATCTCACCATGTTTGATCTCCTCACAGCATTAGTAGCCTCACCAGGTTCCTTTCTCCTACTTTTTTTAGGCCTGCCTGACATTCTTCTAACCATTGGAGGTAACATATTGGTCGGTTTAACCTCCAAATCTTGAGGCCAAAATGTTAGATCAGGCACTGGATCAATATAATAGCTATATGCTTTCATGTAGTTTTTTCTGGAGAATCTATTATCACAATAAGACTCCATGGACTCTCTCATATGAGATATCCCTAATGCAGCATGCTCATAAGGAATACTAGAAACATCCCAAACCCTACAATTAGAGGTTCTACTTCTCAGGTTTCCAATGTAATTGATGTTTTGATCTTGAACCTCGAACTCATGTTCCGCAGCTACTAAAAGATGACACTTTCTGGACTCTTACTCGATTTTGTTCAATTCTTTCACAGTATTTGGCACAATATCCCCACTCATTTTCAACCCTTTCAGCTTTCTTTTTTGAAGTCTGCTCATCAATTTTGTCCTCAACCCATCTACTAATGTAAGCACAAGCTTGCTCCTAAGGTCTCCAACCAATGGTTAAATGATTCTGAAATATTTTTGGTGACATAATCATTTTTCAGCCTTTCATCACAAGCATGCCTAGACCACATTTTAGCAGGAATCTTGAGCAACCAATCATATACTGTAGGCTTCAACTCCTTGATCTTACGTAATGCAAAGTTGAAGTCTGCAACATTGTAAGATCTGGTTGCTTGCCAGAAATACCTCTTTAATGATGCTCCTGCAAATTGCTCTCTGAAATTGGCATAGATAGGGACAAGCTCATTTATGGTTTCCACCAACCCCTACACATTTAATGCATAAATAAAAAAAATATTACAAATGCACCAATGAAAATATATCATATAACATTTTAGGCCAATTTTATACATGTAAATAACATTTCAGTCCAACAGGATATAGAAATTGATGACTTTACCTTTTGTCTCACTCATAAATGTCCATGGCTTGTCATAAGAGAAGCCACCCAGCATGTTGGAAAGGTTTTCAAAGAAGAACTCCCATGACTCCTTGCATTCTGATTCAACAATGGCAACAACAATAGGGAATAAACCATTATTCCCATCCAACCCAATTGCAGCTAATAGTACACCTCCAAATGGTCCTTTTAAATGACACCCATCAAAACCCAAAAGGACTACACCCTTCAAGAACCCATTCCTCAAAGCAGACAAACCAAAAAAAAAAGAAAAAAAATCTTTTAAAAACAGGTGCATGAGGAATTGGTTCAAACTCATCAACATCACATTGTAGGGTTACAACACTCCCTTCATTGTTTGCTAGGAAAATTTTAGCATAGTAGGGTAACCTCCCAAATGACTTAGCATGACATCCCTTTATTGATTTCATAGCCTTCTTCCTGGCCCTATAGATCTATATATATTGAAGTTTGACACCAACTTTTTTCAGCTCATTTCTAATTCCTCTAGGTTTCATTCCTGGGTTTTCCCTCAACACATTCTCAATTTTTCTGCCTATCCACTCAGCACTAGCCTCTTTAGTAGCATCAGACCTAACACATGTGTGATTAGACACATATGTCTTAATCTGGTAAGTCACACCATCTGCCAATGGAGAAGCATGAATTCTCCAAGGGCAGTCATTCACATTACAATGGCCAGTCACTCTAGTTTTTCCATTCCCCATTCTCATGATTTTGAATCCCCTAAATCACAAATTCTTTTAAAGTTGTCCTAAACTCATTAATGTTTACAAAAACTATTCCCTTTTGTAACTTAATTTTCTCTCTACCATCTGCCAACACACTAGCATCCCTATTTCAGGAACCTTGAAGTGGATCATCCTCAAAGTCAGAATCACTCTCATTTTTACTCTCACAGTGATCATTAGAGCTATAATTACTCAATTCATCCCCAATTTCTTCACTTTTTTCTTCACTATTTTTTCTCAGAATCAGACTCCCCACTCTCAGTCCCCTCAGTCTGGGTTAACTCATCATTTTCAGAATCCTCTCCCTCTTTTTCAACTTCATTCTCATTCTCAGCACCTTTTCCTTCATCCACTCCACACAACTCTACAAAAACTTCAATCGAAGTCCTATTTCATTTCTACTAAACATGTTTAATATGTCTTTATCACCACTTATGTTCATTAGCACTTCATTGTCATCCACACTACAAGATATCTTAATTAAGCTTATCATCATCACAAACATTGTGAATCTCCCTAATATCTAAAAGAAAATCAATATAGCTATACTCATCTTCATCAATATTTTTCAATCTTTTGCACTTGCCCCTATAATATATGGCCAATGTATATAATTTGTCCATCATTTCCGTTGGGAAAAAGTAAAAACAAGAAAAATAGAACATACTCAGAATACTAAATAGAAAATGTAAACAACCCAAAACAGAAACATAAAATGTAAACAACCCAAAACAAAAATACATCATTATATTTAGTCACATGTATACGTACATAGGGTTTTGAAACTATATGCAGGAATATGAAACCTACGCATCAATTTCACAAAACCCCCAAATTATATGCAGAAATTTGAAACTGAAATTAGGGATTTCTCAAAAAATAAATAAAATTTTCTAAATATAAAAACATATACAACATAGAATGAAAAACATATTTTCATCAACACATTATGAAGAAAAAACATAAATATTGAAAACCCTAAAATATACTATCGGTTAAAGTTTTAAACTTAAAAAAAAAGACTAAAATTTTTGTTACCAAAAACATGAAAAACTACTTCACTAATCTACAAATACCAAAAATATCAACTATTATGGATGATCAGACCAAGGTAGGGGTTCATGCATACCTTTTTCTTCGGTGAAACAAGTCGAGCTTCAGTTCTTTGATCGTTAAACACCGTTTCCACTTTGAACAACCAAACTTGAAATGAGATTGAAACGTCGTTTTGGGGCTTTGCTTTGGGAGAGTTTTTTCAAAGATAAGGTTTGCAAATGGAAGAGGAGAAGACATGGGAGCTTGACAAATATCCTCACCGAACACAGAGGGGCAAATATGCCTTTACGCAAATCTCAAATTTTTAATAATTTTTCAACATTTTTTACAGATAAAAGATCAAGGGTGATGAAGTAATTTCACCATCACCAGTCTAGGTGGTTCACAATTATTTTGCAAATCAGGAGGGTATTTGTAATTTTTCAAATAACAGGGGGGTATTTGTAATTTACCCATACCTCAGGGGAGCTAGATGTAATTTACCCTAAATTATATTTAATTAGTAAAGACCCTTGCACTTTGGGCTTTATTTAATTTAGTTAAAACTAGTCTTGATGCATTAAAACTAGTCTTGATGCATTAAAACCTAGCCACAATGTGGAACGCTCCACCCTTGGGACCTTGCGGCGCATGTGGTCAGATGGGCCATTCAAGTCAGGATTGCAAGGTAGGAAACACAAACGCTGTTTTTGAAGATGTTAATTTTGTCTCTCATGGTGGCAGGTCCAACTTTAATCCATACTCTAACACCTATAATCCGGGATGGCGTAGTCACCCCAACTCTTTATGGAGTAACAATCAGCAGCAAGAACCATCTGGATACCACCAACCACAACAGCAACCACCATAGGAAAAGAAGAGCAATTGTTAAGACATGCTCTCCACTTTCATCACCGCTGCCAACACCCGTTTACAGAACCATGATACATCAATCCAGAATCTCGAGGTCCAAATGGGGCAAATTGTGAGCATGTTATCCAACAGAAAGGAGGGGCAACTTCCGAGTGACACTGAGAAAAATCCTAGGGAGCAAGTTAATGCAATCACACTTAAGAGTGGGAAAATTCTCGGAGAAGAATCACCTAATGAACACGTGGACGAGCCACAACTAAATGAAGATGAGGAGCCTTAAGAGGAACTGAAAGGGAGTACTCCTAAACTCAAACTCAATCTAGATGAGGTTTCCCCGTATATCACATATCCGAAAAGAATTTTGAAGGCTAATTTGAATAAATAATTTGGAAAATTCTTAGAGATGTTTAAAAAGATTCATATCAATATCCCTCTAATTGATGCACTATCACAGATGCCAAGCTATGCTAAATTCTTGAAGGAGGTGATTTCGAATAAGAGGAAATGGGAAGAAGGTGAAACGGTGAAACTCAATGAAGAATGTTCAGTGATTCTCCAAAACAAGCTACCACCCAAGCTCAAGGATCCAGGGACGTTTTCTATCCCTTGCACTATAGGGAATATAAATTTTGATAAAGCTTTATGTGATCTAGGGGCTAGTGTAAATTTGATGCCATATTCTATTTTTGAGAAACTTGGAATGCATGAGCTTACTTCCACTATAATCACTTTGCAACTAGCAGATAGAAGCATTAAGTATCCTAGGGGAATAGTGGAAGATGTGTTGGTCAAAGTCAGCCAATTTATTATCCCCGTTGATTTCATTGTGTTAGATATGGAAGAGGATAAGAATATGCCATTGATTCTAGGAAGACCTTTTCTTGCCATGAGTAGAGCATTAATTGATGTGCAAAAATGTCAACTCACGCTTAGAGTTAATGATGAACATATAGTCTTTAATGTGTTTAAACCTATGAAATATCTACACAAGAATGAGCATGACATATTTGCAATTGATAGTATTATTGCCCCTAGAACTGAAAATACCCATTTTGTCCAATGTAAGGATCCCAAAGAAAATTGCTTCACAAATTCTAATGGGAATAATTTGCAGGACATAAAAGAAGAGCATGTGGAGGTTGCAAATTTTGCAGACACGGGTCAAGTATTGAAGTCTAAACTATGAAAGGTGTTGTTGTTAAATGGAGTTACTTCCAACCACAAAGCAAAACCACCAGATGCAGCATCACCCAATCGGAATGAGAACAATAGGCTTCAACCAAACAAGAAGAAGTGGATGAAGAAGGCCAATGAGAATGCTCGAATGTACAAGGAATGCACCAAGGTATGGTATGAATCTCATGCAAGGAAGAAAAAATTCAAGGAGCGTAAAGAGTGGCATCACAAAGACAAGGCCCGTGTTAAAGTGGATTGATAAAGGCTAAAAGGCTATGTTGAAGAGGTGCAAAAGATTCATTTTGGGCCCCCTCTCCGACTTTCAGGGGCGTGATAAGTATCCTAACGTCAAGCTACTGACGTTAAATGAGCGTTACATGGGAGGCAACCTATGCATTTTTATGTTCATCTTTTTTTTTCTCTTCTTCTTTTCTCTTTTTCAGTGCAAATAACGGATTCCAAATAGCCCGTGACCCACGGACTATGCCTAGTATGTTTTTGTCACGCGAATTTCTGATAGTCCGTGACCCTCGGGCTATTGGGAATGTGTTTCTATCTGTTGCCGCCTCACTTCACGGCCACTGCCGCCGTCATCCGCCGCTTCGACCTACCGCGGTCGACCCTTCATCATCAACGCTGTCCTCCACCACTAGCATCAATCCGACAACATTGCCGCTCGTCTCTGTCGCGGCCGACATCTCCTCCCATTTTTTTCTCCCTCTCTCTATTTTTTTTTTCTTTCCTATATCTCGCTGAGTTGTGTCTGCCATCAGGTGTTTTTTTTCTCTTTCATTTATATTATTCCACATCACTCTTCACGCACCTCAAAAACATTTTTTTTTGTTTTCTTTCTTTCTATTTCCCATCTACATTGACACTTTTCCTCGCAGGCTCGCCATGGACACTCTCGGACTGTCCTGTTCTCGTCGTCGACTGAGCAACGCCCAGCTACCCTTTTCCCTCCTCCCTTGGATTTTGATGGTCTCCACACTCAGGGAGGTCCTTTATTTCTTGCGTTTCATTCTTTTTCCTATGGTCTTAGACATTGAGGACAATGTCTGGTTTAAGTGTGAGGGTGGTTGATGTCCTCTGATTATATGTATATTGATGAGTGTGGCTGAAGCATGATGTTACTCATTTGCTATGATTCTGTGAAATTTTTTGAAAATTGGTGATTCGTTTGGTAATATGTTGATGAACCTTGATACATTTCATCCCCATTTCACTCATGACAACGTGATTTATGAATGCACTGTTAGGACTGCAATGGAATACTTGACATGCATAGGAAAATTCAAACATGCCACATGTGTGATAAATATCTTAACGATCTTGTTTTGATGAAAAATGCTTGTGAGTAGCACACATAAGCCCTTTTGGTGAGCTTTTGAGCCTATGAGCACACATCTTATTGCTCTCTTCTTTTGTTTGGTTGTGTGATTGTCATCTTTGACTTGATTTTTTAGAACTTACTCAGTTATATATATCGAGACTGCATATTGAGTTGGGTGTGTTAAAAATGATAAGGGCATTAGGATTGAACCAAAATTTTCCGTTGCTAAGCCTGCATAAATATCCACCCTTAGTAGCCCAATCGAGCCTAAGACTGATTTTGTTGTCATAATAACCATGATACAAGCCTTGAACAACCGAATCTTTGTCCTAAACCTTTGAACCCTACCGTTAAAGGATTGGAATGACTGCTTATGATACTCTTCCCTCATTAGTATATAGTTCAAGTGCAAGTCTCAACCATCCCGTGAAGATGTGTCTAAAGGAAAGAAATTGTGGAAGGAAAAAAGAAGAGAAAAGGAAGAGAAGAAAAAGGGAGAAATCGATTGTGTCCCCAAAAAAAATGGAGATAATGGAGAAAGTCGTGATGCAATGCAATGATGAGAATGAAGGAAAAGCAAAGAAAGAAGAAAAAGATGGAGGACAAAGAGGAATAAGTTGCACTTGAACTAGAAAATTCATATAGTGGAAGCCTATCCGAGTAATGTCACCTAATTTCTTTAACACGAAAGAACCCTTCTTACATTCTTATTTGTTTCATACCTTCACCTAAAGCCCCATTACAACCAGGAAAAGACCCTTTGATTCTCACTCCAAACTCACTTCAAATGGTGGAGATGTGATATAAAAGAAAGCCTATGGCGAAATCTCATTAAAAGCATGACTTGAGAGTTGGTGTTCACTCTTAAACACTTTGAGCGTATTGAGTGTATCCAAAGCGAGGGTGTTCACTCACTTTGCATTTTGATTTCGAATGGGTTGTTGAGATAGTTGTTATATTGTGTGGCTTGGGTGAATTGGTACTGTGTAGTCTATTGTTTTTCTGTTGCACCTTTACGGTAAATTCATTTTGAAATATTGGAATAAGTTGAATTGGGGTGAGATGTGAAAGGGGATGTTCTTTTGAGAGTGATTGCATGTCATTGTTATATGCTTGACGACAAGCATGATCTAAGTGTGGGGGTATTTGATTAGGGGAAATTATATAGCATATTCTTGTGTTTACACCCTTATTTTATCTCGATATATGCTTGTTCTTGGGTACATTTGTAATATTTAGGAACATTGGTAGACAAACGGTGAGTGCAAGTAAAGAGTTCAGACATAAAGGAAAGAATCAAAATTCTACAGAAATGATTACAAGTTAGCCCGTGACCCATGGGCTATCAGAGATTCGATTTAAAAAATGCAAGAAGCATAACCCGTGACCTACGGGTTATCAGATATTTGCTGGGCGGAACTCGCAGACGTGCTGACCTGTAAAACTGAAATTCTGACTTTAGGTCATTCAAAAAGAGATTCTATTTTCTTTGTAATCTACCTTAGAGTTTTGGTAAGAATAGGATTAGGAAAGGAAAAGAGTTTTATAGTAAGTAGAATCCTATTCCTTTCCTACCTCAGTTAGGACTCATTATATAAGGAAGAAAGGAGGAGAAGAAAGGGATCGATTTTTCAGCAGGAAATTCGCAGAGACATAGTGATTTTGAGAGCAAGGGAGAAGGTGAGAAGCACGTGAAGAAGGAGATTCGGCGTTGGAGTGACGACCATCAAGCCAATCCACTACTCCATGAGTTTTTCTCAATCTTTCTGTTCCATTTTAGTTAGAAGTAAGATGAACTAATTTCTTTTCGTGTTAAGGCTTATGGAAAGCCTAATTAATACAATGTGTTAAATATTTTCTGGATTAATCTAATTGTTATTTTCGCATATCCATGAATTATTGTGTTTGTTGCTATTATTTGAGAGCTTGATCACCTCTTAGATTTTCTTAATTATGTTGATGAACCGAGAGGAAATTTAGCATAGTAGATAGAGTAATTCATGGTGTGGATTGAATAATGTGTAGACATACACGGGCATGATCTAATTGATTACATAAGTTTTTCATAGATCCTAATGCATTATTGTCATGATATTTGGAGAGGAGAGATCCCCTAATTCCTTGATAATAATACGTTCGTTATAGCTCGAGAGAGTATATTGGATTAACTTAGGAAAAACTTCAGTGTGCGAAAGTACTTGTTCATTTGATTAATCCATTAATATTAAATTCGTTATGTCGATTAGGTGGACTTATAGTCGTAGCACTTCTCTCTAAATCTATGTTTTCTTTGTCTCCAACGTAATTGCTTGCTACAATTGATGTTATTGCTTCTTAGTAGTTTTCATAAATCATCCAATTTTCGATCGTCCAAATAATTAGGGATTAGTCATAGTTGTTGTAATTACTTCATTAAATTCTCGTGGGTTCGATATCTTTTTATACTACTTGATAGCTAGTGCACTTGCTAGTACATATTTTTGTAATCAGTATCATGAGACACTCTGCTAGCATAGCGTGGCATTCCCTTCAGCAAGGACATCCTGGCAAAAGAGCCCCAAGCTCATTCTCGAGCACCTCATGCACCTGCCTTCTTATGATGGCACTGTTGATCCACCCCGACCATATTTGCAGGTTTTGAAAATACAGCCTTGCTGCACAGGCATACTGATGATATTAAGTATTATGTATTTCTTACTATGCTAACAAATTCTGCCCAACAATGGTTCGACCAGCTTCTAGCTGGATTAGTAAGGTCTTTTGCAAAATTTAGCACCCTTTTCCTACACCAGGTTGCCAGCAGCCGGAAGTACCAAAAGTCCGCTATTAGCTTTTTTAGGGTCAAGCAAGAGGAGAATGAACCTTTAGGTCATATGTCCACAACTTCAACGCAACCATCCTGGAAGTCCCGACAGCTCACCAGGAGGTGCTGGTTAGTGCACTTACTCAAGGCCTGCGAGGAGGCTCTCTCTTTGAATCTCTAGCCAAGAAGCAACTTGCAGATTTCCAAGAGGTACTAGCTTATGCTGGAAAGTAATGAACCTGGAGGATGCCTGGCTATTCAAAAGGAGCAATAGTGACAAACGCAAGGAGAATGAAATACCCATTTCCTACAAGAGCAAAAGAGAGCTGAGAGGACGTTTTAACCCCCTTGGCCTAAAGAATGAGCAATACACCCCGCTCATCACCAGCCCGGCTAGAATGCTTAAGGCCATAAATCGACACTTGGCCCTGTAGTAGCCTAAAGGTTCTGAGGAAGGCCTTCAACTACCTAAATCTAAGTATTTTTGCAGGTATCATCGGGAGTATGGGCATGACACCAACCGATGCCGCCAGCTGAGATAAGAGATAGAAAGGCTTAACCACGCAAGTTACTTGAAGGACTATGTTGACAAGGAGAAAAGGTGCGAGCAAAAGAAGGAATGCTCTCGCTGTAGAGACTCCCGTAGGAATGAGGAGTATGTAGATGCCCCTTCTAGGAGGGAATATAGGAAAAAGAAACTCCTAGCTGAGGAGTAGAGCCTGGAAAACACCCTAGCAAAAGGTGTAATTCACATAGCAGGAGGACCTACTAATGGGGACTCTAGACGAGCTCACACCCGTACAACCAGGACAATCATGGAGATTGACCACAAAATGCCAACAGGGGATCCTCTGATCCACTTCGGACCCGCTGACACACAGGCAGTTTATTTACCTCATGACGATGCATTGGCTATTTATATTACTTTAGCCAAGTACATTGTTCAACGCATTTTTGTGAACTCTGGTAGTTTTGCAGATATTCTCTTCAATGAGGTCTATTGGCTGTTGGAGCTGGACAATACCTCACTAGAGTCGATGGGCACGTCATGGTATGCTTTGCGCGAGAGGTGGTACCCCCCATGGGCCAAATCCTGCTCCCCTTGTCCTTGGTAGCTGAACCTAACAGAAAGACCAAGATGACCTGCTGCCTCATTATGGACATGCTTTTAGCGCACAATGTTATCCTAGGACGACCTGCTCTGAACGCCTTCTAGGAAGTTGTCTCCACTTATCACATGAAACTGAAGTTCCCTGCTAAAGAAGGAGCAGGAGAAGTAACAAGTGACCAGTTCGTGGCCAGAAAGTGTTATGTAGAATCAGTAAAAGGAAGTAGCCGGAAGGATATAGAGGTAGATACCCCCGGCTGGGATAAGGGCAAGAGGCCCATCCAGTACGACGAGCAGGGGAATGTCGTTCCTTCTCGTGTGCAACCAACTGAAGAGTTGTTAAGCATCTAACTAGTGCCAGGAGAGCCAGACAAGACTACCCGGATCAGCTCCCAGCTGAATCCTGAGCCAGCAGGGCGTCTAACCACTTTCTTGCAGGAAAATGTTGATGTTTTGCCATGGTCAACTTGCGACCTAGTGGACGTGATCCCAACATAGCTGTTTAAACCCAACCTTCCTTCCGGTGAAGCAGAAGAAAACATACTTCAGTCCTGAGAAGGACAAGATCATCCAAGAGAAGGTAGGTAAGCTCAATTTTAACATCTACAAATTTTTGTATATAATTATGGGGCTAATTATTAAGTATTAAAGAAATCTAGATTAACTGATAAATAAATTATTGATTAAAATTTGAATATATCCAATCTTTTAGGGACCAAATTAAAATTTTGTAAAGCTTTTGTGGTTAAAATTAAGAATCTTACAAATTTGGGAGATAAAGTGGATTTTGGAAAAAAGTAAATGTAATACATACATACATATATTCGTATTATTATACTAATAAAACTTAAAGATGAGCATGGCTGGTAATGGGGCACGTGTGCCTTTGAATTCCAATGCAAAGCTAGCTACCACCTTTTCATGCATGAAATAAAAGTGGCCAACCTTATTTCATTCTATCTTCTTCATTTTTGTTCTTCATTCTTCGTTCGGGTCTGCGGCAGGGTACGTTCTCAATGTTTTAAATTATGAATTAATCCATATATTTATACAATTTGATTAGTGTATTTATTAAATATAATTTATACTATTCGATATAGTGTTTAACTGGAAAATTTTATAAATTTGAGTGTTTATAAATTAGTGATCAGTTAAATGTCTCAATTAAATTAAGGGTGTTATAGTTAACGACTCAAACTACTTAAATTTAGTAGATTTAATCATTTCTACAATTGATTTCCTCAATTTAATTGGGTTGAAAGTTATATTTAGATAGAAAATTAGATAGGGATATTACAAAATTCTCTATTTGAGAAATATTATAAAGTTATATTTGAAAGTATTATATTTAGTAGAAAGGAATATAAGAGTTTGAGATAATGTAATCCAAGAATTGTTATTAAGAATGGTAGCTACAATAAGATGAGGGGTTTAATGAAATAGATTTTTATGACTTAATTGACAAACTATATATATATATATATATATCTGGGAAGCTAGATTTGCTTAGTTATTTTAAAAAAATGGAACAAATATATGAATTTTGAGAGAAATGAAATATTAAGAGATTGGTGAAATATATATAAATACTATTTATTCTATTTAAAAAATTGACATTTTAGATATTGATTATACACATTATAACTTATTATAGGACACGGGGATATAGTTGAGGACTGAACAACTTATTATTTGCTAATTGAGTCGTGGTAAAATCGAGGTAAGTAAATAATTAGTGTTGCCTATATATGTTCCTTTTTCCTATCAGTGTTCTATAAGTGAATTATTAGTAAAATCTATATATGTATTCTTTCTTTGTGATACTACATTTATGTAAGTCTATGGTTCGTGCTAAAATTAATCTATTTTGAATTCTATGAGTTATTGATCATTAAATTTGAACGATTAATATTGTAAAAGTGAAATGACGAAACGTATTGAAATATTCTATTTGTTGAATGATGTGTTGTTGGTGCTTGTAAATGAAAATGTGTTGGTATGGGCTTTTACGTGACGAGTTGCTTACAAGAACAGTCATATGTGGAAAAGAGGGAGTGATGAAAACTGAGTATAATTATGATATGAATACCCCTTGATGTTATTAAGTAGCCTGTGTGGCAAATGGAAATGAAAAGAGTTATGATGCGATATGAAAGAGTTATGATGCGATGTGAAAAGAACTATGATGCAAAATGAAAAGAGCTTTGATGCAAAATGAAAGAGCTATGATGCGAAATGAGATTGGTGAGCCTGTGTGGCATGTCAAAGGGATTCATGTATATGTATGTAATAAATAGTGAGGTTGAGTCGGTGGAGAAAAACACTATATCACATTTCTGGTAAGCCAACTAGGAAAAGACGAGTTTGATTGATTGTATTGGTATGAGATGATTACGTAGAGAAATAAAATGAAATGTGTTTGATCAAATTGATTATATTTTATACACATTGCTTATTTTCGTCTTGGTTGAAACTAGATTTGATGTGCATGTATAGGTGATGCTGATTAGTTACTTATTGAGTTGCAGACTCATTCCTCTACTAACATTTTTCAGGTACATATTTTGTTGTGCCTACTCACGAAACTAGGTCCACGTTTTTCATTCCATTCAGGTCGGGTCAGTATGCAGTTTTCTCCTTATCGTAAATAAAAATAGAAGTCTCATTTTGGATTAAAAGCGAGAATAGCATGTGAACTAATTATAACAGTTTTATTTTTGTCGTACTTGATATATATATATATATATATATATATGATCTGTGGATAAAATGATAAATATGCTTGTTGTGATGATGAGACTATGTATATATATACTCAGCAGGGACTAAATTATGTGCATAATTATATATATAAATTGGATTTACATTAAGTGTGATATTTAGGGAAGATGTAGTCGTAGTGCCGTTAGACGGTGCTACACTTAGCAGCTGGGCATATTAAGGAAATCCAATTTCCAGAATGGCTGTCAAATGTGGTACTTGTACCTAGGCCAGGTAACAAGTGGCATGTGTATTGATTCTTGATATATTAATAAAGCATGTCCTAAAGATTTCTATCCCTTACCTCGTATAGAACAGCTTGTGGATTGCACCTCTGGTCATGAATTGCTAAGTCTAATGGATGCCTCACAGGGTTACCACCAAATTATGCTTAACCCCGTGACCAGAAGCGAGTTAGCTTCATCACGTCAGGTGGGAACTATTGTTACATTATTATGCCCTTCGGGCTGAAGAATGCAGGTGCTACCTACCAACTACTGGTGGACCGTAGGATCAGAGAGTAGCTAGGTTGCAACATGGAAGTGTAAGTCGATGACATGTTGGTGAAGAGCTGGCAGGCGGACCATCACATTATTGACCTAGCTGAAACCTTCAGCGTGCTACGGAAGTACCACATGAAGCTGAACCCAGCTAAATGTGCATTTGTAGTACAAAGTGGCAAACTCTTAGGGTACATGGTCATCGAGAAAGGTATCGAGGTCAACCCAGACAAGATACGAGCCATCCAGAAGATGAAGCCCCCTACCAACCTCAACGAAGTTCAAAAACTAGTTGGTCACATAGCTGCCCTCAGTAGGTTTTATATCCCGCTCAACATTATGCAGCCTATCGTTCTTCAAAGCTCTTAGAAAGACCAAAAACTATGCTTGGGATGTCCTGCCAGAAGGCTTCCCAAGACCTGAAGGCCTATCGGGCCGAGTACGAAGCTCTAATAGCTGGAATCGAGATTGCATTAGATGTAGGAGCTAGGAACCTCACTATCTACACCGACTCCCAGCTTGTAACTAACTAGGTGCGAGGCACTTATAATGTCAAGGAGGACATAATGAAGGAAGACCTCCAAAAGACAAGTGAGCTTCGGAGCCAGCTGAAGAGCTTCCAGCTCCACCAAATCCCTCGCACTGAAAACACCAACGCGGACTACCTTACCCGGCTGGCCAGCTCCCTGGCTTATTGCAGAACTTGTACCATCACTGTAAGAATCCTTACTAAAGTCACCCCTATTACTGACATTAATCTATTGTAAATCAACACAGATTGGAGGAAACCCCTCTTAGACTACCTGCATGAGGGGATCTTTCCTGCTGATGAACACAAGGCCGTCCATGAGGAGCAGGGCAGCCAAATTTGCTCTACTAGGAGGAATCCTATATAAACATAGTTTTTCCCAACCCCACCTCCAGTGCTTATTTGCTGAGGAAAGTCGAACCACATTACAAGAGATACACGAAGGATCTTGTGGATCCCACACAGGTGGTATGGTTCTTGCAGGTAAGACCTTACGAGTTGGATACTTCTGGCCTACTCTCAAGAAGGATGCATTAGATTGGGTAAGAGGTGGGAGCAATGCCAAAAGCAAGCCCCACTTATCCATATACCAGCCTAACCATTCAAAGCCATCTCAGCACCTTGTCCATTTTCCTAGTGGGGATGGACATAGTAGGTCCCTTCCTACCTGCACAAGGACAATGCAAATTCCTACTGGTAGCAGTGGACAACTTCAACAAGTGGGTCGGAGTTGAGCCCCTTGCTAAGATTACGAAAAATGAAGTGCTCAAATTCCTCTGGAAGAAAATAGTTTGTAGGTGTGGTTTACCTTGTGTAGTTATTTCTGACATTGGTCCTTAGTTTCAGGTCTGGAGAATCCAAGATTCGTGTGCTGACCTAATCATCCAGCAAAGCTTCAATTCAGTGGCCTACCCCAAGTTAATGGGTAGGTCGAAGTTACAAGCCGCATCCTGGTGCTAGGCATCAAAACCAAGCTAGAGCAAGTAGGAGGGCAATGGGTTGACGCCCTGCCCAGTGTGTTGTGGTCTTAAAGAACCACCCCCAGGTCTACCACTGGAGAAACAACATTCAACTTGGTGTACGGCTCAAAGGTTGTTATCCCTACGGAAGCAGGACTAGAAACCTTTAGGGTCCAGCAATATGAGCAGGAAAGAAATGATGCCCTTCTGCGTACTAACCTCAACTTAATAGATCAGGTCGGAGAAGATGCTCGAACGCGCATGTAAAGATACAAAGAGAAGGTGGTAAACTCCTATAACAGAATATAAAGAGAAGAGAATTCCATGTAGGAGACTTCGTACTAAGACGATATAGTGCTCTTAAACCAGTCGGAAAACGACTCTTAACTGGAAGGGTCCTTTCAAGGTGGCCAGAATGGTGCATATGAGCTAGAACACACAGATGGGAGAAAGATCTCGTCCATAGAACACCTATAATCTCAGGAGTTCTATCCCTGAAAATCCTTACTATTTGTTTATAGCTTGCTAACCTTGTAATCAAACATTATATTAAATGAATAAGACAATTCTTGCTTCTCTTGTTGTGTTATTTCCAAGCTCAGTTTTAGCTCTTAGTTGATTCCAATAAGTCGCCTACTGGGGCACGCTCTCACATAAGTCGCCCTAATTGGCGCACGCTCTTACATAAGCCGCCACTTGCTGGCACACGCTCTTACATAAGTCATCACCAGCTAGCGCACGCTCTTACATAAGTCGCCTGTTGCTGCACACTGTTACGTAAGTCGTCTGTTGGCGCATGCTTCTACATAAATCACCACTAGTTGGAACATACTTCCTACTAACAGCTACCAACTCACACGTTCACTGCAAATTCCAGCTGCCTTCTATGGGCACATCTATTTAAGCACAATGATAAAGCCTGTTTAAGCTAACTTACTACTTGAATCCTATCCTTACTCAGTTATATCCGACTTGATATACTACTTGATATATCCTCACTGATAAAAATGTAGCATCTTCTTTGCTAAATGACATGAACAACTGGGATAAATACTCATGCATCAGCTGGGATATAGTAGGATAATGCCTCTCGATTTATAACATGTTATTGAAACCTACAAGCTTGCTCACTTATTAGGTTTGAACCTTATCTTATATGCCTAACTTTTCTTCTACCCAACTTATGTGTTATCACATCATTTTTTACTGCTTGGTTGACTTATACCCATGGGAGACGGAGAGAGCCTCCCTCTTTTATCTATCTTATTATTTTAACACCTGCAGGGAATGTTCTTACTTAGCATATAACCTGGGTATTTCCCAGTCAAGCACTTACACTAACCTGCAGAAAAATACCAAGCGTGGCAAAGAAACCAGTAAAAAGGAAAAATGTGCTTGCATAAAGGAAAAAAGCATCCCCCCTAGAAGTGAAATAGAACAATCTAGCACTAGCCTTATTCAGCATGAAGAAGGAGTTGAATTGAGCGGCAGAAGGGACCTCGCCTAAAGTCCTAACCAGTATATAAAACCCAACTAGTATGCTAAAAGATTTTGGCTCTAGCTAGCACAGAGGGACCTGGAACAAGGTGGACACCTCAGCAACAAAGGGATGCACAGGAACCGTAACCCAGCTTTCAGCCGGGCCATGTAAAAACAACGAAGCCCTCAAGTGGGAAATTAGGGCGTTTAAGGTGGGGAGTTGAATTAGAAATTCATCACGTATCCCAAACTTAGACCTAATCTCTTCTATGCCCTTCTCCTTCACACACCAAAAGACCCTAAAGGACTTAGTACCGGAGGCCACTACCCTATACTCCACCTTCTCCTCTCTATTTCTTCCTTAGTGGACGTCCTCCTAGTACTACATCTCCTCCTCACCCTAACCTTTCGGAGGACCAGAGTGGGAGGTCGCTGGATTCTCCTAACCATCATCACTGGACATCTCCCCCAGATCAATCACAAATTCGTCAATAATCCTCTCATACACGCCTCCCTCAGACATGACTGGCAGGAATAAAGCAGAGAAAGGATAAGGACACTTACCTAGGAGGAGAGAGATTGAAAACAACAAGGCTTTTTAGCGAAATAAGCTCGGATTGAGAGATTTCTATAGAAATTTTCAAAAGAGTGGTTAGAAAAGCCCGATTCTCATACGAAGGAAGAGAAGAAGAATGAGGGGAAAATATATCTAGATGCGTGAGTAAGGTGAAGAATCTGAAAAAAGAAAAAATCCTTATATATCAGCCAGACAAGTAGTCCTACCAACTAGGGACTCTAGTGTAAAGTTGGTTACCACTCGCCAATTAAGGATCGTGTGGACTCCCGAGATAGAAGGGACTCTTCCTATGCCTTTTTCTCTTGCAATCATTGTTGATTATATGTTTTTAGACTACTTTTTTGAATTTCCTTAATCTGCGCGCACAGGTTCCTTTAGAAGGAAGGACTCTCCAACTGGGAATGAACACTCTAGTAGCAGGATCTGCCCTGCTGATGAAGAGCATGAAGATTTTTGTCTTTCTTTTTTTGCAGGACATTCCAAATACTCCAGTAGTCCAGCTTTGCCACTTGCACTCCTAAGGTGGGGGGAGGGGGGTTGATGCCCCCGAAATCTATCCTGGATTGCAAAAGCCCAAGAACATCCTCTATGAACCCAACTGGTAATCAGCCGGCCAGCCCATCAGCTAGAAAGGTAAGGCCCTTTTTGTTTTACTGAACTGGCATGCCCTAAAAATAAGCCCATTCCAGCCAGACATGTCATCATACAGCTGGACGGACACATCATATAACTCGCCAACACATCAAGACACATCATACTAAAAGATCCCACTCAGATTCTCAGGGATTGGACGGGAATTAAGCTGATAAGCCACAAGTAACAGTTTTCTGAAAATCTCAGTAGACTTGGCATGACTTGGTAAAACAGTCATATCTATTTCAACATTTATCCAATCACAAACGATTTCTTGTGAATGATAGCCAACTCAAAGGGCTTTCCAACGGTATACAACACCCAACAACAACCTTCCAAATCTAGCTCTAAAAATGGCTATAAATTGACCTATTGTGCAGTCATTAGGGCCAAGCTTCGTGACATCAATCCAACACTCTCTCTTTGACAATTACACACTCTCACACTCGGTTTTACTATTTGCTAGCTAAGTTTAGCTCATTTTTACTGAATTATGTCACCCACACGAGTTATCATCCATCATTCTTCACAAATCACCATTATTGTCATCGTATATTCAAATTTCTTTACACTATAGTGACTTAAGCATTGGAGTGCTAACCCGTCTTTGCAGGTTAGTCCCCCCAAATCTTAGGATTCTCTTGAAGGTCCTTCGAAATTTGCAGTACTTTTGGACTCAGGTATGCATCAATGGAGCTGTCTGTGGGAAATTTGAGCTTAATGAGTGAAAAATGATCAATTCAGACAACGGAGGTGACAATGGATCTTTCACTTTACATTAGTTTATAAATTTTAGGGTTAATTACACTTACACACTCTCTAAAAATGCGGAATTACATGTTTTCCCAAAAAAAATTTAATATTACACTTACACCTCCTCCGAAAATTCTTTGTTTACACCCGAACCCCTTTAGAGGTTTGGATGGAATATCTTAACATCGGCAAAAAAAATACATAATTTCCAATTTTATTCCCATTTAACATTCACTTTAATATTTTTTATACTTATAAGGGGGTAAATGTGATATATATATATATATATATAAAGTCCAAAGGTGTAATTTTAATAAAATATTATTTTTGAATTATAACCATTGGATATACAGTAGTCGCTTATAAATGAAAAACTAGCTATTTTTTTGTTCTTTTTTTTTACTTTCTATATACGGTGTAAGGTGAGCCCCAGTTTGCATATATTTCGTGAAACACTAGATGAAGTATTTGATCAAGACATTTTCAAGAAATAAATGCAATAATTATGTTAATCTTACTCCATATATAGGAAGTAAAAAACCACAAAAAGATGACTAGTTTTTTATTCATCTATGACTACTTTCTATGCAATGGCTACAATTTAGGAGCAATATTTTATTACAATTACGCCCTTTTGACTTTATATATATTACATTTATCCCTACGAATATAAAAGTATTACGAGAAAATATTGAATGAAGGATAAAATTGAAAATATAAATATTTTTTGCTAACAACAACATTTTCCCTCCAACCCTAATGGACGGAATCATGTATAAACGGTGAACTTTTAAAGGAATATAAATATAATTTTAAAACTTTTTTGGAGAAAATTGTAATCTACAAAAAGTCTAAGTGTAATTATCCTTAAATTTTAAAACATCTTATAAAATATTTTTAAAAAATTATAAACTCCCCCAAACACACTCTTGATCACCTGAAGAGTTTGTTCTTTTAGTTCTCCTTTGTTTGTTTTTGTTTTAGTTATATTTTAATCTTCATCTGTGTCAACTGATGTAACAAGTACCTTTTTCTTAGATATAGCACCTGTAATTCGATATAAATTCATTCTACTCCATAAATAAATAAAGAACCACCACCTTAGTACCAAAATGTGAAAACCATAACTTACTTATGTAGTGATAAGATTTTTAACTATGGGGTAACAATCAAACACCTATTACAGTCAATTTAGGCAAGTCCTTTAGAAATTTGAACATATATACATTCCCCAACTCAAAATTTATATACAAATAAGTAGTAGGAAACAATCAGAAGGATTCATGGCCGCGACTGTACTGCTCTTCCGCAGTTCTGCTGGTGAGGGAGGGTCTCATCGTGACGAGCGCTGACTCATTCGCTCCGGCCCTCAAAGCAGCCCGTCCGGCTTCCAAGAATCGTTTAACTGCATCCTCAGCATACTGATTAGCCATACCAACAGTCATGCCTCTTCCAATATCAGGATAGGCATTCAGGATGTGGTCACCGTTGAGCTGTGACGCTAGCTGAATCATTTCGATTTGAAATTCAGAGAGTTTAACGTCTTCCTTCGGTCCCGTATGCCTTAACATGGTCCTAACTTCTGGGAGTTTCTCTGAACAATTCAAGTTTCAAGCTTGATTAGAATCAAGCAAGTTTCTTTCTTGATACAATTGCACAATCAACTCAAAAGTATAAAAGAGAAATAGAAAACTTGACAGAAATGAACTTCAGCTATTGGAAAGTAAGAGTACAACTAGCTTCTTTAATGCAGCTAGGACAGCAAATTGAGCCAAAAGAATGTTAATGTTGGTCGACAATCGCAAACTGATACCAAGAGCTTGTCAATAATTTCACATCACTCGTACATACTCCATGGGGTATGCTACCTATCCAAGTCCAAGCTCGTCAAAATAAATAACACCGCAAGGTGTGGCCACATGGACCTAGTCACACTCACAACACTAGCCTCAGGCATACAAGGAACCAGCATACAAGTCAAATATGCTAAACGGGATGTCGAAAAACAGACCACAACACTCAAATGACTTGAGACATGCTATTTGATGTGGGACTAGATGTTGAGTTTAAAGGCAACCATTTCTCCCCGTTCTAGAAAATCACTGAAGTAGTGCAAAATGGTGAAGCGTACAAAACAACAATTATCGATCCGTAGAATAGAACTTCACGACATCAAAGAATCATTTGTTCCCAGAATTGAAAAAACTTCTTTCAGTTTCAGTTCTCTGTCTCTGCAGAAAGCACTATATAGTCACCACTGGTGAATTAAAAATCTGCCAACTCTATTCTAATTGATACGATATCTGCTCTAATCTCAAGAGTTATATATAGTCCGAACAAGAAATTAGTATGAATCAGTGCACTTATCAACTTTAGATCCACATATAGGTGCTAGTCATATAACCCAAAAGCATCACATCACAAAATTCATTACCAACAATTGCCGAGACCAAGTGATTGTGATTGTTAATTTTTAATTTTGGCTTACATGCAGATGGTGTCTTACGATTATCAACCTTATGCTGAGGATCAAGACAGCAGCGTCTAGTCCGAACAGTTCTGAATAATAATAACACCAATGGAAATGCAACGAATAGGTCCTGAGTAGAAACCCTTCGGGACTGGATGGTGCTAACTTTCCACGCTTAGTAAATATTCAAGAGACAAAGATCTCTCTTCCAAAAAGAAAAAATTCCCCTCTCAACCCAATTCCTCTCCTTCCTTGTTCCAATTAGTTATCCGAATTTCAGTCAAAGAACTTTAACGTGTTGGATGAAGCACAAGGCAATAATATGATCAATGGCCATTGATTGGTCAGGCACAAGAGAACCATATTACTACAGCTACCATAAGGATATCTTCTATTTATCTCTTTCTCGAGCTATAACCTCAGGACAAATGTAGCAGTCAAACTCTGTCCCCCTTTCCGAACTCCAAAGCCATTTATTAAGTCTATTAAGATAATTTTGTATTTTACCAGTTCCCTGCTAATTCATATTTGGTTCTGAAAAATATGCCAAGTAGAACACATATGATACAGACAAACCCTAACACATAGGAGAATTTTCTAGTCAAAGCCATTTCAACAACAGAACCCAATGGATATACACAGAAACAATATAGAATGGGTCAATGAAACACAACGAGAGCCTATTTTAAGCGAATAGGTTACTTTAACAACACAGCAAGGTAAATGCATACCTGGACAGTCATCTCGAGGAGTATCACGCAAGTAAAAGTATTTCTCGAAGGTACCAGCCCATGCATCCCTTTTTGTCAAGAAGTTTGATTGAAGATTAAAAAGCTTCTTCACAGTAGCAGGTATTGATGAGTGTTCATATTGTGAAGATGGGGTTGGCCCGTTTGGTTCATGGATGACTGCAGGAAAAAATATTGAATCAGGGCAGAAAAGGAGCCAGAGGATAATGTCTCAAAGAGAGAGAAATCAAAGACATTCCACTGGAAAAAGGAAATGCCTCAGTTCAGATATGATCCGATTCCACCTTATATCAAAGAATGCAAAGTCAGAAGTACTCATTAATCTTTTCACAGAAAAGGTTGTCCTCAAAACCTAACTTATTCGTCCAACATATGAAAATATACGTCAAGTTGGTCATCCTTGTGACGAAAGAGAAACAAGACTGGAACTTTCTCTTTATGCTACTAACAAAGTGAGGGAAATGTATGTTTGCAGTCTCTGGCAACAGTCAATTAATCGGTTGCAGTGTAGCCTCAAAAGAAATACGGCAGGGGCAATTTCCAGTCCAAAGACGAGAAATATCCACGACATTATACTTTCAGTTTCCATAATCAATGATCCATAGCAAAAAACTTAAGGAGCTTTGACATCAAAGTTACCCAACCATTACTCTTTGATATCCACTGAGAACTAGGACAAGATAAACTGAAGTTTCATAAATCATTGATCTTCTATGAGACATGTCTACCCTTAGGAAAAGTTATACTAACAAAGAAATTTTAATTGCTGTCAGATGAAAAGTTTTCAATTCATTTATCAAGGCCCAGAATAGAAATGTCCAACAAGAAGACACTGCCCAGAAGAAAAATGTATGCAGAAGTACATCAGGGGACTTCAATTGGATCTTAACATGTTTAGCAGTTTATGTAATAACAAAACCAATGGTAAAAGTGAACCAATCAAAAAACGAATTCGGAGTTGAGATCAAACCAAGCAAATTATAGGCATTCAACCACCCAGTTTGATCAAACCAAGCAAATTATAGGCATTCAACCAACCATTTTGATCAAACCAAGCAAATTATAGGCATTCAACCATCCATTTTGATCAAACCAAGCAAATTATAGGCATTCGACCATCCATTTTGATCAAACCATAAGCAGCTATCGACATATCTTAAATAGTAAACGATTGCATACCAGTGCCTTTCTCAATCCAGGGTGAAATCAAGAATGTGGGCACTCGCACACCGAGCCTATCAAACTTGAAATAGTACGGGTCAGGGCCGATGATCCCATCTGGATTAGGCACCCCAGACACCGGGGTGGGCACATGATCGTAAAACCCACCGTGCTCGTCATAAGTGATCAAAAGCGCCATCTCTTCCCACTGCGGACTCGCACGAAGTGTCTCATACACCTCCTTCACAAACCTCTGCCCCAGAGCCACATCATGGGATGGATGATCGTCGTTTGCCGGGAACAGATCAACGTCAAAGTACCGTTGCTCGATTACAACATAGTTCGGGAGCTTCCCCATCTTAGCGTGTAGTTTGAACTTCAACTTATAGTCATGGAACTTAGGTATATGCTTGAGCTTCCGCAGGCTCTTGAAGAACAGAGTAGCGGGAATATTCTGGTAATAAATCCCAAAACTAAGGCTATTTTCATCCAACGAATCGAAAATGGTCTTCTGTGGGAACCCATGGATGAGGTCTTTCCTAACGTTACTGGAGGCGCCGTGGGAGGTGGCCGAATGAACGTAGAACCGGTTCGGCTGAGTCGACGCCGGCACCGACGCAAACCACCGGTCCAAAACCGCGAACTCATTTGCTAACTCAGCGTAAACCGGCAACAGCTCCGGTTTGAACCCGCTCATGACGGTTTTCGACAACCCATCAACGCCCATGCTCTCAGCCTGCTGCACGAACCCGCTCATCGGAGCCGGGTTCGCCGACGTATCGTTGCATCCGAATATCTGTTCCCTGATGGCTTGGATAGAGTGGCCCGGGTCGGAGTCAACGAAAAAAGCGTCATCAGAGACTGACACTGCAGGGGAGGTGGGGTCGGAGGCGTTGACCCGGTTGAATTCGTTGCCGCTAAGGCCATCGATATCGGGCCGAGTTCTCTTCAGCCATCCAAGTATGTGATCGAAGGAGCGGTTTTCCATCACTAAAACCACAAAGGTTTTAATGGGTCCCTGAATTTTGTGCTTGGGTTTTCTAGGAAAGGGGAAGGAGCGAGAAACGGAGGGGAATAATAGGAGATATACGAGGACGAAAATAAACAAGTGGGTACGCCGGAGAAAACCCATTTTCCGGTGGCGGCAACGGCGGAGTAGAGTGGATTTTACGAGGGAAACCGGGCCATTCACGACGAAGGATGCGAATATATAGAGTAGTAGAAGAAGAAGACTACAATTACAGGCATATACTGAAAGATCAATCCACACTCATTAACTTGTTTCGCTGACCAATGTCTTTGCTTTGATGTTGCTTTTACGTTTGGTGGTTTTGCTTTTTTTATATTATATTATTATACGTTATCTGTTTATTGAAACACCGTAGAAAAAAAAAAAGGGGGCCACCAGTAAAAGTCAAATTTCGCCAATAAGGTCTAGTTCAGTTGACAAAAATTAGGTCCTATAATTCTAAAGATCATGGGTTTGAATCCCCTACATGGAATGATATTGTTTCTACTGTATAGTAGGTTTATTTGTTACTGTAATAGCAACATATTAGTTTACGTGATATTGTCGATATGATTGTTGTATTTGTCTCTGTCCAATATTGATACTGACAGGACTGATTGTAATCACTTTATTTCAATTAATAAAGTTCATTGCTTTCAACTAAAAGAAAAATCAAATTTCAAAAATAAAAATAAAAGAGTAAAATGTAGTTTTAATTCTGTAATCTAGAAAGTGACATTTTTTATCATGCATGAATATTTTTTTGCAAATTAATACTGTAATTTTAAAATTAATAAAATTCATTGCTTTCAACTAAAAGAAAAATCAAAATTTCAAAAATAAAAATAAAAGAGTAAAATGTAGTTTTAATTCTGTAATTTAGAAAGTGACATTTTTTATCATGCATGAATATTTTTTTGCAAATTAATACTGTAATTTTAAAATTTTGCAATTTTAGCCCCTTTTCAAATAATTTAACTGAAAAATTATATGTAACTTGCATATAAATTTTAAATGAAGTGGTACATGTAGAATGTTTAAATTAAATGTCCAATTAATTGGATTGTCACCTCATCATAATGGTTGAAATCCTCAATTTAATTGGTCATGTGTAACTTACATGCAATTTTTTGATTAAATTGAACTAAAAATAATTAAAATTATCAAATTTATAAAATTATAAAATTAAATTATAAAAATCAATTCGTGTATGACAAAAAAATGTCACCCTCTAAGCTCAAGACTAAAATTATATTTTTCCTAAAGTAAAAAGTGAAATAAAAATTGAAGTTATAATATTTGAGAAAATAATTTAATATTTATAATTTTATTAATAAACTACAAAAATAATAAGAAGTTGTTTATAACTTGTGGTTTCAATTAATTTAATTAAGTAGCACAACAAAAGCGTAAATAAAAAAAAAATACTCTTTTCACTTTATTTTCAACAATAAATTTATATATATTTATTTTAAACCGTTACATTCCCATGAAATTGTTGTGTTTGATTTCATTTTTTGAAAGCAAATATTTTCTGGCAACATCTTGCTTTCTTATTCTTACTAGAAAAATAGTCTTAAAAGTCATATCTACTCTACATTCAAAGTGTTTTAGTCTATTTTTTAGTTTTATTCTCAAAGCTTAACTTTTATTTTTGAAATGTTTTGTATAATAGAGAAATTTTACTCTAACTTTTCAAAATTTATTCTCATTTAAGTATGTTATATATCTTAGTTTATCAAACTTAATTTACAAGTATTCTTAATAAAATGTTTTCATACCTAAAAATATTATGTGATAATATCATGGGCGTTGATACCATAAACAATAATTTCCAACTAAATACTTGTAAAACTGGTACGTATGGTCGATTCCACAAGAATTAGTTCTAAGTTGATCTGTTCAAAAAAAGAAAATAAAAGAAAGGGGGGGGGGGATTGGTTCAATTTTAAAAATGAAAGACAAAATTTAGAGAAGAAGATAAAATGAATGAGAAAGCTTTTCGATTGAAGTTTAGTATATGCTTGATTCCATTGTTGATCATCGATGCATGAATGACAATCGTTTAAGCAGATAAATTAATCATAGTCATTGGTACGACCTTACATTTCCTTAGTTTGTCGTCAGCCAAGGAACGTCCGTTGGCTAATTTCCTAATTAATAAACAACCCTGGGATCGTCCACAAGATTTAATCCACTAACAGTATTAAGGAATAGAAGAGCCCAATTCTAACTAATAAATTCTTACAAGAATTTTATTTAAGTTAGATCATGCATTACCCATAACATAATTTACTAATATGACATAATAAACTATGCTATGTTGCCACTAGTTATTGAACTTAACAAACAATTACACGAATTTGCAAGTTCAATTGGCTAAGCAAACATTCTTGATAATGAAAAATCGGCCGTATCATTCACATATAAGATTTTTTGTATTAAAAGCGCAAAGAATAGCATGGATATCAGTTAAACGAAAGTAGAGAGAACAAGTTAGATCTCACAATGTTTGAGAATCAAGCATTTACCATAACTTCAACTGGAAAATAGTAAAATTAGCCGAACATATTAACGAAAGAACACATAAAGAAAAAATAAAATTCCATTTGTAGAACTCGGTAAAGTGCAGAGAAAACTAGAAGATGGAATCCTAAGTTCTAAGATCAAAAGATACCCCTATTTATACTACTAATACCCTAATGAATGTGGACTAAAATTGGGGTGGATACATAATTATTCTAATTAAGTCAATGAAATTGAAATCACATAATCCTAGTAAGTTCTCAAATCAACAAAACATTTCCTCGAATTGATGCAACCAGGATCTTCTTTCCATTTTTTTTCCTGCAGACTCATATGTAAGTAGGGCGTGGGCACGTCTAACCGAGTCTGTCAGTCTGTCAAAACTTTCTTCCTTCCTTATTTGCCTCCAATTTGCCCCTTTTAGATCAAAGTGTCCATTTTGCTTCGTTAATTACTTCATGCTGAAAAGTGCAGGATATTTCATGATGAGGAGTATTTTAGCACTTGCAAAAATACATATTTTACCTAAAATGTGGCAGATTTACACATTTAACAAATACCCTCACACATAGCCTTTTGTTCGCCCTCGAGCAAAGAATCAGAATGTGAACACTCTCAAGTTAAGATGTAACGGCATGCTTCAAGAATCACACAGTTCATCACACTCAAGTTAATATGTAAACGCATGCATCAAGAATCATACACTTCATAATAGAGATGACCCAACAATTTTTTGAAACAAGTGTCCACGTAATGATCATTACCAAAATAAAATGCATGCAACTAAGGGACCATTTTCTCATTGCTCCCCAATCGCTCGAGTGTATGTGGCTATGTGTTTCACTCAAACTTGCAATGACAATGCTTCACCATATGTTTGCTTATGCATCAAATCTCCACCACTTAGAAACATACACGCACATGAATCAAAAAGGTCTTTTGACTTTGGTTGTAATGAGACATTGGTTTGGGATAGGAATTTTATAGGCAAAGGGTGTTAAAAACCTAGAAGTTCAAAATAGAGCATCAATAAAACGAGTGAACAATTATTCAAAGCTCTCAAGTGACCCATCAAGCAATTGAATTTCATTTATCCCAAGCGTCTAAAACTTCTCGAACTATGCCTCTTTTTGGAGAGATTGTTTCCCATATTCTTGATTCTTTTTTTTTTTTTTACTTTTTTTGTGGAAAGAATATTTCTTTATGTTTTCTCTGCCAACTTTTTCTTCCTTTTTGTTTTTCTTTTCTTCGAATTTTTTCTGAATTTTCTTTTGTTTTTTTCTTTTCTTCTGTCCTTTTTTCTTTTATGATGAGGCATAGAACGAGGTAACAATGATGGCTCATACCAATTCAAAGTAAAAAACCACAATTATTACACCCCGACACTTGTGTTGGAACATATTCCACAAAGTTCAAACCCAAACATTTGTTTTGATAATCATTTCTTTAGATCGTACGTCCGTTTACCGTGATGCTCTAGTTTGTTCTTGAAGGGCTCAATTTCAAGGTTTTGAAAGAACAATGGAGTATGTTTGTAAGTGATTGTTTCAAACAAAAATAAGGCATTAAGGCTCAAAGTGGGTTCACTAAAGTTAGAATGTCATATGGTGGTTTTTTGGGCAAAGAGTGATTTCAATTCTAGTGCCTTTATCATTTTCAGATGTATGCATGTTTGTGTGGTCTCAATATGATTCAAAGCAACTTCTAGGAAGTCAAAGTCACAGAAGTATTCTCTCAAGAAGGATTTTTTCTCAAGAATGATATTTTTTTTCTTTTTCGACCTCAAAACCTCACAAGGTGTGTCAGATCCACTAACTTCACACATATAGAGTTTGATTCAAATCATCATCATGAAGACAAGTTCTCAAACCATGAATCATCTAAAGCATGAAGTATATATCCTATTCACATGTCGCATCATCAAATCATGAGTGGATCACAAAAAAACTTTTCAAGCACGATTTCAACAAAAATAATTTTCATCATTTAGTCAAAGAAAAAAAAAATCCATCGCAACAACCAACAAGCACAACAACTCAATATATCCAACAAACAGTGAACACCCCCACACTTAATTCCACATTGCCCCCAATGTGCAACGTAGATATACACATGCAACTCAAGGATGGAAATAATAAAGAGAAAGGAAAGAGAACATCCCCGAGTGCATTGCGCGTGATCGGTCAAGCGGTTGGTGGATGGGCTGTTAGTGCTATGCTGGCGTGCAAGATCGATCAAGGGAAGGGCAATTTTGTTCAGTTGTACATAAGGAGTTGAAAGTTTGGTGATAAGTTCGCCCTAATTGGGCTTTTGTATTTTTCAATTTTTGATTTTTTTTAAATAAATAAAATAAAAGATGAAAATGCAGAAGAGTGTGTAACTGTGTCTTACGAACCATATTGCTGATTTGTTAGACGTGGGCACGTCTAATGACAATTACGAATCAGTAATTTGGGTTCTTTTAGATAGATTTGTATGGTCCAATAGGCGTGGGCACTCTTAACAACAACAACAACAAATTAGTCTGATTTTCAAATTCAGACATATTTGAATGGACTATTAGGCGTGGAAACGCTCCATGGACTGGCCTACAGACTAATTTGATTTCTGTGCTTAACGTAGGCACGCTTGATGCAGAGAATTTTATGCATGAATCAACCTGTATAAATCTCATGTTAATTACAACACTCAAATGAATTGAAAAAAAAAAAAGAGAGAGAAAAGGGTAGAGAATCATGGATTGCCTCCCACGTAGCGCCTTTTTTTAACGTCTTTGGCTAGGCGTTGTACCTCAACTTGAATACATTGGGCACTCTAAGTCCTCTTCTTCAACGTAATACACCCAATGATGGTGTGGACCTAGGAAAACTTTGAGGCCCACGAGAAAATCCTTCCTCGGACTTATCTTGTCATGAAAAGCTTTGTTCTTATAAGTTCTTGCCCTACATATGAAGTCTTTCGCACCATCGAACTTAGCATTTTCTTGCACCAAACGATAAATAAAGTATTTAAGTTTGCATTTGCTCATGCACAACGCCTTAAGAAACTTTGCTTAGTGAGGTATTCATTTGATCGTGTCAAGTAAGGGAATGTTTACCACGACTTTGCAAAAAGTTTCAAGTATTTCCTTCTGATCTTCCTCCTTCTGGTACTTGGCATGAAGGACAAGCGGATTCTCCCGGGAGCGCGAGTGAAAGCGAGAAGCGTGCGTTATTTAAAACAATACATATCAAAAGATCCCAAGAGGTGTACCCTTGGGTACTCAACCCAGCGTTCGATGTAGAATATGATAGAAAAAGCGACATATCATATAGAGCATAGATTTAACATGTAGGGATCTACAAAGGCATAAACCCAAATATTACCTTTGTAGCTTTCTTTGTATACGGCTACGAGCATTGTTCCGCGGCTGGAAACGTTCACCAAGTTCAAAACTATGAACTCTCTAACGTAGTCCACAACCACACTGGGAGAGATCTCGTTTTTCTTGCTAAAGAAAAACGGATCTAGAGGAGAAGATCGAAGAAGAGACTACACTATTAAGTTAGTGTTCCTTCTTGATCTTGCTTTGTTCTTCAACTGATCCTAGATCAATGAAGGAACATAGGGGATAGTATGGAGAGAGAGAGAGAGGGGGAGAGAGGGGGAGAGAGGGCCAAAACTTAGAGAGCGTAGGGAGAGTGTGTGTTCTTCTTTTTTCTAGAAAACGATGAATAATTAATACTCTTCTTTGATGATAGTATATACACACATATATATACTTCATTAATGTGATTATTGGAATGTGTCTAGGTTCATCCAAGGATGTCTAGATACATTCCAATCAATCCTCACTAATCATCAATCAAGCCTACCATTTCATAAGGTATGATTTAATCATATCAAATGAAAGAGGCTTGATTGAAGTTGATTTGTCTTTTTCCAAAGAGACAAGTCAACTCCTCATCAAAGGCCATGTACGGCCAATTTTTATGCTTCCAAAAGAAGCAATTTTCGGCCATCCTCTTTTGGGAAGAAGCCCAAATTCTTCTAATTCCAAAAGTAAAATTAACACATCTCTTGGGCTAAGATTTAATGGACCGAATTTTATTGTAATCCAATTGCAAAAAAGTCCAAGAATTAAATTCCATTTAATTCATGGTCCATTTAAATAATTTCTATTAATCTTTTAATCCAATTAAAAGATCCAAGCTTCGATGCTCTACTTAATCAATAAATCCCATTTATCAATAAAACGAGGGCCCAATACAATATCGGCCCGTCCGAACGTCACCTTTGTTAACCATCTCTCTGAGCAGATGGTAGCATCTAAGAATATGCTTGGATCGGTGATGAGATCTCGGTTCCTTTGGTTGCTCTATCGCCCAGTTGTTATCGCAGAAGATAACTACTGATTCAACAATGCTAGGCACTGTTAGAATAGGTGGCCATAAAGCCAATAGGTTTGGCGTTTTGTAACCTATTTGACAAGTTGATGTAATGTAATATTACATGATGAATAAGATGAGTGTTCGTCACCAATGGTACCTTTTTTGTTGCGCTCATCTTACATATGCTAAAATGGTGTTTTACTTATATCGCAACAAAGCCCACAAACCACGGTTAACAACTCATGCAGTTGGGCCACGCATTGGATAGTGGTCATGAAACCAACTGATTGAGAGTTGGGTCTGAAACGTTCCAAGTCGAGGACCTCAAGACAGGGCATCGAGACTTCTATTGAGACTTGCATCAAGAGTCGTGTTCATTGGATGAGTACCGTGTTTCATCGGCGACAGGTGTGGGACGCCTACACGATCTTGATAGGTTGGTCAACTGGGGTCGAGCCGACTGGACTGACTCGCGGGGATCATCATATGGAAGCCTTGGAGGCTTGGTCGGTATGATTGTATTTCCCCGGTTCCGATAGTACGGGAGTAGTCCTCAGACTTGAGGAACCATGGCAGTCATATGCACAGTACAGCTGTATCTTGGATCTGGTGAGAGGTGATCATTCTGTAAGATGATCATTATAAGCCTTGTCTAGTACATTCAGAATGTGTAGCGAGGACGGTGGATTCCAAGAAGAGGATCTGTCCCCTGTCAGTATGTGACAGAGGTATCTCCTATGCACTGGGAGATACGTTCATGCTGTTTAAGGCTGTGGCCACAGTGGTTAGTTGAACAGCGAATGGTTTCCTATGTCGACGCAATGAAGCATACGTAGTCTCGAGTATTAAGCATAGATGCCTAGTCAAGGATGGAAACCGACGCCCAATTTCATACCCTAGACTAAAGCCGGGAGACGGTAGACGAAAGGACCGTACCCGTACGGAATCGGCGCCTAAATATTCATGCCAACATTCACCTAGTCTCTAGTGCCATGGACCATTGCTAGGCGACCACCCATGGTAACGGGCCTTTGTGGGACATGGGGCCAAGTCTAGCTGAGGGTGAACCTAAAGGGTCACACACAAATCACCGAGAAAGTTGAGAGATTGACTTGGAGTCAATCTCGAAGGATAAATAAGTAATTGGATTACTTAAGGGATAGTCCATTGGAGGACGGGCCGATATTGTATCAGGCCCTCGTTTAATCGGTAAATTGGATTTGTCGATTAAATATGGAAAGTCGAGATGTTGGATCTTTTGATTGGATTAAAAGAGCAATGGGAATAATTTAAGTGGACATTAAATTGGATTTAATTTTGGGTTCCTCGTAATTGGATTACGATAAAATCCGGTCCGTTAAATTTTGACCCGAGAGGAGAATTAATTCCTATTTTGGAATAGGAAGAAGTTGGACTTCTTCCCATATTGAGCATGGATGAAAATGCTCCCTTGGAGGAAGCAAAATTCAACCATTTTCCATGCAAGGTGGCGGTTGACTTGTCTCTTTTGGTAAGAGATAAATCAACTCCAATCAAGCCCTTCCCTTTTGGTATGATTTGATCATACCTTAAAAGTTGGTAGGCTTGATTGAAGAATTAATGGTGATTGATTGGGATGTATCTAGACATCCTTGGATGAACCTATATACATTCCAATAATCACATTAATTATGTATATATATGAGTATATACAACACCTTGTGTATTAGAATCATAATTCATCTTTTCTAGGAAAAGAAGAAGAAAAATTCGGCCTCCCTCTCCCTCATACATCTCGGGCACTCTCTTCCTCTCCCACTTGTGTTCTTCATTTGATCTTGGATCAAAAGGAAGAACAAAGTAAGCTTAAAAGAACACTAATTCATAGTATTTATTCTCTTAAACCGATTCCTTCACAAACCCATTTTTTTTCTAGCAAGCAGAACGTGTGTTAACTTCCGGTGTGGTGTGGATCACCTTTGGAGAATCCATAAGTTTGGATTTTGTGAACATTCCAGAGAAGGAACAACGCAAGTAGCCGCGCACACGTGAAATTTACAAAGTTAACGGTTTATTATGCTTTTGTAGATTTATTTTTCATCTATGCTCTGTGTTATATATGTTTAAATATTAATACATCCTACATCGAACGCCCGGTTGAGCACCCAAGAGTACACCCCTTGGGATTACATTTATTTAATTGTTTAAATTTACATATTATTCACGCTTTCTCGCTTCCACTCGCGCTCCCGGGAGGATCCGCTTGTCCTTCAAGTGGTATCAGAGCCCGGTTCGATGTAAGGGAAATAGATCTATGTGCTTGGCATGATCTACTTGCTTTTATGGCTTTAATGGCTTGTTCGATTGCATGAATATATGAATAAATATGATGATTCAATTGTTTAAATTTGATGGACGTTAAGCATGCTAATTTTGTGAGATTGGATCTAGAATTACATGCTCATTTTCAGTTTATTATTGCTGATTTGTGCTGAAAAGAATGACGAAAAATTATGAAAAAACGGACAGCAGCGGCAGCGGTTGGCTGCCGCTCCTGCCGGCCGGTCACTGGCTAGCAGGTGCGCTGGTGGGGATGGGCAAAGGGAAAGGGAAGGCCCGTGCTTCTCAGCGGTCCAAGGCAAATGCTGTCTGCAAGCATTGCCAAGGAAAGGGGCATTGGAAGAGGGAGTGCCCACAACTCCTCTCCAACCCAGGTATGTTTGTGGTTGAAGTAAACATGATAACTAATTCTGCTTCATGAGTATTGGATACCGGGTGTGGTGCTCACATCTGCAATGATTTGCAGGCCCTGCAAAGAAGCAGAAGGCTAACCAAGGATGAGATTATCCTGAGGCTAGGCGATGGCAAGGCCGTTGCTGCGGAAGCCGTAGGATCAATGGAGTTAGCCATTAGTAGTTATGTTAGGATTGTACTGAACGATTGTTTCTATGTACCTAGCATGATTAAAAACATTGTATCTATCCCGGTCCTTGACAAGGAGGGATATTCATTTACCATCAATAAAAATGATTTTTTCATTATAAATGATGGTATTTCTCATTTGCTTGGTACATTGGTAAACGGTCTGTACATAGTTCAATAGTCTAATTAGATTATGACTGCGGAACACAAATGAAAACGGGATAATCATGATGACGCATAGATATGGCATGCGAGGTTAGGTCATATCTCTAAAGATAGGATAATAAGGTTGGTGGACTCAAAGAGTCTAGAAATAGATGATTTGGACAACCTACCGACCTGCGAATCCTGCCTGAAGGGAAAGATGACCAAGAAATCTTTTGTTGGACAAAGCACGCTAGCCAACGGTCTGTTGGATTTGATCCATATGGACGTCTGTGGCCCACTAAATACTCAGGTTAGAGGTGGGTACTCGTACTTCATAACCTTTACCGATGATCACTCACGGTATGGTTATGTTTACCTGATGAGGTACAAGTCTGAAGCCTTTGGAAGGTTTAAGGAATACAGACTTGAAGTAGAAAACCAAACCGGTCGAAAGATCAAAGCCCTTCGGTCAGACCGAGGTGGAGAGTATTTGAGTGGTGAGTTTACTGATTACCTAAAAGAGAATGGGATTCTCTCTCAGTGGACCCCTTCTGGAACACCACAGCTTAATGGTGTGTCTGAAAGGATGAATCGGGCCTTGTTGGACATGGTCTGATCCATGATGAGTTTTACTGAACTCCCCTTATCCTTATGGAGATACGCTCTTAAGACGGCAGCCAAAGTTTTGAACTTGGCTCCATCTAAGAAGGTATCCTAGCGCCATATGAGATATGGCATGGCAAGCCTGCCTCCTACAATACTTGAAAGTGTGGGGTTGCCCCGCATATGTCAAGAGATTAGTGGGAGATAAACTGGACTCGAGGTCTAGTTTATGCAGGTTCATTAGCTATCCGAAAGAAACTGCGGGGTATTATTTCTGTGATCCCTCCGAGCAAAAGGTTTTTGTCTCGCGAAACGCAGTGTTCTTGAAAAAGGGTTTTCCATCGGATAGTCGACGCGATGAGGTACTCCTTGAGGAATCAAGTGAGGTACCCCATGAGGCGGCAGTGACATCTGAGCCGGTAGTTTCCACTGATAATGTTCCAGTCCTCCGTAAGTCAGCCAGAGTATCCCATGCACCTGATAGGTATGGATTTCTGGGCCTGACCGATCAATTAGATAATGATCTAAAGACGTACGGAGAAGTAATGTCGGACATCGATTCGGATAAGTGGCTTGAAGCCATGAAATCCGAGATGGACTCGATGTGTACAAACCAGATTTGGACCCTAGTGGACCACCTAGAGGTAGGTAAAACCCGTAGGGTGTAAATGGGTCTACAAATGTAAGCTTGGAGCTGACGTGGAGGTTACAACCTTCAAAGCCAGGCTTGTGGCGAAGGGTTACACTCAGCGACCCGGGGTCGACTTTGAGGAAACCTACTCGCCCGTAGCAATGGCTAAGTCCATTTGGATACTGCTTGCCGTAGCAGCATGGTATGACTATGAAATATGGCAGATGAACGTGAAAACGGCCTTCTTCAATGGTTTCGTAGAGGAAGAGATCTATATGGATCAGCCGGAAGGTTTCACATCTGTTGGAGAAGAGTAGAAGATCTGCCGTCTCCAAAGGTCCATCTATGGCCTCAAACAAGCTTCCCGAAGCTGGAACATAAGTTTTGATGAAGTCATACGGGGATATGATTTCATCAAGAACGAGTCCAATCCTTGTGTATACAAGAAGATCTGTGGGAGCTCGGTTGCGTTTCTGGTGCTTTACATGGATGACATCTTGCTCATTGGGAATGATGCTAAGATGTTGGGTACCACTGAAGCTTGGTTGTCAACGCAATTCTCCATGAAGGATATGGGTGAGGCATCCTACATCCTTGGCATCAATATCTACAGGGATAGATCTAGAAGGATGTTAGGAATGGCCCAGTCCTCGTATATTGAGAAAGTCTTGAAGAGATTCAAGATGGAGAACTCAAAACGAGGATTCCTTTCTATGAGGTATGGAATGAAGTTATCCAAGAAGCAATCTCCTAAGACTGATGAGGAGCTTAAACGGATGTTGGACATCCCCTATGCTTCAGCCGTAGGCAGCATATAGTATGTTGTTCATTGCACTAGACCTCATGTGGCTTTCGCTTTGAGCGTAACTAGTCGATATCAGTCGTGTGCCGGGGAGGCGCACTGGAGTGCGGACAAGACTATCCTGAAGAACTTGAAAAGGACTAAGGACATGTTCTTGATCTACGGCGGTGGAGAGTTGATACTGGAAGGCTATAGCGACGCTAGCTTCCAGTCGGATGACGATGATGCCAAGTCTCAGTCTGGTTATGTATTCAGACTTAATGGTGGCGTGGTTGCTTGGAAGAGTTCCAAGCAGGCTACCACGGTGGACTCCACCATAGAGTCTGAATACATAGCAGCTTCGGAAGCTGCTAAGGAGACGGTTTGGTTTATGAGCTACATCCAAAGGTTGGTGTAGTACCTAGCACTGCTAAGCCTGCAGTTATCTTCTACGATAACAGCGAGGCAATAGCGCTAGCAAAGGAACCGAGATCTCATCACGATCCAAGCATATTCTTAGATGCTACCATCTGCTTAGAGAGATGGATAGCAGGAGTGACATTCGGTTGGACCGAGTCAGCTCTGCAGAAAACATAGCAGATCCACTTGCTAAGCCCATGTCGCAAGTTGCCCATACTCACCATCTGGATAAGAGGTTCGAGGTCAATGGGTGATTGGGTTTAGGTCAAGTGGGAGATTGTTAGAATAGGTGACCAGAAAGCCAATAGGTTTGGTGTTTTGTAACCTATTTGATAACTTGATGTAATGTAATATTACGTGATGAATAAGATGAGTGTTCGTCACCAATGGTACCTTCTTTGTTGCGCTCATCTTACATATGCTAAAACGGTGTTTTACTTATATCACAACAAAGCCCATAGACCAGGGTTAACAATTCATGCAGTTGGGCCACGCATTGAATGGTGGTCATGAAACCAACTGATTGAGAGTTGGGTCTGAAACGTTCGAAGTCGGGGACCTCGAGACAGGGCATCGAGAGTCCTATTGAGACTTGCATCAAGAGTCATGTTCATTGGATGAGTGCCGTGTTTCATTAGCGACAGGCATGGGACGCCAACACGATCTTGATGGGTTGGTCGACTGGGGTTGAGCCGACTGGACTGACTCACAGGGATCATCATATGGAAGCTTTGGAAGCTTGATCGGTATGAGTGGATTTCCCCGATTCCGATAGTACGGGAGTAGTCCTCAAACTTGAGGAACCATGACAGTCACGTGCACAAGACGGCTATATCTTGGATCTGGCGAGAGAAGATCATTCTGTAAGATGATCATTATAAGCCTTGTCCAGTGCAGTCAGAATGTGTAGCGAGGACGGTGGATTCCAAGAAGAGGATCCGTCCCCTATCAATACGTGACGGAGGTATCTCCTATACATAAGGTCTAGGGCTATTGTGATCATCCCATGTTCATTCCATCAACACATAATGCATAATTATACCAAATAATCATGCCAACATAGATATTCAAAATATCCAAGTGATGTCCAACATCACACGATATAAACATATAGACAATGTACATGCTTCAAATTAAATTTAATAGAATTCGTACACAATGCATCCAATGCATGTAGAAAATCCCAAATTAATTAAGCCAAATTGATCTAAGGAAAAGTCCAATAATTCCAAAATAAAATATGCAAAATTAATTCATTTTCAGAAAGTATGCAAAAATTACCCAAAAATTAAATTTTTAGAAAAACATAAAAAACCAGCACAGAACGGCCCAGCCGTCGTGCCTACAGACCGGCCACCTGTACAGGTTCGCACGCGCGCGCTCGCCCCATGCAATGCGCTGGCCCGACCAGCAGCCTGCGCGCGCAAGCGGAAGCCCAACGCTGGCCACGTTACGCGTAGGTGTGAGCTCGCGCGTGCCCACCAGCCAGTGGCCGACCAGCAGGGGCGGCAGCCAACCGCTGCCGCTGCTGTACTGTTTCTCTTCGTTTCATGGTTTTCTGTTTCTCATTTCAGCACATTTATGTATAAAACAACTGAAAATAAATATGGTATTTTAAGATCCAATCCATAAAATTACATATGTGACGTCTATCAAATCTAAACATATGAACGAGTTCATCAATCAATATATTCACACATATAAACATGCTCGTAAAGCCGTAAACGCAAATAAAACATGCTAAGTACATAGATCTATTGCTCCTTAAATCGAACATGGCTCTGATGCCACTTGAAGGACAAGCGGATCTGCTGGGGAGTGCGAGCGAAAGCGAGAAGCGTGCGTTATTTAAGACAATACGTATCAAAAGATCCCAAGGGGTAGTGTACCCTTTGGTGCTCAACCGGGTGTTCTATGTAAAATATGATAGCAAAAGCGACATATCATATAGAGCATAGATTTAACACGAAGGAAACTACAAAAATGTAAACCCAAATGTTACGTTTGTAGCTTTCTTTGTATACGGCTACAAGTGTTGTTCCATGGCCTAGAAATGTTCACCAAGCTCAAAATTACAAACCCTCTAACGTAGTACACACCAAACCAGGAGAGATCTTGTTTTTCTTGCTTGAGAAAAATGGATCTCGAGGAGAAGACTGAAGAAGAGACTACACTATTAAGTTAGTGTTTCTTCTTGATCTTGCTTTGTTCTTCAATTGATCCTAGATTGATGAAGGAACAAAGGGGATGTATGGAGAGAGAGAGCGCGCTGAACCTTAGAGAGTGTAGGGAGAGTGTGTGTTCTTCTTTTTCCTAGAAAAATATGAATAATGAATACTCTTCTTTGATGATAGTATATATATATATGTATGTACTTCATTAATGTGATTATTGGAATGTGTCTAGGTTCATCCTAGGATGTTTAGATACGTTCTGATCAATTCCCACTAATCATCAATCAAGCCTACTATTTCATAAGGTATGATTTAATCATACCAAATGAAAGAAGCTTGACCAAATGAAAGAAGCTTGATTGGAGTTGATTTGTCTCTTTCGAAAAGAGACAAATCAACTCCTCATCAATGGCCATGTATGGCCAATTTTTATGCTTCCAAAAGAAGCAATTCTCGGCCATCCCCTTTTAGGAAGAAGTCCAACTTATTCTATTTCCAAAATTTGAATTAACATATCTCTTGGGCCAAGATTTAATGGACCGAATTTTATTGTAATCCAATTACAAAAAGTCCAAGAATTAAATCCCATTTAATTCATGGTTCATTTAAATAATTCTCATTAATCTTTTAATCCTATTATAAGATCCAAGCTTCGATTCTCTACTTAATCGATAAATTTCATTTATCGATAAAACGAGGGCCCAATACAATATCGGGCAGTCCATCCAATGGACAATCCCTTAAGTAATCCAATTACTTATCATCCTCTGAAATCGACCCCAAGTCAATTTTTTCACATCCTCGATGATTTCTATGTGATCTTTTAGGTTTACCCTTAGCTAGACTTGAGCCCGTGTCCAACAGGAGCCTGTTACCATGGGTGGCTGTCTAGCAATGATTCATGGAACTAGAGACTAGGTGAATGTTGGCGTGAACATTTAGGCGTCGATTCCGTACGGGTACAGTCCTTCCGTCTACTGTCTCCCGGTCTTAGTCTAGGGTATGAATTGAGCATCGGTTCCTATCGTTGATTGGGCATCTATGGTTAATACTTGACACTACACATGCCTCATTGTATCGACATAGAAAACCATTTCCTGCTCGATCAACCATTGTGGTCATAGAAAACCATCTCACGGCTGTCGCTGATGAAACACGACACTCATCCAATGAATACGACTCTTGGTGTAAGCCTCTATAGGACTCTCAATGCCCTATCTTGAGGTCCTCGACTTTATCAATTGATTTTCATAACCACCATCCAATGCGTGGCTCAACTGCATGAGTTGTTGATCGTGGTCTGTAGGCTTGTTGTGATATATGTAAAACGATATTTAACATATGGAAAATGAGCACAACAAAGATAACACCAATGGTAATGAACACTCATTTTATTCATTACATAATATTACATTACATCAAGTTGTCAACTAGATTATAAAATGCCAAACCTATTGGCTTTCTAGTCACCTATTCTAACATGGCAAGTTTCTTCAGGAAGGGAGGTTTGGTCACCAACACCTTGGGATGCTCCTCGTCGGTTGTTTTGGGCTCGTCAATTTGCTTTTGGGCAATTTCCACCTCTTGTTCTATTTCACCTTGCTGGACATGCCTATGCTTTGGTGTTATTTTCGTCCTTGATAGGTTGTAACTCTTTTTCACTGCACAGGACAATAGCACTAGCGGCTTGTTTAGAATTAACAACAATTTGAGAGAGTAACTCAAATTTGGACTCTGACTAACTGATCGATGTTGTCAGTTGGCTCATCTGAGACTCCAAGTTCTGTATGCTTGTGTTGTGTAGGAATCCAAGTTTTGAATGTTACTAACAAGTTTTCATCATGTCCTCCAGAGACGTACTTGGTTTGGAGTTAGATGAAGGAGGTGGCACATGTGGTTTGTTCTGAAAATTTTGAGAAGGTTGAGGCTGGGAACCGTAGCTAAGGTTGGCATGATCCCTCCATCCTAGATTGTATGTGTTGAAATAGGGATCATATCTGCTTTGTGGTAGTTCGAAGAATCCTCCTATTTTCGGGGAGAGGTTATTGTAGCGTAGGGCACAAATTAGTGGGATGTCCCGTGGAATTGCAAATTCCACAAGCCTTCACTCATTTGGAGTATCCTGCAACAATACTTTCGATAAGGGATGTAAGTTTGTTTAGACGAGCATCAAAGGAAGACATGTTTTCCCTATGTAACTAAAAAGAAATTAAATTAAGGACACCAATCCCCAACAATGGCACCAAAATTTGCTGGGCGTCAAAACCACCAAAACTTATTTCCTACTAAATACTTGTAAAAGTGGTAAGTAGGGTCAATTCCGCAAGGATTGGCTTTAAGTTGATCTCTTCAAAAAAAGAAAATAAAGAAAGGGGGGTGTTTGATTCAGTTTTAAAAATGAAAGCCAAAATTTAGAGAAGGAGATAAAATGAATGAGAAAGCTTTCCCATTGAAGTTTAGTATATGCTTGATTCCGTTATTGATTATCGATGCATGAATGATAATCGTTTAAGTAGATAAACTGGTTATATCATTGGTACGATCTAATGACCTTACCTTGTCGTCAGCTAAGGAACGTCCGTTGGCTAATTCCCTAATTAATAAACAACCCTGGGAACGTCCATAAGATTTAATCCAATAACAACATTAAGAAACAAAAAGGCCCAATTCTAATCAATAAATTTCTATGAGGATTTGTTTAAGTTAAGTCATGCATTACCCATAACATAATTTACTACTATGACACAATAAACTACGCTACGTTGCCACTAGTTATTGAACTAAATAAACAATTACACGAATTTGCAAGTTCAATTGGCTAAGCAAACATTCTTGATAATGAACAATCGACCTATCATTCACAAATCAGATTATTTGTATTAAAAGTGCAGAGAATAGCATGGATATGAATTAAGCGAAAGTAAAGAGCACAAGTTAGATCTCACAATGTTTCGGAGTCAAGCATTTACCATAACTTCAACTGGAAAATAGTAAAACTAGCCTAACATATTAATGAAAAAACACATAAAGAAAAAGTGTAATTCCATTAGTAGAACTCGGTAAAGTGTAGAGAAAACTAAACGATGAAATCCTAAGTTTTGAGATAAAAAGATGCCCCTTACAAATAGGAGCCTACCTATTTATACTACTAACACCCCAATGAATGTGGACCAAAAGTGAGGTGGATACTGAATTGTTCACCTAATCCTATTAAGTTCTCAAATCAGCAAAACATTTCCTTGAATTGATGCAGCCAGGATCTTCTTTCCATTTTTTCCTGCAGACTCATATGATAAGTACGGTGTGGGCACGTCTAACCGAGTCTGTTAAAACTTTCTTCCTTTCTTATTTGCCTCCAATTCGCCCCTTCAGCTCAAAGTATCCATTTTGCTTCCATTAATTACTCCATTCTGAAAAGTGCAGGATAATTCATGATTAGGAGTATTTTAGTACTTGCAAGAATACATATTTTACCTAAAATGTGACAGATTCACACATTTAACATAATACAAATATTATCTTCCATCATTTTAATAGTTTCATCGATCCGTAAAACAATGTATATTTTTCTCGCCAAATTGAAATTACTTATGGTTACTCATCTTCATAAAAAAAAAAAAAAAAAGTCAAACTTCCAAGTTCAAGATAAGATATTAAAGTCTAGAGTAAATTACATCGACAATTTTTTAGATTAAGTTTAATTACACAAATGCTCATTACCTTTAGTACATCCCTGCACCTGAATGGTTTTTTTTGTTAAATTTCACCACTGAACGGAGGTACTTGTAATTACAATTATAATCTCTAGTGATGTATTTATAATTTTGTTAAATTTTGTAAAATGTTTTTATATAACTTAAATATAACCTCAAAGAATTTTAATATAATTTTCCCTAAAATTTAATTTCAATTCAAGTAAATGAAATCATTTCCCCATATCTATATTTTACTTTATTGAGTTTAATGTAATTTACCCTATATGATATAAAAAGTAAGTAAATTATCCTCTTATAAAAAATAATAGCAATTTATCTTAAATGTGTTTGTTTTTTACACATTGCACATATCACAGCGGGTTAACTTGCAATTTTTTCCCTTTACTATATTAGAGAATTTCATTAGATGACGTTTCACTTTGATGACTCGTAAGATGGCAATCTTTATCTTGGAAATGTTTGAGGAAGTTGTTAGTTAGTGGGGGCAACAACTCTTATGGTTGGTAAACCATTGAAATATGATGTTTGAGCTCTTCTATTATTTTAAAAATCTAAATTCTATGATAAATTTTTAGTTATTTAAATTATGTTTCTAGCTTTTTTTGGGCTAAATAGTTCTTCTATACTTTTCATTTTATTTCCTAATGTATCTTTTATTATAATTTTTTTTCCAGATTTAGTGATATTAAAATTTTATTTAAAAAATAATGTTTAAAATTTACAGCTTCTTATAAATTGTCAAATATTTTTGACAATGTTAATTATTTATGTTAAAGATCTATGTTAATATGAGTAAACCATGACGTAACTATACGCAATATGCGTATAATTTTATTCAAAAATATGCTATATAACTTATATATTTTATATTCAACATCATGTGCAAATATTTAAAATATATCATATCATTACTAACAAAATTATAGAATATTATATTATTATATGTATAAATATTCTTTTTTTACTCTACATATATATGTTCGTTATAATATTTTAAAATTTCATTGATAATTTTTTTCTTAAATATATATATATATATATATATAAACTCAATGCAAAAACTATTTAATTTTTTGGATAGTTAAGCAAAAATATAAGGATTGTAAATTTGTAGAGTGTATAGAGATTTTCATAAATTTTGGGTAATATTTATTTTAAATAAAAAATTTATAACAATTTAAGTTATAATGGTCGATTGTATAAACATATCTTAGGGGGAGTAAATAATAAGGACATTTTCATCATCGAAATTTTGATCCATATCATGTGGGGGGTTTTTATTAGCTTTTATAGTTTCGGGACATAAATACGACTGTATTCATACTCCATGGTTTCAAAACATATTGATTTTAGCAAGCGATGATGTGTTATTTCTAATAAATGTTAGAAAAATATTATTTTGTAATTAAAAAATTAGTCAATTTTAAATTGTACACCAAGCACCCGACTAAATTGCATGCCGATTTCTTTTAAGGTCTTTGGCATCACGAAAATTAATATACCGTTCTCTAAAAAAATAATAATAATATGCCCTAAATAGGACGGCACCGGGTGGGTTTGAAGCAAATTTAGTAGAACTCTACATCCACAGTTGTTCCTAAAGGCTATTTGCAATAGCTTTTATTTTTAGGGTAAATTATATTAATATTTTTTTTAGATTAGGTTTAAATCGCACAAACATTTTCCACAATTTACAAATTATAAGTACATCATTAAGGTTATAGTTGTAATTACAAGTACACCTTAATATTTAATGATAAAATTTTATACAAAAATCTTCTGGGTACATTGTACTAACACCACCTCAAAAGGTATACCTATAATTTATAAAGCACATGAGGTGTTTCTGGAATTAGGTCTAAGCTCGGGAGTTGTCGATGTAATTTATCCTTGTTTATCATGGGGATAAGTTGCAAGATAAATTGTAAGTTTTGTTGTAGTGAAAGTTGAGGGTATATAAAACAAAAGAAGTGGAAAAAATTGAATTTGGAGTGTTCGGGAAAAATCTTGGTTAGACAAAATCTAACCTCTCATGACATCTCAAATGTTTAAAAAAAGACCCTTTAAAATAAAAATATGGGTTTAATGCAATTTATCTCCCCGTGATATTGTAAATGAGCAAAACAGGGGGAAGTAAATTGATTTATTTTTAAAATTCCAGGGAGGTAAATTAGTATTTTATTTTTCATAAGAGGGTAATTTGCTCATTTGCAATATCATAGGGGGATTGCTTGTATTTTTCCCAATAAAAAGCCCAACAAAAATCCCCTTCTAAAGAAAGATGTTGACATCAAAATATTTTAGAATAAATTACCAATTAAAGCCCAACTAAATCGGCTAATAATTGGGTTCCAAAATGAAAGTCCATAATAAATTTGGGCTTTTCGTGAAAGAAATTAAATTCATAAACTCATTAAATTTGGGTCTTATGTATTTTTATGGATCGATCAAAAATAAATATAAAGTTATTATTTTAGATTGACTAAATCGGGCCAGATACATATTCGAAATGCAGACGATCAAAAGACTAGTCCATGTTAGAGTCCAAAGTGTTCAAGCCCAACAGACATGAGCCCAAGCTATTGTAGTCCTACTCGTGCCTATAAATAAGGCCCTCCACCATTCAAATCAAGAGTTCGAGAGAACATTGGAGACACACGTACAACAAATCAAAGGACTCAAGTCAAAAAACCCTTTGCCACGACGAAGTTCTGCAACCGCAAAGGCTCTACGTCTTCCTCGGTATCAAATCCTTTAAGACCTTGATACCAAATTTCAAGGTGTCACGTAGTTTGCTCCACAAATTCGGAGACGATTACACATCAACGTTCAAGAACAAGCGTCAGTCATTAGATCGAAATTCGGTGTAATTAGTTTTGCAGACACGAAATTTTGTGTGAACAAATTTCTGGCACGCCCAATGGGACAATCTCTGCACCTCATCTCTTCCTCCTGCCTCAAAGTTGAAGTCATCATGTCAAAACACTCAATGGCGCCCAAGAAGGATCAAGTCACCGTCAACACTGCTATCGCCGGTCAATCCTTCACTGGGGGCAAGATTGTTGACACAACCCCTTCAGACGATTCAAATTCAACAAGTCCTATCGAGATCAACTTCAAGTCCATGCATTTCGCTATCGTCCCCACCATGATGACCACGACTACAATGGAGGAACAACTAGCACAAATGATCGAAGTTGTCGCTAATCTCTAGAAGATCATCGAGGAAAAAGACCTTCAAATCGCACAATTAATGAGCAACCAAGAGCATATGAGCGTTGAAGAAACCAACGGCAACCACAAACATACATCCTTCTCAAACCATGTTGAAAACGAGAAGTAAGTGGATAAAGCACAACCAACGCATGATTTCGTGCAGAAGTTTACACATTTTGAAACATCTATTGCATCATGGTCTGTTCAACAATTGCAAGAGATGATCGTCAACACAATTAAAGCCTAATACGACGGAACGACACAAAGCTCGCCCGCGTATTCAAAATTTTATACCAAGCGCATCGACGCCTTGAGGATGCCAATGGGATACCTACCGCCAGAACTGCGACAATTTGATGGATGAGGAAACCCAAAACAACACATCATCCACTTCATAGTGACATTCAACGACGCCAGCACTAACAGTGACGTCTTGGTGAAGCAGATCATCCTATCGCTTAAAGGGAACACTTTCAATTGGTATGTCGATCTACAGCCCGAGTCAATTGATAGTTGGGATGAGATGGAGAGACAATTCCTAAACCACTTCTCAGCACCCGCCGGACGGAGAGCATATATGAACTTAGCAACGCAAGACTGTGGAAGGACGAGCCAGTCATCGATTACATCAACTGTTTGCATGCTTTAAGTCTGAGTTGCAAAGATATACTTTCATAGCCTTGGCGATAGAAATGTGCATCCAAGTTATGCATTGGGGATCTTGTTTACATCTTGCAGGGGATCAAGCCAAGAAGTTTTGAGGAGTTGGCTACCCGAACGCATAAAATGGAGATAAGCATCGCCAATCATAAACCCAGTTTTCAATTGACTACCAAAAGAAGGAGTCAAAAGAGGAAGAAGACTTCGTCATACCTAACATCAAAGAGTCCGTGGCCATCAAAACAACTCATGTCAAATTTCCTCCAAGCGAGAAAATGAGTGAAAGGCCTCAAAACCAACAAACTACATGTAATAAAGGTTGGCTTACTCTGGATGATGAAGAAACGACGACCACGAACGTTGCTAACGTCAATTCAACAAATGACTTACATATAAGAAACGAGGATAAAGCTCTACCATCTCTACCGGCAATGCCACCAAAACTTCAATTGGACAATTTTGAGCCCATACAAAGGGAGGCCTCTGATGATGACATAAAGCCCTTCACCAAGGTGGAATACGTTGTTGATGCCAAGCCCCACCTCAACCCAAACGAGATGCAAGAAGCAACGCCTTCAGAGATCTCAGCTTGTCAACCAATCAAGGAAACGCACTCCAAACCCTCTCATTCAGAAAGCGATGATAAATTTTGTTTTGATATATACCATTAACTTTTTTATATAATTTATTTTAAACTTTTTTACAGTTAAAGTATTTTTTGTCTATGTATTATTTTTTATTTATAGTCGCTCATTTATATAATTTATTTATTTTATCAAAACTAACATAATATATATATATATATATATTTTGTAAACTGTAAATTTTAATAAAAGGAAATCAATTGTACGACACGCTCTTACGCGCAAGCAAAATGCACGCCGTGTAATAAATTAAAGACAGTCATACACTAGAAAAAAATTAATAATTAACCATGGTTAATTGTTAATGTTAAAAATAAATAACCGCAGTGAATAGTCATTCAGAGTTTTTAGGGTGAATAATCTAGGTTTTTACAATGATTTTTGTTTAACTATGGTTAATAATAATTATTTATCATGTTTTAGTCCGTATCCAATAAATTTGTAGTCAATAGTGAATTTTCTTTTAGTGATATCTTCCATAATCTAAAAAGGACAGACGCATGCAAATTGAATCATAAATTAAATAAATTAAAAACTATTAATATATACTAGAGGTGTGGCCCACTCGATGTGTGTGTAAAAATATTTAATTGGTATTTTTATAAATAAAGCAAAATAAATATAATATTGAGATGTATTCGAGAGATGAAATAAATGTTAAGACAAAACAATAATATAAAAATGACTGAGATAAAAATATATAATTTTGAAGTGAGAAAGAAAAATAAAAATAGCTAACACTAAATAATTATTTCCAAAGGTAGTTTTATAGTTGGAGATAGTGGGGTGGGGGTTTTGAAGAGTGAGTAGATGAGAAGTTAATAAATAAATTAATAAATTAAGTTAAATATTGAAATTGACATGCCAAAATAATTGAGACACCAATTCACCCCTTTTCAATTATATATAGTATAGATACATATGTGGCAAAATTACAATTCTAGTCTTGTAACTATAGGTCGTTAGCACTTTTGGTCCTATAACTTACTCCACTTACACATTTAGTCCTTTTTTGATGAATTTAGTGTTGAATATCTCACATTTGGTCCTTTTTTTTTGACAAATTTAGTCTTGCCTTGACTATTTTGATCCCATTCTCACTCGAATAAATCTTATTTTTAGTCCAATAACTATATGTCGTCAAGACAAAATTTGTCAACACAGGAGTAAATTTACCAAAAAAAGACCAAATCTAATATGTGTTGGACTAAAGTCATCAAGAAAATGACTAAAATATGTAAATGAACTAAGTTATAAGATCAAAAATACTAATGATCTAAAGTTACAGGACTAATAATATAATTTTGCCTGTCCTTGATTGTTCAATTAATCAAGTAAGATTCTAAGGTTTGCAATAAAGATATAATTGTATATTTAACTAAAGATTAAGAGAAAAAAAAAAAAGACAATGGTGCGTGTTGTACACCTGCAGTGTGGGTTTTTTTTTTTTACCTATTTCATTCTTTACAAGGGATTTCTTTTGTGATTTTTTTTCCACAGTTTTTTTTAACATGTCATACATATATAGGGTAGGTTGTGTTTAACTTGAAAAAGGTTGATATGTACTATATTTTATTAATAAGCTGCGAAAATTGGTAAGAGAAACTTGTATGTATACCTCTTGACTTAATTTAAATAATTCAAAAATATAAATTATAAATTAAAAACGCTATTCTCAATTTATTTTTTTTAAAAAATAAAATGATTAGCATTGAAGTTAAGCTATTTTCAAACACTCCTTTACTACACTTGCCTTGCCCTGGACCTAGTGAGTTTGACTCCACTATTTTACAATTGAACATTTCTTGAGAGAATCATACGTTTAGTCCTTAATAATACCATTTATTCGATTTCAGTTTTTAAACAATTACTGCTAGGCTTAAATATATTCTTGGTCTTATAATTATGATATTTTGATATTTTTATTATTTATTTTTTTAGGATTGCAAAATAATTTTGTAACTTTTTGACATTTTATGGTATTGGTCCTTTCGGTGCTGAATTTTACAAAACTTGCAAGCATAAATTAATTTTGGTATTTTTATCCTTTATCTTCTAGGGGTTATACACTACAAGAAAATAGGGTATCAGAGACATAAAATTCCGTGTCGAAGCTCTGATTTCGGTTGCTGAAAGTAAATAGCGACGGAAAAAACCATCGCACATTCTGTGGTTGAAAGCACTGTAGCTGAAAGTGAGAGACGGAAATATTCCGTCTCTAAATTGGTGACAGAATAGTTTTGATTTTGTCATAAATCAACAATAAGTTTTTAGAATAATCCGTCGCTATTTTTGAGGCTAATCAGTCAGTGATTCCGTCGATAAAGAAAATTATATTTCGTATGTAATCCGTCTCTGAAGGAGTGATGAGGAGGCAGCAACTGATTTATTGAGTCAGCAGCTTAACTAGAAATATGTAATGAGAACTAATTAAGTTCAACTAATTACGATCAACTCCACCAAAATATATATATAATAACACAATGCAATCCACCATTAATCCCATTGCATTAAGCACAACAAAGCTGAAACATTAACACATAATTAATGCATATATATAAATATATGTGTGTGTTGAACTCAAAAAGCAGTGGGTTTCTGAATCTCCCTAGACTAGAATGATACTTGCAAATCCTAAAAACAAAAATAAGAAAACATCAAGTTTCCTATGAGGATGAGATCTGTGTCCGTGTTTTTCAGATAATTCAAGCATTCTTTTATACACGTACCTTTAGCAGAGTTATGATCAGCATACTAATCAGAAACTAGGGGCGCTCCTGATGATAATTGAAGCATTCTTTATGAGTGTAACTCTAAGGACAGTACTGTTGATTGATCATGTCATGTTTTAGAAAATTTTGTATTGTATGTTTCTGTTGTATGTCCCTGCGTAACTGATTTAAGGGTTGATGATGGGGTGAAATTCGGGAAAGACGTAGCCTAAGCACCTGCGCCAGTCGTCATCAAGAAGCTGAACAAAGACGAGAATAAAAAGTGTAAAGTTTCTATATTCATTCACAAGTCTCTCCAATTATAAGATTTCACCCCCTATTTATAGTAAATTTTAGGGGGTAAAATTACAATGTTGTCCCTCAACTTCCCTCGATCTTACGGCCTAGATTAAATTCTCGGGGGCATTTTCCTCGCTTCACGTGCCCCACCTTCTTTTCAACTTTCACCCCTCCAACTTCCCTTCAACCTCCATTGAGGGCTTTAGTGCAATTATTTAGAAATCCTAGGGGCCTTCTTGCAAATTCCTTCATTTAGCTTTTTATATCCATATCAGTTGATATGGAATTCATTCTAAGTCAAATGATGTTAAGGAATTTCCTTGCAAGATGTTTTGTTTTAATTCCTTGTGTACTCCATATTCCGTTGAATATAATATGTTTCCTCATTTGATGACAAATGAATACATACTTATGGAGCCCAATGCCATATCTAAACGGAACATCACTTAGATACACAAACTTTTCTTTTTTATATACTAGTCATTGTTGCACGCGATCCTCGCGAGCATATAAAAAGAATTGTGTGAGATGAAAAGAAAAAGAAAATTTGTGAAGGAATGAAAAAAACAAAAGTGTGTAAGAAGAAAGAAATATGGAGTGAGGTGAGAGAAATGTGGAGTAGTGGGTTGAGAGGAAAAAACAATAAAATTACTTTTCTGACCAATAATTTTTTGAAGAAAAGAAAAAAATTGAAGGGTAAATTTGGGCGTTCAAAAGTTGGTACGCCAAAAGGTTTTCTTTTATAATAGTATAGATAACCATATACATTTATAGAATTTGGCCTAGCTAGCTGAATGAGAATGAGCGTGGCATTTACTTCCCCACGTTTTATTTCAAGTTGATATTACATCTCGTATGCACAGAATACGTACATAAAATTCACGTCATCTGTATATTTAGAAAAATATTTTACACGCATGTTATGTATATATTCAGCAAAATACAAGATGCAAAAGCAATTTAAGATGGAAGATGGAACTGCCCAGAGAAAAACATAAACTCTTCTTCTAGTAAAATATGAAAACATCAAATAAAAAAACGAACTAGAATTAGGAATTCTAATGACTTGCCAATCTAGAATCTAAAATGTTGTGAAAAAAAGTTGTGTTTACATAAAAATCATACAAAAACATCAAGTTTCCTTCAAGAACCTTAACAAATTCCAAGAATCATTACCAAACACGAGGTGCACCCAAAAACTTCAAATTGTAAACCAAGAAAACGAAAAGTGAATACATGTATAAATATTACATTAACCAAGAAACACTGCAAATTCACAAGAAAAGATCCTAATCAAACTCCGGACCATTTAGTCGAACAAATACAATAGATGAGGAAATGGATAATGGATGGGAGAGTAGGAGTGGGAATGGTAAGTTTTCTGCTTTCCTAACCTGCAACAGACGACAACGGCGCCCCACGGTGGATGAGAACTTCCAGAAGTAGCAACCCCAAATCTTTACTGAAGCTAGCCCTAAAACCCAATAAATATGATGATTTTGCTACTAATTTGAGATTTACAGCAAATCTTATCAAATTTATGCAAAAAAACTGAAACTTTTCGGCGAGAGGAAGGGGGTTTCGACGGGAGAGGAAGAAAGGGCTGGCCACCCGAACATGTGGCACTTTCATTTTATAGTATTAGAGACGTAATTTATATTATTTTAGTGGAATAATATATCTGTCTCTAAACCCATCTCTGAAGCAAACTTTATACAAATTTATTTGAAAAGAAAAATTTCTGTCTCTAATTCCGTCTCTGATATAAACGGATTTGATTCCGTGGCTAATTTTCCGTCTCTGATACCCTGTTTTCTTGTAGTGATAAAATAGTCTTGTAACTTTTTGACAATTAGCAATTTTGGTCCTTCTGGGGTGCAAAAGATGATGGAATAAATCATATCCCATGTTTTTTTTTTTAATTTTTCGTCTATGTTGGCAAAAGTGAACTAATCAGAACAAAAATCCCAATTTAAATGAACAACGTGAGGTGCACATGATTTATTCTGGTAATTTTTGCAAAATCCGGCACTAGAAGGATTAAAACTGCGAAATATCAAAAAGCTATAGAACTCTTTTACAATCCTGAAAAGATAAAGGATAAAAATATCAAAGTGCCAAAACTAAAGACCAAAACTATATTTAAGCCCTTAGTACTTATACTTTTAGTCTTTAAATATGCACCTTTTTTACTATTTTTGTTATTTCTGTCAAGTGGTTGTTAAATCAACCAAAAAATTAATCACGTTCCACGCACGCAAGGCTAGTAATGAGGCATAGAAAAAAAAAACATTCCATCTGATTTTATAGTCAAATAAAAGAAATAACCAAAATCGTAAAAAACGTGTTAATCTAGGGAACCAAAAATGTAAGTGATAATTGTTTAGGGAAATATAAAATAAATAGTATTGTTTATGGATCATAGTATAATTCTCCAATTCTCCAACATTTATATAACTTAATGTTAAATACACATCAATATTTTAAGAGTATGAAGTCTCCCAAACTTGTGGTTAGGGAGGATTCCTCTTAACTTAGAGTTTGTAGTCTCCTATACTTTGTATTGGGATTGGACTCCTTTTGTGCACATCTATAAATAGGGTGCTTCTATGGAACCAAAAAAGATATTCAATTCGATGTATATTCTCTCAAAGCCTCATGTAAATAGCTCTCTCTATTCTCTTTTGGAGAATCACCAAAGTCTCCGAGGGTTTAAGGTGTGTAAATGAGTGGCTTACTCTAATAGTACTCCACGAAGGCGAGCAAGGCGTGTTTGTGGGCTCTTCAATATTTGGAGCAAGATTCGACATGGGGAGATCTTGAAGATGTTCGTGGGGATCTTGAAGGTGCACGTGGGGTAATCTTCAAGAACGAGCAAGACGATGTGTTCGTGATCCAATCGAGGCATGAGCTTGTAGACGAACCAGATCCGGATACGTGGATCGAAATAGTTTCCGCTGCTCCAGGTTTAATCGATCCACGATTGTGTGCTAATTTGTATATTAAATATATAACGTGCACATATCTATGTGAGAATATTTATTTTATGTATTAACCATTGTTATTTTTCAAAAGTGGTATCAGAGCCACTACAACTTAGTCTCGCTTGATTTGCCTGATTAATCGCGAAAGTTTTTTTTTTGTATACTTGTTTATTTTTAAAATACATTTTCACCATGAAAGCATGAGTTTTTTCATTGATTTTTTCATCATATGTAGATCTATTTGTGGAGATCATGTTGTTTAAATTTGGTGAAAATCAGATGGGTGGTTTGTGAGAAAAATCAAACCCTAATTTTCAAATTTATTTTCATTGAGCAGAAAATCAAACCTGCTTATGTGTTTCTTTATTAAAGTATTTTTATGCTATATTGTGGAGCATGAAAAGGGATTCGAAACAGTGTTTGAATGAATTAGATATGAATTTTTTAACTTTTCGCTGGAAAATTCATTCTCGTCGGGAATCGGCCGGTGAGTCGCCGGAAATGGGTCGCCGTCGTCGGAGAGAGGTGGTGGAGTTCAGCACTGACTGTATGCCAACTAGGTGCGGGTCCGACGCCAACTGGCGCTGACTGTACGCTTACCGTGCTTCTTGGCGCCACTTGGCGCTGGCTCAGAAAATTATTTCTGGGCGTCTGCAAAGCTGGAGTTTCAAACTTAAGATGCCAAGTTGCAGTGGATACCTCTACCACTATGCCAAGAGACTTGATTTGGCTATTTGTGTTTTAGAATTTTTGCTTTAAGTGTTTTTTTCCAAAAAAAGGGTTTTTTTTTTCCTGAAAATTTATATTGGATGGGGCGACCTTTCCGGGTTGTTGAAACTTTTTTCTAAGTCTAAATATGATTTATTTTCTCCTTTTTGGGTTATAAAAAATTGGAGCATGACTTAGAAAATATGTGTCTTTATTATTGCAATATTTGTAATTGCAATTTATGACATGCATGTTGATTATTTATTTTGCAATATTTGTGATTGCAATTCATGCCATATGTTTATTTATTATTGCAATATTATGTGATTGCAATTCCTAAACATGACTATTTTAATTGCAATATTTTTGTGATTGCAATTCATGCAAGCATGTTTTTTGTGGTTCAAATATGCTAATAAGTTCTCCTATTATATTAATGCATGCCTAGATAATTGCGTAATAACATATGTTTATTTCGATTTTATTGAATATGTGCAATATGATTTTGTGCTATGAATATATGAACATTAGTAATTGGGTGCTCATGTATAATGTGAGTATTTTATATTTGTGGTGATAATTTGTGATATGGTGGTAATTAATGCGGTATCTCCAATTTTTTTAGATTGATGTAGTAGGCCTTGGATGTAATTGTTTTTATCATAATGTAATAGGTGTTATATCAATGTAATTATATTTTTCTTTAAAAATATATTTTTAAGCCGATTTTTGGAGGTCATGTATTATTTTTTTTGGGGATATGTTTCGCTATTTACCACCATAGGACCAATTATCTCAACATGATGCACCAAATGTTAGTGTAGCACATGTGGGGTCAATTTTATTTTATTTTATTCATATTGCATATGGCATGCACATAGCGTTTTTTTTTTATATAGAGTTATATTATTCATGATCAGTAAATAGTTTATTATGACTTTTTACTCAGTGGGAGATGATTACTAGCCGTGTTGTGAAATTTTCGATTCCGCTGGTATAAAGAAATAATAAATAATTTACTTGGATCTAGATTAGAATATAAGATCAGAACTATATTTTTTGCGCACACCTAGAGATCTTAGATTAACTCACCATTTTTTTTGAGTCAATTAAATGTTAAGATGGATAATTGCCTACTATTGTCGCGACTTAGACACTCACAATCAATGGTGGATCAAGAAAACATTTGCGCTTTTATTGGTTAAGCTGCAAACTAAAGAATCCCATTGGAGAGTTGTCAAGCTCTATTCTTGAATATGAGCTCACTCATCCTTAAGTTGCTAATTGAGTTGACTTATGGATATTTATGTGTTCAACTAAAGAAATCGCCAACTTGAGGTTTGATTTTTTTTTTTTCCAGTTGAAACACAAAAGTGATGCACTTGTTGCTCATGTTGAACCAACTAAAGTGTTGTTGGATCAAACAAAGAGTAGCAGGATAAGTGCAAGATTGAAAAATTTGATCCATGAGGTGATAATCGTATCACTTTTTCTAAAGCAAGTGACACCAACAATTGTTATAGTGCTATGAGAAATTAGTTACTTCACTCGTAATTGAATTGAGAGAAAGTTTGACTAAATAAATGCTCTCTCATTAATTTTACTAGGGTCTCTAATTATCTCCTTGGATGGATGGTAGATATGTTAAGACTAGCTCATAATTCGAGATTGCGTAAAATGACTATTATCGGTATTGTGCGCTAGTATAGAAATATTGTGGCATAGCGCACAAGAGGAGGCATTTTGGAAGTGCCACCCCACACTCATTAATTGATATGAGTTGTACTCTTCCAGAGTCACGTAAAAAGCAATGAAGCTAATCTAAAGAGTTGTGCAAAAGGCACTAGTTACCCGATATAGTCTAATCGTGCTAAGAGCACTCTTAAGATATTTGTTGTGTGTTGTGGCTTATCCGTCCTAGATGTTTTTTTTTTTTTTTTGACTGTCATGTATTTATATTTCTTATTTCATTTCTTGTGTTATGGCATATGGATTTTGAGAATGACCATGTTAGCTAAAACAAACTATTTGGTTGAACTCGCTGAAGCTAACCTCCCTGAGGAAGATTATGTTAGCTAGAGGAGACCACTTGGTTCATTCGCTAAAAGTTATTCTCCCTTAAGATTGACCATGTTAGCTAGAAAATACCACTTGGTTCGCTTGCTAAAATCAACCTCCCTGAGGAAGATTATATTAGCTAGAGGAAGCCACTTGGTTCACTCGCAAAAAGGTTACTCTTGTTGAAATTTTTTCTAGCGAAAAGAGTTCACCGGAAAATAAGGAGGGTTTATCAAACCACTAAAATTTGTCCAATAAATGAATGCGGACTTATGAGTATGAGTCATGAAATGATGCAATAGTATTTCTCACGCTATTGATCAGTGCACCTATCTCACTAGTTAAAAAACGCCATTTTTAGCGATTTTTGACAAGGGTAGAGAATTAAAGGATGTGAACATTATGGTTCCATGTACTGCCAAGGAGCGAAAGTATCATATCTGATTATGTTGGACAAATACTAAGGAATATAAAACTGCAAACGAATCATGATTCTAATCTCTTAGCAGCTATATGAGCTTGCAAAAGGAGAAGAATCTAACATTTCTAGAAATGTCTAGAACTTAAATGGCGCAAGACCATTTTGCATTTCACTTGGGTAGATGCAATTTTTGAATGCAGCCTACAACTTGATAAAGTGCCTCTACGAAGTTCTCCAACTCTTGTTAATATTATAGCAAGCATATGGCATGTACCTACTGAATTGGCAAGATATGAACAAAGGGTTCATGGATAAATTAGTCGCGCAGTATAGATTTCTTAAGAAGGAACATTTTTTAGATCCGTGAGGTCAATGGAGTCTTAACAATGAGAGTGAAAGATTCTTAAGAGAGTCACCCATTTCTATGGACTGAGGATATTTTATTCATCTTCAGTTGCAAGAGATAATCGAAGAGACTCAAAAGTCAGTGGGAGTGTCTGACTAGAGAAAGGATTCTCAAAATTCCACAAATAAGAAGTGAACATTAATAATATCCCTCCTCGTCTATATGAGACTGAATGGCTACCCTCCACAATTATTTGATGGATATTGATGAGTCAAGTTCGAGAATTGACTTCACGTAACACTTTTAGTGGACAAGTGCTTAAAGGGAATTGATAAGCCTAATGACTAAGAACAAAGCTACGAAATAAAATTGATCTTCTATCTATGTGCAAGATCATTTTGAAATATGTGGTTTCTAAAAGGTCAAGTGTAAAGCAGATAGTTTATTATAAGCATAAAGGTCAACTAACAGTGAAATATTTACGCCCACTTGAGGGGTGTAGTTTTGAGACATTCTCCTTGATGGTGAGATTTTTTTGAATTCACCATAGCAACTATCGCCAGTTTCACCTAGGTGCTCCTAGCTGATGATAGTTGACATATCAAATTAAATAGTGGACATTATGATCATGTGGATCTTCTAGTTAATTCAAGCTGTAGGGCAAGCACAAGTTTGATGCTTGTAAGCTCCATTTATAACTTGAATTATTGTCCAGGCAGTGATAATATCGATTCCATCGAGCTATCATTTGATAGGCTTAACGATGATTGAGATGATCACCAGATATGTCAAGATTGCGAGAGAATTAGCCCTCACTCCGATGCGGGCGAATAAGTTTGATGGCTAGAAGTGATGTGGAGATATCGCCAAATAGAGTGGCAGTCTTTCGCATGGACATAGGAGCAAGTATGATGCATACTTAGTGTTCAGATACTAAAGTTGTATATGTATCATACTATACTAATTGATACTCCATAACCACAGTGTTCTTAGTTAAAGGAGATGCCTTAAATTAAAAGAAGAAAAGAAATGTTGTGCTCGTGAGCGCTGTAGAATGTTTGATGCGCAATATGTGTGCACAACTAGTCCTGTGCTCAATAATTAGAATGTGAGTAGATATCAAAGTGATCCTTGATGCACATATCGTGATGCAACAAAGTAATCAACAACATATCTATGAAAGTAATCTAAGATCAGACTAAAGGCTATCTGGTCATGATGCATATATGATGCACATAGCGAAACTCTGTATATTTTTGGGCGCCAAAGTATTGCTGGAGGACCTAGTATACAAATGCCAGATATTCTTGATGAGATATGCACATAATCAAATTGTTCTCCAACATGTTCTACGAGCGGTATGAGCGCTCATCCCTTTTACCAAGTTTTGGTATTGATGAAGGCATGTTAGTGGTAAAGGATCATGTAGAACTTGATTCTTATGGCTTGTGAGAACATTAGATTGGTACTGAATTATGAAATGTCACTAGGCCCTGATTGGCCCTCTCACACGGGTAATCCCCCTGGCGCTGCGATAGCGAGCATGATGAGACTTGAAAGATCATTTCGTACTAGTAAGTCATGCGAATGATCACCTTCGCACTTGAGAAGTGGGGAAGAACAATGTATAATGAATATTCGCCTTGGCTAGAGAAGCTAAGATGAGATCACATATTTGATCAATTAAGAAGTATTTTCAAACTTAATAAAAGGCCTATTTTTGAGCTGAATGTGCGAACTACTAGAAGGCATTAAGAGAGTGATTGTCTGGTAGTGCGCAAGTTAGATGCTTGGATAGCGACTGGACTTAGGTTCATATGATGTTGAGAGCCGTGACATGCCTAAGTTGAGTGGGAGCTCCATCATAACATGTATTCATACTACAGGTGCTTTAAGCTGACCTTTTATGAGGAGTGACTGAATGGGTCCCTACTTCGTCACTATGTGAGCCCATATTGTTTCGTGTACCCTTTGAAACTCTGGACCATGTCATGAGGTGGAAGCTTGATGATGCTACTTTAGCATGTCATCCAATGGCCAAATGGGATTCGGTCTACCGGAGCATGTGTAGGAAAGCTGTCAAGAGCAAGCTGATTGGTATGAGAGGCCGAGAAAGAACTAAGTTGGTAACACATTTGTGTTCTATGGTTCATTGCTCGAGCGACTGTGTTAGAAAATGTCCAACTAGTCATGAACATAGATACTTACTTGAGTGAGTTAAGCATGTTCTAGTTATTGAGGGATCTAGAGATGCTTGATTAAATGCGACCACAAGGTTTGGGGTACATAGTGAGTTTTTGGGGTTGAAGAGTTATGTTAGTTTCGGTGATGACTTAATATAACTCTCCTCACATTTCGTTCTTCTTGCTTGTCGCACACCTTTCCTTGTATGAAAGAGGGGATGAGAGATGAGAAATTTCCGATTGAGTAGGCTATGTCAAATATGTATGAGTGGGAGATATTAAATGTACATCCATATTTCAAGAGTATGAAGTCTCCCAAACTTGTGGTTAGGGAGGACTCCTCTTGAGTAAAGAGTTTGTAGTCTCCTATACTTTGTATTGGGATTGGACTCCTCTTGTGCACACCTATAAATAGGGTGCTTCTATGGAACCAAAAAAGATATTCAATTTGATGTATATTCTCTCAAAGCCTCACGTAAATAGCTCTCTGTATTCTCTCTTAGAGAATCACCAAAGTCTCCGAGGGTTTAAGGTGGGTAAATGATTGGCTTATTCGGGTAGTACTCCACCAAGGCGAGCAAGACGTGTTCGTGGGCTCTTCAATATTTGGAGCAAGATTCGACGTGGGGAGATCTTGAAGATGTTCGTGGGGATCTTGAAGGTGTACGTGGGGTAATCTTCAAGAACGAGCAAGACGATGTGTTTATGATCCAATCGAGGCATGAGCTTGTAGACGAGCTAGGTCCGATATGTGGATTGAAATACTTTCCGCTGCTACAGGTTTGATCGATCCACGATTGTGTGCTAATGTGTATATTGATTATATAACGTGCACATAGAAATTACATATTCTATGCGAGAATATTTGTTTTATGTATTAACCATTGTTATTTTCCAACACTTGAAATAAATAATTCCTGCAATTTAGCATCTAATTATAGAAAATATGGAATTGTTGGGTGAAATCTGCAATAGTTGTGAACAAATATCAAAACTTTCTTACTAGCTGAATATATTCCTAAGTTAGCAAAGTAATTTGTCGCTTGATTTAGTTCAGTGCCTTAATCCCCCCGGCCAGAAACTTGAAAGGGCCATCCTGAATGTTTAAAAAAGACTCTTCATACGAGTGGCACTAGAAAAAATTTAACTTTTAACTATAGTCAATTACTATAGTTAAAAATAAATAGTCGTAATAAGTAGTCATTCATTACGGCCATGCAACGGTTGTTAGCCGTAGCTTTTGCGAGTTGGCTAATACATTTGTCGTGGCTAATACATTTATCATGGCTAAAAGCCATGGCAAAAAAAATGGCTCATAGCAATAGCAAAAATAGTTTCCATTGTTAATAATCTAAGTCTTTGCAATAATTTTTGTTTAACCATAATTAATAATAACTATTTACCATGATTTTGTTCCATAACCAATAAAATTATAGTTGAATACAAATTTTCTTCTAGTGTGGGTGGATGAGGTAGAGGTAGACCTGTAATGGGTCTAATTTACCTAGGCCAAAAAATTACCCACTCATCCATTGTTGGACCCGACCCGACCTGGTCTGGGACTTGATGGGTCTCAAATTTGGGTCTGCCATACCAGACCCAAATTTTCGGGTCGTGTCTGAACCAGGCCCATTTTTTTGCCGTGCATTGCAAACATCCGTATTGGCTGTTTATAAAAAGGAAAATATACAATCTGTACACTAAAAAACACACAAACCTCAAGCGAAAATATAAAACAATTTAAAACAAAAAACCACAAAAGAGTACAACTCGACGCCCAAATTAAGAGAGCTACATCTCATTGATTACACCCAGAATTATTCAACTAACTGAACACTAATACATAAAAAAATATTAGACACATACACAAAGAGATGTAAAATAATATGACAAAATTACAAAAGTGTATGCTCAAATATACTTTTTTTAACAAAATCGACAATAAGTATATTACAAAGAAGAGAGTATGAAGAAGTCTTGAACTTGTATTCCGAACTTCACAGAAAGAACCCACGATTCCAACTGAAGGACTTGCACAGGGGCAAAAGGCATAAAAAATATCAAAAACCTATTTTTTTCAGTAATCAATAAAAGAAAACTTCTAATAAGTAATAAATTAACCTATTTACATCGTCCCACTTAATTGACCTCTATGCTTGACTTTTAGGTAATTCCACGTCACTTGCAACTATAATTCAACACACAAGAGGAAAAATGTTATGTCAACATAATTTTAATTTCAAAAATTCATCTTATGTTTTCAGCTGATTCGTATTCTCATACAGCACACAAAACCCGTGCCTAAGTGCGGCGTTTCTCTTCTTCAACGGCGTCTGAATAAAGAAACATAGAAGCTGCTAAAAGCACTACAACTAACCACCATTTTGTGCAACAATTAGTTGCAAAAACATCTCAAAAGACTATTTAGCCATAGGTGAACACAATTGTCTTCCTAGAGAAAACTAATCACCGAATTCTCCAGCTTCTTCCCATATAAATGAATCTCAAAAAGCTATCACAAGATAGTTTGCAAAGAGCTGCATACAAGTTCAGAAGCAAAGAACACCTTTTCCTGAAGACATAGAAAACAGGGATAAAAAACAAAAACAACCCACAAGCCAAAAGTTAATCTCTATTTTTACCTGTTAAACCAAACAGAGGACAAGAAAAATCAAGATTGAGCCCACGAAAGCCAAATCACTAGCAAGAATCTGCCAATCCCAATAGGTGAAGAAAATAGTTAAGAAACCTGAGCTTAAGAATTGAGGCTGAGGGCTGAGGGGAAGGTTTTGACTACTAAGAAATATACATTTTTATGGTATCTTTTTACAATAAAAAAAAGGGGAAAAACTTTTTTTAGTACACTAACTTGGCTCTCGTTCAATTTTACTGCACTAACTTTGGTAATTATCACATTTTATACATTATGTTGCAATTTTGCTTCAATTAAGTCCAATTGAGGGTTTTTGTTCCAATTTTCCGGTTAATTGATTGGAATTTGCTGACGTGGCCAATTTTTGCTGACGTTTCCGGCAAAATTAACCACGTCAGCACATGATGTGGCAGGCGGCTAACGTGGCGGGATGACTTGGATGTATTTTCTTTCATAAGGATGAATTTTAGTATACTAACTTTAGCATGGTTTAATTTTAGTCCAATAACTTTGAATGAGGTGAAATTTAAGTACAGAATAATAATTATAATAATGATATAATATTTTTATTTTTTATACAGAATGTAATATTATTAAGATAATTTTAATTAATTTTATAATATAGTTTTTAATATTAATTAATTTGGTATAGATTAATTGTTAAAAATTCGATAATATAATTGTTAATCATAGTTTAAAAAATAGATGATCCAACTAAACTGATAAGTGTGAAAAGAAAAAGATCTCGGCTATAATAATATCAACTCTATTAATAATTATAAATAATTAACAAATATATTATCAAATTATTAATAAGTATAAAATATATAATTATCTATTTTTTAAATTATGATTAACAACTATATTATCAAATTTTTAATAATTAATATATATATCAAATTAATTAATATTAACACCTATATTATTAAATTTATTATTCTCTAATTAATTAATTTAATAGCTATATTAAAAATTATCAAATTATTACCAATTAATTATATCTAATTAAGTATTAATAATTATTATTTTAACTTTAACTAATAATTCTAAAGAATTAACAAATTTAAAAAAATTTGAGGGTTGGTCGTGAGTGCAGCTCACAACTAGTGACCAGTCATAAATATATAATTGTACCGTTTTCAGCGGTACACTTATATTTAATCTTTTTTTATAATATAAATATAAATGAGCAGTGACACCCCCTAGATACAATGCCAGGGGACTTAAATTTCACCTCATTCAAAGTTATTGGACTAAAATTAAACCATGCTAAAGTTAGTGTTCTAAAATTCATCCTTATGGAAGAAAATACATCCAAGTCATCCCGCCACGTCATGTGCTGACGTGGTTAATTTCGCCGGACACATAAGCAAAAATTGGCCACGTCAGCAAATTCCGGTCAATTGGACTTAATTGAAGTAAAATTGCAACATAATGTATAAAATGTGATAATTACCAAAGTTAGTGTACTAAAATTGAACGAGAGCCAAGTTAGTGTACTAATTTTTTTTTCCCCTAAAAAAAAATGTCCTAGATTGTCAGGCTAGTTCGGTATATAAGCAACAATGAACACAACACAATCAAAAGCCCAAAGACAGAGCAATAAAGATTCAAACTTTGCAAACAAGAACTTCGACAACTAACTATACAAACAACAAAGCAAAATGGGCACTAAGAAATGAGAATCAGATTGATTTTTCTAACCCTAATCCTCAACATAATATCAACTAATCAGAGTTTCAAGTAAAAAGGGAACATTCAAGGAAAAAATAACAAAAAAAGTCTTCTGGAAATCAGAGAAAATGGATAAGAACTTACCACCACTCCCACTATTCTCTGTTTCTTTCACAAAACAATACGGTTTTCTTCTTTATCTAATTTAAGAGTTTATAAATAAAAAGAAATCGAAGGCATGAAAGACCTGCTTAGCTCTTTTCAGATTGAAACTAGATAGTGATTATCATAAATGAGCAAAAAATCAAGAACACAAAGGATTTAAACTTTTTTCACATCGAAGACGATAAATCTCCGACAGTAAATAAGAACCAACGAGAAATACAATCTGGGCTATCACAATAAGTTAGATTGACGACAAGAAACTACCAAAGAAATATTAAATTTCCATTGAAAACACTTAACTTCCCCAGGTGGGCGCGTAGAGACGGCTGAGCGGAAGCGATGATGGATACGGCGGAGATGGCAACATAAGCGAGGGAGGTGGCGGCGTAAGGCGGAGAGGTGGCGGAGTAAGCGGGGAAGGTTGTGGTGGAGGCGGTGGCAGTGACGACCTTTGAGAGAGATTTAGGTCGAGAGAGGAGAGTGAGAAAGTGAAGTCTAACAAGAATTGGGATGGGTCTCGGTAAGATCGGGTAGAAATGGGTATTTTACCCGACCCAGATCCAATTATTTTAATTCAATGGGTCTGGGTCCAGGCCCATTAAAATGGATCTGGGCCTGGGTAAATTGGACCCATTTACGGGCCTAGTAGAGGGCTAGTAATGTTGTTAACAATATACATAGAGTCAGTCTCAATAATCAGCTTATTGAATTCTAGTTCATGTGCAAGCGTAAGACGGTTCCATAATGCCCTTAATTCAACCCTTTAATTTGTGGTGATACCGATAGGATATGCAAAGCCCGCGATGAATGAACTCCCTAAATCTCTAATTAGAGCTCCTGCCCTAGATGGTCCCAAATCCCTGGAAGCTCCATCAATATTAAGTTTAAGAAATCATTGTTTAGGGGCCATTTAAGAAGTTGAGTAGTAAGAATTTTGATTTTAGTTTCTATTTTGAAAAAAAGCTATTCAGGTACAAGTTCCATAAAGGTATGGTCATTCCATCAATCGTCTTCGATCTTAGTCTAGAGCATGAAATTGAACGTCGACTCCCATCCTAGACTAGACAACTATGCTCAGTACTCGAGGTGCGTTTACTCTATTGATCTACATAGGAAATCCTTCCCTATTTGACCAATCGTTGTGACAGACTCAAAAGAGCTAAAACCATCTCAAAGCGCATAGGAAACTCGACTATCATATACTGATAGGTGACGGATTCTATTTTGGAAGCCACCGTCTTCACCACATATTCCTACTGCACTGGACACAACTTGTAATTACAACATCAAAGACACGGTCATCTCTCACTCGATCCAAGATACAACTTGTTAGAATAGGTGATCGTGAAGCCAATTCTGTCAGGCTTATGTAACCTATTTCTGACGATATGGTGTTTAAATAAAGTTTGTGAATAAAAGTGATATTCATATTTGGCATTAATTCTTTGTTTGTGTTCACTTAATTGCTTTACATTACAAACTGTTCTACGCACAGACAAAACTCACAGACCGAAAGTTTAATCCAAGAAACTGGATTGCGCATAGGATGGCAAGTCATGAAATCAGTTTCTGTGGATCGGTCTGATATACTCCAAGTTGAAGGACCTCGAGATAGGGTATCGAGTGTTCATTTGAGACTTGCACTAAGCGATTGCAGTCACGTTTCATCAACAAGTGACGAAGGTCGTCCATGCAATATTAGTGGGTTAGCCATCTTGGTGCCGGCTGACTGAGGTGACTCATGGGAATCGTCATATGGGAGACCTCGAGTGGGTTGGTCGGTATGACTTAAATTTTCGGTTCCGACAGCACGGGTTTGGTCCTCGGACTTGAGGGATTATTGTGGTCACATGCACACCATGCCTGTATCTTAAATTTCGCAAGAGGCTACCAAGTCGAGAGACTGAGTTGTCATAAGGCCTTTCTAGTGCAGTCAAGGTCTGTAGTGTGAACAGTAGGTTCTAATATATAATCCGTCTCCTGTCAAAAGGATTAACAGTAATGTCTCACTTACACTCCGAGACTCATCCTCCCGTAAATCTGTGGCCACAGTAACTAAACATTGGGATGAGATCCCTATGACGTTTGGGATGGACGAGCCAAAGCTTTGGTCAAGAATGGGTACCGACACCTATTGTCCAGACCCAAGACCATAGCTGTCAGATGGAAGACAGAAGGACAAACGTACTAAAGAGCCTCAATGTTCACGCCATCATATTCACCTAATCTCTAGTGCCATGGACCGTTGGTAGATGGCCACCCATTGTGACGGACGAATTCCCATCATAGGATGATTGGAAATTCGACAAAGTTTAGATGAGGGTGAACCTAAAGAGGCACACACAATCCACCAGTAGCGGAGGAATTAATTTGGAATTAATTTCGGGAGATAGAACAATTTAATTAGATTAAATTAGTTTACTTTTTGGATTGTTAATTCTTTAATTGGATTAAATAGAATTAACTAATAAATTGAATTTATCAAATTGAGGGAATAGGCTCAAAATAATTATTTAATTATTTAAAGCCTTAGGGATTATTTTAAATTAGATTTAAAATATTCCATGAAATCCATCTAAGAGATGGACAGACAAGATCGAATGGAGAGATCAATGGCCTAGATTAAGTTTGACTTGGTCAAAATCCTAGTCAACCTATGCTTCTTTATGAGATTTGAAGAGGACTAGGAGAAGTCCCCTTCTATAAATTCTCATAGAAACACACACCACTAGGTGATGAAACTCTAGGACACACACACACACTCAGCCACTTTCCTTCTCTCTCTCTCTCGTCCCCCTCCTCTCTCCACTTTCCAAGAAAGTGTTCTAGTTCCTTGTCTTTGATACAAGAGAACTATAGGCAAATCGACCGTGTTAATTCATAATGCTAGGTCAATTTGTCCTCCTATATTATATTCCTCTTGACTTCTTGCTAGCACGGGGGATCAAGATCCGGTGGATTAGGTGGACAATTTAGAGGGTTCCTAATTTGGAATTTGGTGGCAAAACGTGGAACAACGCACGTAGCGGTTTGAAGAAAACGACAACGAGTAGGTTTTCATGTTTCCTTTGTTGCAACCCTATGGCCACCATGATTTAGCATGTTTATTTTGATCATGAGATACACCAAACGCCCGGGAGGTTCAAGGGAACACCCCTTGAACGTGTATTTACTTTCCGTTTATAGCATGTTTTATTTTCATGTTTTAATTTATCGCGCTTCCGCATTCGCACTCCATCCCAGGGACGATCCACGCATGCTTTCACAACTGTCATATGCATGTGTTTGCGTGGTTCCTCAAGTTTGATAAATAATCCCATACTAGTGAGTCGAGGAGTACCAGTCATAACAACCAAGCCTCAAAGGCTTCCATATAACAACTCCCCGCAAGTCAGTTCAATTGGCTTGACAACCTTGTCAGCCACCCACCAAAGTTGCATAGACGTCCAACGTCTATCGCTGATGGAGCACGTCACTCATCCAATGAATGCAACACTTAATGCAAGTCTCAATAGTACTCTTGATGCCCTATTCTGAGGTCCTCGACTTGGAACATTTCAGACCCAGCCTACAGAAGTTGATTTGATAGTTGTTCTCTAATGTGCAACCCAACTAAATATGTTGTTCGTTTGGTATGTGGGCTTTGTTGTCATGTTAAAGCAAAATTAACATATTAATAAGTCCAACAAACACATATTGCCAAGATGTGAAAGACTAGGGAAGACGTGTGGGTCGTCCCAGGGGCGCGAATGCAGAAGCACAATATAAAAGAAATTTACAAAATTTAAAACATACTTAAACATGAATTAAAACTACACGTTCAAGGGGTGTTCCCTTGAAACTCCCGGGCATTCGGTGTATCTCATGACTAAAATAAAGAATATACAAATCATGGAGGTCATAGGGTTGTAGAAATCGGAAATACCAAAACGTAGTAACCTACCCGGTTGTCGTTTTGTTTTCAAACCGCTACTTGCGTTGTTCCTCGTTCTGCACCAAGATCTCGAATTTGGCACCCTCTAAATCGTACACGCAATGCGCCCACGTATCTTTTTCCCCGTACTAGCGAAAAATCAAGTGTATATAATTTAGAGTGGCTGGATCGACCAAACGTTATGAATTAACGTGATCAATCCTCCTTAGATTCAATGTATGAAACAAAGAATCAAAATTTGTTCTTGGGAAAGGGGGTCGTGGCAGAACAAGAGGGAGAGAGACGTGAGTTGTGTGTGTGTGTGTTTCTTAAATTTTCATCATCCTTCTAAAGTGAAACCCTAGGAGTATTTATAGAGGAGGAATCCTATTCCTCTTCAAACTCCAACTTTAGAACTTTAACTTGACTAGGATTTTGGCCTAGTCAAAGTCCTAGTCAAACTAGGTTATAGATTGGTCAAACCAATCCTAGCCATTCATCTCTCCTCTTTAATCTCAACCATCCATTTATTTTATGGAATATTTAAATCCTATTTAAATAATCCATGGGGCTATAAATAAAATAAATAATAATATTTATTTTAAGCCCACATAATTTATTCCATTAAATCCAATTTATTTATTTAGTTAATTCCTCTTAATCTAATTAAAGGAATTAACATCCCAAGAAAAAGAGAACCGATTAAATCCAATTTAATCGCTCTACCTCCTCAAATTTAATTCTAAATTAAATACCTTATTTGTGCGGATTGTGTGTGACTCTTTAGGTTCACCCTCAGATAGACTTGGTTGAATTTCCAACCATCCTATGATAGGAATTCGTTCGATACCATGGGTGGCCGTTTAGCAATGGTTCATGGCACTAGAGACTAGGTGAATGTACGTGGTGTGAACATTTAGGCTATATAGTACATTTATCCTTCCATATGCAATCTCACCACTTAGGGTCTAGGGCATAGAAACGTAGTACCCATCTTAGACCTAAGCCTTCCCTCGTTCATACTAAATGTCACAGGGGTCCTACCCTTTTGTTCAGTTACTGTGCCCACAGATTTCTCAGGGACGGGTCTCAGAGTAAAGTGAGATATCACTGTCAGCCTTCTGACAGGAGAAGGATCCTCTCTCGGGATCTACTGTCGCATTACTCATCTTGACTGCACTAGATAGGGCTTATGACTACCGAGTGACTACAACTTGGCAGCCTCTCACCATACCTAAGATATAGGCACGGTGTGCAGGTGAACTCAGTAATCTCTCAAGTCCATAGATCAACTTGTACTGTTGGAACCAGGAACTCAGGTTATACCTAACTGACCCAACTCAAGCTCTTCCATACGACGGTTCCTGTGAGTCACCTCAGTCAGCAGCCACCTAGCTGGCTGACCCACTAACACTGCAAGGATGAGCCTCGTCAGTTGTCGATGAAATACGACTGCAGATGCTTAGTGCAAGTCTCAAATAGATTCTCAATGCCCTATCTCCAGATTCCTTGACTTGGAGTATTTCAGACCGATTTGGCGAAACTGATTTCATGAACCTACCATCCAATGCGTAGTTCTAGTTTCCCGGAATGTGATTTCAGTCTGTGGGCTTTGCTTGTGTAGTGAACAGTTATAATAAAGTAGTAAAGTAAACAGAGACAAAGTATAAGCCAAATGAATATCACTTTCTTATTCATTATAATTTATTAAAACTCTGAAAATGTTCAGACATAGGTTATATTAGCCCAATGAGATTGACTTCACGGTCACCTATTCTAACAATCTCCCACTTGACCTAAAGTTAATCGCCCATATGCCTAATCCCCATCTTCTCAAGATGTTGCGTATGAGCAGTTTGTGACATAGGCTTTGTTAACGGATCTGCTGTGTTGTGAGCTGAGCTGACTCGGTCTATTCGGATATCACGTCTTCCTACCATTTCCCTCAAAAGGTGGTAGCGTCTAAGAATGTGCTTGGATCGGTGATGGGATCTCGGTTCCTTTGCTTGCGATATCGCTCCGTTGTTACCACAGAAGATAACCATGGGTTAGGAAATGCTAGGCACCACACCCAACTCTTCGATGTAGTTTCTCATCCAAACCGCTTCTTTGGCAGCTTCTGAAGCTGCTATGTATTCGGCCTCAGTGGTGGAATCAATCGTGGTTGCTTGCTTGGAACTTTTCCATGCCACCACACCACCATTGAGCCTGAATACATAACGCGACTGAGACTTGGCATTGTCGTCATCTGCCTGGAAGATAGCATCGGTAAAGCCTTCCAGGATTAACTCTCCATTACCATAGACCAAGAACATTTCCTTAGTCCTCCTTAAGTACTTAAGGATATTCTTGACCGCATTCCAATTTGCCTTGCCTGCACAGGACTGATACCTGCTTGTTACACTTAAGGTGTAAGCGATGTCAGGTCTCGTGCAGTGGACGACATATTGGATGCTGCCTGCGGCAGAAGCATAGGGGATGCAGTTCACCTTTTCAAGTTCCTCATCAGTCTTAGGAGACTGTTTCTTGGACAACTTGATCCCATGCCTCATGGGAAGGAAACCTCGTTTGGAGCTATCCAAGTGAAACCTTTTTCAGGATTTTCTCCATATACGAGTTTTGGGTCAGTCCTAACATTCTCTTAGATCTGTCCCTGACGATCCGGATACCTAGAATGTATGAGGCTTCACCCAAATCCTTCGTGAAAAATTGAGTGGATAACCATGCTTTTGTGTTACTCAACATTCTAACATCATTACCTATGAGTAGAATGTCGTCTACATAAAGCACTAGGAACACTACGGAGCTCCCACTGACTTTCTTGTATACACAAGGGTCAGATTCGTACTTGATAAAATCATACCTCGTATGACTTCATCAAAGCGAATGTTCCAACTATGGGACACTTGTTTGAGGCCATAGATGGACTTTTGGAGACGGCAGACCTTCTGCTCCTCTCCGATAACCGTGAATCCTTCCGGCTGATCCATGCAGATCTCTTCCTCAATGAAGTCGTTGAGAAATGCCGTTTTCACGTCCATATGTCATATTTCATAGTCATACCATCTACTATGGTAAGCAGGATTCGAATGGACTTAGCCATGGCTACCGGCGAATAGGTATCCTCAAAGTCCACCTTGGGTCGTTGAGTGTACCCTTTTTCCACTAGCATAGCTTTGGAGGTCGTTACTTCTCCATTAACGCCATGTTTACGTTTATAGACCCATTTACACCCGACTAGTTTAACGCCTTTGCGTAGGTCTACAAGTGTCGAGACTTGGTTCTCGCTGATGGAGTCCATTTCGGCTTTCATGGCTTCAAGCATGTCAGACATCGCGTCCCCGTATGTCTTGGGATCCTTGTCCAATTGACTAGTCATGCTTAGAAAATCATACCTAACATGAGGGCGAGTCACTCTAGCTGGCCTACGGAGGATGGGAACATTAGTGGTGACTGTGGGCGCAGACATGACGGAGCTGGCGGTTCAGGTACTGGGGCTGGCTCCTCCTGAGGTTGTTCGACATGGCTGGCATGCTGAACTTCTCGAGGTTGCTCAACGTGTTGGGTATCTATCTTGAAACCTCTAAGTGAGGTATCCGCAGCTTCTGGTGTTGATAACTGATCTGTCTCGCTTGACTCCTCAAGGATCAGTTCATCATGTTAGACACCTATTGGAAATCCTTGTTCCAAGAATACTGCGTTCCTTGAAACGAACACCTTCTGTTCCAAGGGGTCATAGAAATAATAACTTGCAGTTTCTTTAGGGTATCCAATGAACCTACACAAACTAGACCTTGATTTTAGCTAGTCTCCCACTAACCTCTTAACGTATGCAGGGCTACCCCACACTTTCAAGTAGTTGTAGGATGCAGGCTTGCCGTACCATATCTCGTATGGTGTTTGGGTCACTGCACTAGTTGGCACTAAGTTTAAAAATTTGGCCGCAGTTTCTACTACGTAGCCCCAAAAAGACAAGGGTAATTCGGTAAAACTCATCATGAATCGGACCATGTCTAACAAGGTTCGATTCCTCCTTTTAGAGACGCCGTTTAATTGCGGTGTCCCGGGAGGTGTCCATTCAGAAACTATACCGTTTTTTTTAGATAATTAAGGAATTCGGTACTAAGGTATTCGCCGCCTCGGTCTGAACATAGGACTTTAATTTTGCACCCGGTTTGGTTCTCGACTTCAAGTCTTATTCTTAAAACCTCTCAAGAGCTTCAGACTTGTACCTCATTAGGTAAAAACCGTACCATGAATGATCATCGGGCTTGCGTCCTTAGTGGTCCACACACGTCTATATGGATCAAGTCAACAGACCTGTGGCTACTTTGTCGTACAAAGGGCTTCTTGGCCATTTTCCCTCTATGGCAGGATTCACAAGTTGGTAGATCACTCAAATCCCCAACCTCTAGGTTCTTTGAGTCTACCAATTTCTTCATCCTTTCTTGGGAGATATGACCTAGCCTTGCATTCCACAGTCGTGCGTTCCTATCATTATCTATTTTATGCTTGTGCTGAGCATTCATAATGAAATTTTTTTATTGTAAGATACAGAGACCATTATTAAGCGTACCAAGCAGATGAGTAAATCCACCCTCATCAAATAAAATCAATTTTTATTGATTAAAAACTCATAACCACTATTGTCTAACAATGGAATGGAAATAATGTTTCCAATCATGCTAGGTACATAATAAACTTTCTCTAATTCTATACTAATACGATCAATAACTACTGAGGTGGCGGATCCTATTGCTTCTGCCGAGATGGCCTTGCCATTTCCAAGCTTTAGGACTATTTCACTGCTACTCAACTTTCTGCTTCTTTTCAACACCTGCAAGTTGTTGCAAATGTGAGCTCCACAGCCGGTATCTAATACCCAAGAGGCAGAGTTAGTAACCATATTAACCTCAATCACAAAAACTCCTTGCTTGGAGAGGAGTTTGGGGCAATTCCTCTTCCAATGCCCTTTCTCACGGCAATGAATACATATGTCATTTGCCTTCAACTGTTGCTTTAAGTCAACCTTCCTTGTCCCTTTACCTTTCCCCACCTTGGCAATGGGAACAATATTAGTGTTGGTAGCGACTTTGACGGTCTTTCCCTTTCCCTTCTTCCTTTTCCAACATCCGGCACCTTTGCCTTTCGTCTTGGAAGTCGAAGCCTCTCCAAACAATACCGACGACGCAGACTTCTTGGTCGTTGCCTCGTATTGCACCATCGTATTGATTAACTCATAGATACCCTTCTCAAGAGTATTCATGTTGTAGTTAACAATGAATCGGTCGAAGGAGGGTGGGAGTGACTGAAGGATCATATCAATGTACGTCTCGTTATCGAGCCCTACCTTGAGGTCTTCGAGCTTTTTCCACCAAGGTATGCATCTTCTGCCCATGCTCATGTACAGAGGACCTCTCGGTCATTTTGGTTCCAAAGAATGCCTTCGTCACGATATACCTAGTATGCCGGCCCGGGACTGCATAGCAACCTTCAGGCAAGCCATTATGGAAGGGACATCGTCTAGCCTCTCATACTGCTTTTAAATCTCATTCGTCATAGAGGCAAGTATGATGCTACGGACTTTCCGGTTATCTTGATGCCAAGTCTCGAACGTCTCACATTCTTCTGGCGTGGATCCTTCCGTCAAGGTTCGAGGAAACAGGTTGTCCATGACATAGCCTTGGTTCTCGTAATCGAGGACTATCCTCACATTGTGCAACCTGTCATTGTAATTGGTTCCATTAAACTTATTTGTTTCAAGTACTGTTAATAATGGGTTCTTAGATAATTTAAATCTACATTTAAAAACAAAACTTAATCAACAGAATTAAATTAAAGGTTTTAATAAAAATTAAAGACTTAGACTTCAGTCATTTAATTCTCCCACTATTTCTACAAAAATACGACACTCTCAAACGTTGTTTTCGGGAAACGTTTTCCTAGTGGGCTTGGGATCTACAACGATATCTTTCATACCCCGCTTTTACGATTCGCATGAAAAACAACCTGTGGGAGGTATTCCATTCCATTCACGTTCCACTAGATTCCCAAGATAACTGTCGCACTCTTTTAGTGATCCCGAGGACTTCAAGCGAATCACGTTATTCGGGCATTAGACCTGACCCAATCAACCGAATCATAGGACTCACTGCTACCCCCACAACTCGTGAGACACAGGTAACAAGACTGTACTCATCGTTCATGACAAATTGCAGCTTTTTTTTAAGCACGATAGTCGTGCCACGACTCGTGAGACCATGCTATCGGCTGAAACTAGCTTCCTCACTTTTTCATGGATGGAAGGCTTGGACGAACTCCTAGAGTCCTAGTCCATTTATTAAGGGTCTAAAATTCAACTTGGTCCAACCAAGTGAGAGTTTGATGACCGAGATCTCATACATACATACATTCATCCATAACGCATTATAAAGATTTGCATGCCATAACAATAATATGATAAATAAACCATTCATTCACCATAAAAGCCACATGCAAAATTAAAAGCCTAGCACGCCCTTGTTGGATGATCACAAGCTCGAATCCTATGCGACCCACTGAGCCCGCAATGGATCTATGGTCAATCTAAGGTTGGTCCTACACTATTATATTTAATAATAGCAACCCATCAACACACTGAAGGGCCTTGCCTCCTTCTCCGTCGGGCCTCCTAACTCATTGGATTCTCCTTGGATTCTCCTTTCTGGGCCATCCTTCATCTCCACCATGGAAATAAAAATAAAATACTACCTCACCACTATACTACTCTCATTACAAAAATAAAATAAAACCCCAACGTCAACTCGGGGGGAGTACAATTGGAGGAAGATAGAAAGCCTTATTATTCCAAGGAAACCAAAAAAGAGGGGGAGAAAATAAAAGAGGCACACAGGCCCAACATAAAATTAAACCATACATTCGGCCTAGGGCTTGTGATCAACCGTTCCCAATCAACGCACATAGTTCATGATATCCAATCATATAATTCATGCACATAAGCTATGATATCCAATCATATAATTCATCAAAATAATTAAGAGAACAAGGTATACATGTAAACTTGGTCTAACATTGGTAATCCTTTTCTTGTTAGGAAAACCTTTTGTCATTATTAAAAAATAGTAAAACTTTGAGATTCAAAACCAAACAAAATAAAATATTTTTCAAAATAATGTCTTCATGAAAACATGCAAAATAAATAAAACAAGTTTAAGAAAATATTCCAAAAATTAAAGAAGCAAGAAAATCACCAGAATGGCTAAGGGCCACCGCTGCCGGCGGCGGCCTGCCAAGGCAGGCTGCTGGCAGGCCCTACTGCAGCCTGCGCGCGTGCTTGGCCACACTGGCCGAGCGGCCACGCACAGGCGCCCCTGCCTGTGCGCGCTTCCCTTCCGCACAGCCCCTTAGCATGTTGCCCTGCCGCACAGCCCCTTAGCGCGCGCACACGCATTAGGCGCGCCTGCTGGGCACACGCGCGCCTGGCGGCGCATCCAGCCCGCGCGGTCGGTAGCGTCTGCAGCTACTTGTGTACGTGCGACAGTGTGCAGGCTCCCTTGCCTGCACGTGCGCCTGGCCGTGCGCACTGCGCGCGCGGTTAGCCGTTGGCTGCCGTGTATGCCGTTTTCTTGTTCTGTTTTATTATTTCTGCACCGTTTTCCAAGAAATGAAGAAATACCAAGAACACCAAGAACTCATGTATTATCAATGCGATAAACGACATGAAAACGGCATGTTTAAAAACATAAATCAAGAAACACGTAAATCATACTTTTACACGTTTTCATGCTTTAACGCACATAAAACCCTAGGTCTACACACCGAACTGGGTTCTAATACCACTGAAAGCCTACGGAAGGCGTGTGGATCATCTTAGGAGGAGCGCGAATGCAGAACCGCGATATAAAAAGGAATTTACAAAATTTAAAACATGCTTAAACATGAATTAAAACTACACGTTCAAGGGGTGTCCCCTTGAATCTCCCGGCATTTGATGTATCTCATGACTAATAAAGAACATACAAATCATGGAGGCCATAGGGTTGTAGAAATCGAAAATACCAAAGCGTAGTGACCTACTAGGTTGTCGTTTTGTCTTCAAACTGCTACTTGCGTTGTTCCCCTTTTTGCACAAAGATCACGAATTTGACACCCTTAAACTGCTACTTCACCCAGCGCTTGTCTAATAACCAGCGGGTCATGGGCTAAGTTCTTCGGGCCTCTGTCCAGAGGATTTCTGATAGCCCGTAGGTCATGGGTTGACTTGTACGCATTTCTGTCGAACTTTGAGCATTTTTCTCCTTATCTGAGCTCTTTGCTTGTATTCATCTTTTGTTCGTGCAAGCTCCTAAATGCGACAAATGTAACCGATAATAAGCATCATATCATGATAAAATAAGGGCATAAACAGAGAAATATGTCATATAATTTCCTCTAATCAGTGTGCATCTATCTGTCATTTTGACTCTATCTCTTTCTCAAAAATCTCCACATCACATTTTTCTCAAGAAGAAAAATCTGAAAAGTTAACCCATCCCTTCTTCTCCATGCTATGAGTTTTCTTTGAATTATATTCAAGCTTAGAACAAAAGGGAAATCTGAATACTAATTAATAGTGTATATCGGAGTTCGTCTCTTCCACTGATCTAGTCTTTTCTAGCAAAAGGGTTAGATCCATCTTCTTGGTTTAGTGTGGACTAGCTTTAGAGGGGTTCTACACTTAAACCCTCTAAGTGAATGGATCCAGAAAAAGAAGAGGAGTCAAACGTGTGTAGCCGAACAGAAAAACAATAAAAGGTATTTATTTGTTCTGTTCTCATTTATTATGCTTTGTCATGTATGTAAATGCATGTTTATAAATCTCTTTTCTGTGTTTTAATTGACACCAAATACCCAAAAATGATCAAAGGGTACACCCCTTTGAATCCGGCTTTAATTCCAATTTTGTTTTAAATTACTGTTTACCACGCTTCTGCCGCGTTCCCAGGCCGATCGACAACCTTTGAGTGGTATAAGAGCCTGGTTCGATGCTTATGGCATTGGATTTAACATGTATTGTGTTGGAAATGTGTTTTTACGTATTAAATGGCTTTTGGTAAGCATGATTTATAATTGCACGTTTATGTATTTTAAAGTGGATAGTTTAATTTTGCATATTAAAATTTTGGGTATATTGTATTTTTTTGGAATTTTATAGTTTCAATTTTTGCAGGAAAAAGAAAAAAGATGGATTTTTCAGCAAAACAGGGCAGCAAGCGTGCGCAGACTCGCGTAGGTAGGGTAAACCCCTTTGATCGGGTTTAGTTCACATTTTGTTTTAAATTATCATTTTCCACGCTTCTGCCACGTTCCCAGACCGATCCACAACCTTTCATCTATGACGTATGAAATCCAAAAACAATATGATAGGTTGGATGATGTCATCTTGATAATGCTTCGCATGAAAGATGTTTACGAAGTTCTGGATAGGCATATTAGATATGCCACCACAAAAGCATTCTTTGCCACCAAGTTGACCGTCCCTTGTGCAAGAGGATGGGACCAAGATGCTTTCCCTTATGGAAAAACTTGAGGACCTTCAAGCTAGGCTTGATAATGATACATACATTGACGTGATCTTCAGTCACTTCCTCTCTCTTACGACTCGTTTGTTGTAAACTTCATATAATGGGCTTGAGAAGTTCATACACGAGTTATTAAATATATTGGTCTACTATGCGGCAATGACCAAAAAGTGTGCACTGGCGGTACTAGTTGGGGAGTCTTTGACCTGAAATATGAAAGGCAAGAGGGTGGGACACTGGAAGAGGAAGAAGAGTAAGGCAAAATTCACTACAAGCGCTTCAAGCACTCCTGTTGCCCCGTTGGGCATGGGTAAAGGAAAGAGGAAGGTAGGTCCACAACCAAGGACACAAATGGCGTCTGCATGAATTTTCAGTAAAAGGACCACGGAAAGAGGGAATGTCCTAAACTCCTCTCCAATGAAAGTGGTTTGTTATTAAGGTTAACATGATTACTAACTCTGCTTTTTAGGTATTGGATACTGGCTCTGGGGCTTACATCTGCAATGATTTGCAGGTGGTGGAATGAAGCAGAAAGCTAAGTAAAGACAAGGTGGTCCTGAGGCTAGGCGATGGCATGGCTGTTGTTGTTGAAGTTGTAGGACTAGTCACAAAATTAAAGCATTTCGATCGGATCGAGACGGCGAGTATTTTAAGTAGTGAGTTCTTGGAGTATCTAAAAGAGAATGATATTTTCTCTCCCGCTCCTGGAACGCCACAATTGACGACATCTCTGAAAAGAGGAATAAACACAATATTCCTGGGAAAACACTTTTCGGCGGATACCCAACGCGAGGAGTTGCTCCTTGGGGAATGAAGTGAGGTGACACCTCAACAAGATACAACAACATCATTTGCGCTTATAGTTCCCACACTCATGATTTCTAGTCCTTCGACGGTTGACTAGAGTACCCCAACAACCTGAGTTGTATGGATTTCTGGGTCTGACGGTCAATTAGATAATGATCGAAAGACCTATGGTGAAGTGATGTCAGACATCGATTTGGAAAAGTAGATTGAGGCCATAAAATTCAAAATGGACTTTATGAGGTCAAACAAGTTTTGGATCTTGGTAGGTCCACCCAAGGGTGTAAAGCCCGTTGGGTAGGTCTACAAACAGAAGCTTGGAGCTGAATGGGAGGTGGCAACCTTTACGGCAAGTGGTGAAATATCACACTCAGTGACCTGGGGTGGACTTAAGGAAACCTATTAGCTCGTGGCCATGGCTAAGTCCATTCGGATTATGTTTGTCATAGCTGCATGGTATGAGTATAAAATATGGCATATGGAATGAAAATGGCCTTCCTTAACAAATTTGTTGAGGAAGAGATCTATATGGATCAATCGGAGGGTTTCACATTTGTTGGAAAAGAGCGGAAGGTCTGTTATCTCCAAAGTCCATCTATTGTCTCCAACAAGCTTACCCAAGCTGGAATGTTTAGTAATGACCAAACTTCGTATGTTGAGAAAGACTTAAAGAGTTTCAAGATGAAAAACTCCAAATGAGGATCCCTTCCAACAAGGCATGGGATTAAGTTGTCCAGGACTCAATCTCTTAAGACTTCTGAGGAGCTTAGAAAGATGTGTGACATCCCCTATGCGTCAGCCATATGAAGAATATAGTATGTTGTTAGTGCACTAGGCATGATGTTGCCTTAGCTTTTAGCGTAACAAGCAGATATCAGGCGTGTGCCGAGAGGCACATTGGACTGTGGTCAAGATCATTCTTAGGTACCTTAGATGGATTAAGATATGTTCTTAGTTTATAGTGGTGGAGAGTTGATTCTAAAAGGCTACAATGACGCTAACTTCTATGCCAAGTCTTAATCAACATTTGTATTCAGACTGAATGGTAGTGTAGTAGCTTGGAAAGGTTACAAGTAGATACCACAGTGGATTCCACCATGGAAGCTGAATACATAGCGATTTCTATAGCAACTAAGGAGGTTGTTTGAATGTAAAACTACATCTAAGAGTTGGGTGTGGTGCTTCGCATTACCGAGCAAGTGGTTATATTATGTGATAACAATGGGGAAAATACTGCAAGCAAAGGAACTAGATCTCATCACAAATCTAAGCACACTCTTACACCCTTCCATCTTCTTAGAGAGGTGTTGGGTGGAGGTGGCGTTTGAATGGATAGAGTCACATCGGTAGAAAACACAACAGATCCGTAGACCAAGGTCGTGTCGCAGATTGCTCATACTCAACCTCTTGAGAAGATAGGTTTGAGACACATAGGTAATTGGCTTAGATCAAGTGGGAGGTGAGGGATAGGTCTGAAACGTTCCAAGTGAGGGCCTTGAGACAGGGGATTGAGAGTATTATTGAGACTTCCACCAAGTGTTGCATTGATTGGATGAGTGACGTGTTCTATCGACGACAAATGTTGGACGTCTATGCAACTTTAATGGGTGGTTGACAAGGTTGTCAAGCCTGAACTTACTCGCGAGGAGTCTTCATAAGGAAGCCTTTGAGGCTTGGTCTGTTAGAATAGGTGACCATGTAAGCCAATTTTGGCAGGAATATGTAACCTATGTCTAGACAATTTCAGGTGTTTGATAAAACATTTATGAATAAAGAAGTGAAAAGTTCATATGGCAATATTTTGTTTACGTTCACTTATATATGCTTTTACATATCTGTTCACTACACAAACAAAGCCCACGGACTGAGAATCGATTTCGTGGATTGGGACTACGCTTGGAGGTAGGTGCATGAAATCAGTCTTACCGAATCAGTCCGAAAATCTCCAAGTCAAGGAATCCCGAAAATGGGTACCGGGATTCCCTTTGAGACTTGCACTAAGCATCTGCTGTCATATTTCATCGACGGGTGACGAAGGTCGTCTAAAAGTGTTAGTGGGTCAGCATGCTAGGAAGCAGCTGACTGAGGTGACTCGCGGGTACCGTCTTACGGAGGACCTTGAGTATGGTCTGCAAGGTATGACGTATTCCCGGTTCCAACGGTACAAGTCAAGTCCTTTGACTTGAGGAACTGCTGAGTTTACCTGCGCATCAGGTCTGTATCTTAGATATGGTGAGAGATTGCCAAAATACTCTTGAGTAGTCAAAAGCCATGTCTAGTGCAGCTCGGGTGTACAGAGTGACAGTAGTTTCCAAGAAAGGATCTGTCTTCTGTCAAAAGGTATTGACAGTTGAGTCTCATGTATGCTCTGTGTCTTGTCCCTAAAATCTGTGGCCACAGTAACTGAACAGAAGGGAAGGTTTCCCTTGCGGCGTTTAGTAAGGACAGACCGACACTTAGGTCCAAAATGGGTACCTGCATTTTCCGTGCCCTAGACTCTAAGTGATGAGACCGAAGACAGAAGGACAAGTGTACTGTTACGGCCTAAATGTTCATCCCCGATTATTTCACCTAGTCTTTAGTGCCATGGACCGTTGCTAGATGGCCACCCATGGTAACGGGCGGATTCTAGGAATCCGACCAAGTCTAGCTGAAAGGTGAACCTAAAGAGTCACACACTATCAACACACTTAAGTATTTAATTTGGAATTAAATATTAGAGTAAAGGAATGATTAAATTAGATTTAATCGGGTCCTATATTTTCTTGGAGAAATTAATTCCTTCTATTTGATAAAGGGAATTAAATTAATAAATTAGATTTATTAAGGGAATTGATTTAATGGGCCTAGAATAAATATTAATATTTATTTATCATATTTATTTGGCCTTTTGGAATATTTAATGGAATTTAAATATTCCATTAAATTAATATCAACGATTGAGATGGAAAGGGGAGATGGAAGGCTAGGATTGGTTTGACTAGGTCAAACACTAGTTTGACTAGGACTTTGACTAGGTCAAAATCCTAGTCAAATTAGAGTTCTTAGAGTTGGAGTTTAAAGAGGATTAAACTCCTCCTCTATATAAACCTCTAGCTTCCAACAATTGAAGGATGATGAAATTCCAACACACACACACAACACACAATTTTCGGCCCCCTCTCCCATCTCTCTCGTCCGCCCTCTATCTCCACTCTCTCCAAGAAATTATTTTCTAGTTCTCTTGTTCTTGGAACATTAGAACTTAGATGAATCAATACTATTAATTGATAACGTGTCGTTGATTCATCCACTCCAAAATATACACTTGTTCGTTGCAAGCACGACGTACAAGATACGTGGGTGGATCGTGTGTCTTGATTTGGAGGGTCTCAAGAACGAGATCTCGGTGCAAAACGGGGAACAACGCGTGTAGCCGTTGAAGACGAAAACGACAACGGGTAGGTGTCGTTTAATATTTTCGTCCTCTTTAATTTTCTACCCTATGGCCTCCATGATCTTTTATATGTTCTTTAATCATGAGATACACCGAACACCGGGGAATCTCAAGGGTACACCCCTTGAGCGTGTTCTTTAATTCATTAAAGCATGCTTTAATTTTTGTATTTTATTTTGTATCGCGCTTCCGCATTCGCACAACTTCCTGGGACGACCCACGATTTCTTTCAGTAGTATCAGAGCCCGGTTCGGTGTATAGGCCTAGGGTTTATGTGCCTTTTAAGCATGAAACGTGAAATTGGCATGTTTTTAATTAAATCTTGATTTTCTTGATTTTTAAAGCATGTCATTTTATGGCTTTTGATTCGTGTGAATTTCTGAATATTGGTATTTTTCTGTTTTTCATGGGAAACGGGGTGGAATAAGCGAACGGAAAACGAGAAACGCCGCAGCAGGGCAGACGCGTGTAGGCAAGGGAAGCTTGCGCGCGCCCGCCCAGGCGGTCAAGCAGAGGCTGGCTGCGCGCAGGCGCGCTCATGCGCGCGCGCGCAAGGCTGCGCGCATGAGAGTCCGCGTGCGGACGGACACCGGGCGGCGCCGCTAGGCGAGCGCGCACGCAGACGGAGGTGTCTGCGCGCGCGCGCCCGGCAGGCGTGCCCAGTGCACGTCTGCGCGCGCACTGCGCAGGGCGCAGCCGGCAGCCAGCAGGCCAGCGCGCGCACGACAGCCTGCCGGAACGCCAGGCCGCGCAGCACGCTGCTGGCCAAGCGCGCGCGCACGCAGGCAGGGGCCTGCGCGGGCGCAGGGTCGGCAGGCTGAGCCTGCTGCCCTGTGCGCGCGCCGGCAGGCCGCTGCCGGCGGCGGCGGCGACGGCTGCTAGGGTTTTAAAACCCTAGTAGTGTTTTTTTTATTTTTTAAATTATTTTCAGTTTTAATTTTTTAATTCTGAAAAATATCGTTTTTTGGGTTCAATTATGCCTAATTTTCTAAAGACATTATTTTAGGAGTAAAATACATTGGATTTGGAATCCCGGGGTTATTTTACTAAAAATAATGAGGAAAGATTTTCCTAAAACGAGAAAATACTATTACCAATATTGGTATTTTATTTTTCACACGTTATGCACATATTCATTTATTTTATTATTTTGAATATTTATGATTGGAAATCATGTGTTGTTGGTATATTGTAATTATATGATTAGATCATGTGATTATGTGTGTTGGATGAAAATGGATGATCACGAGCCTTAGACCGAATGTATGGTTTATTTTCTGTTGGGCCTGTGTGCCTCTTTTACTGCTTTCTCCTTCTCTCTTTCTAGTTGCCTTGGAATAATAAGGCATTCTACCTCCCTCCTTATGTACTCCCCCCGGGTTTTCGCTGGGGTATCTTTTTTTTTAATATGTAATGAGAGTAGACTAGGAGTGAGGTTTCTATTTTTGTAATTGGTGGAGAAGAAGGAAGGACCACATGGAGAGCCCAGACGGGAGGTCCCTTGGAGTTTTCCATGAAGTGAAGAAAGAGAAAAGAGACCAAGGCCCATCAGCATGATGATTGGGTTACTATTAATGTAATAGTATAAGACCAACCCTAGATTGACCATAGATCCACTGCGGGCTCAGTGGGTCGCATAGGATTTGGGCTCGTGATCATCCAACAGGGGCATGCTAGGCTTTAATTTTGCTTGTGGTTATTATGATGGATAAATGGGCTTTTATTTATCATATAACTGCTATGGATGGTTTAATTTACGCATTGTGGATGTATGTGTGAATGTTTATTTATTTGAGATCTCGGTCATTTACTACTCTCACATTGGTTGGACCAATGTCAAAATATTAGACCCTAGACAAAATGGACATGAACTCTAGGAGTTTGTCCATGCCTTCCAATCCATGGCATAGTGAGGAAGCTACTTTAGGTCAATAGCGTGGTCTCACGAGTCGTGGCACGTTATTGTACTTAAAGGAAGTTGCACTATATCATGAACGAAAAATGTGCTGCTGTTACCTGTCTCACGAGTCGTGGGGGTACCAGTGGGTCTGTGGCTCGGTCGATTGGGTTAGGTCTAACGCCCAATTAACATGATTCGCTTGGAGTCCTCGGGATCATGTGAAAGGGTGAGGCAATAATCTTGGGAATCTCGTGGAACGAGAATGGTATGGAATACCTCCCACAGGATCTTTTCCATGCGAATCGTACAAGCGGGGTATCGGAAAAATCGTTGTGGATCCCAAGCCCACCAGGAAAGGATTTCCCGAAAAATCACGTTTGAGAGTACCGTGTTTTCGTATAAATAGTGGGAGGATTAAATGTCTAAAGTCCATGCATTTAATTATTTTATCAAACCACCGTCTTTTATTTTTCTGCTGATCGCGCGCTGTTTTCTAAAATGTAGATTTTAAAATGTCTAAGAACCCACTTTCCACTATTCTTGAGACAAACAAATTCAATGGAACAAATTACAACGACTGGTTGCGCAATCTCAGGATAGTCCTAGATTACGAGAACCAAGGCTACGTCATGGACGAGCCTCTCCCTAGGACCTTGCCGGAAGGATCCACGCCAGAAGAACGTGAGACGTTCGAGACTTGGCATAAGGATAACCGGAAGGTCCATAGCATCATACTTGCTTCGATGACCAATGAGATTCAGAAGCAATATGAAAGGCTAGACGATGTCCCTTCCATTATGGCTCGCCTTAAGGATTGCTATGCAGTCCTGGACCGGCATACTAGGTATGTCGCGACGAAGGCGTTCTTTGGAACTAAAATGACAGAAGGATCCTCTGTACAAGAGCATGGGGTTAAAATGCTTACCCTGGTGGAAAAGCTCGAGGACCTAAAGGCAGGTCTCGATAATGAAACGTACATAGATGTGATCCTTCAGTCACTCCCACCCTCCTTTGACCAATTTATCGTCAACTACAACATGAACGCACTTGAGAAGGGCATTCATGAGTTGATCAATATGTTGGTGCAATACGAGGCAACGACTAAGAAGTCCACGCCTTCGGTATTGTTTGGAGGTGCTTCAACTTCCAATATGAAAGGCAAAGGTGCCGGACGTTGGAAGAAGAAGAAAGGGAAGGGAAAGGTCGTCAAAGCAGCTACGAACACTAAGAGTGTTCCCATTGCCAAAGAGGGGAAAGGCAAAGGAAAGGGAAAGGTTGTCTCCAAGCAACAGTCGAAGGCATATGACACATGTATCAACTGCCGTGAGAAAGGGCATTGGAAGAGAGAGTGCCCCAAACTCTTCTCGAACCAAGGTATTTATGTGATTGAGGTTAATATGGTCACTAATTCTGCCTCTTGGGTATTGGATACCGGCTGTGGAGCTCACATTTGCAATAACTTGCAGGTGTTGAAAAGAAGCAGAAAACTGGGTAGCGGGGACATGATCCTGAAACTTGGGAATGGCAAGGCCATCTCGGCAGAAGGAGTAGGATCCGCCACTCTAGTGATTAGTGATAATATTAGCATAGATTTAGAGCAAGTTTATTTTGTACCTAATATGATTAAAAACATCATTTCCATTCCATTGTTGGACAATAGTGGTTATGAGTTTAGAATCAATAAAAATTGCTTTTATTTGATGAGGTGTGGAATTGCTCATCTACTTGGTACATTGCATAACAGGCTCTATTGCAACAAACGAATTTCGTTCTCAACACTCAACACAAACAAAAATTAGATAATAACGGGAACGCACGTCTGTGGCACGCTAGGCTAGGTCACATATCCCAAGACAGGATGAAGAGGTTGGTAGACTCAAAGAACCTAGAGGTTGGGGACTTCAGCGATCTACCAACTTGTGAATCTTGTCTAAGAGGGAAAATGACCAAGAAGCCCTTTGTAGGACAAAGTAGGCTTGCCACAGGTCTGTTGGACTTGGTCCATACAGACGTATGTGGACCACTAAGGACGCAGGCCCGAGGTGGGTTCTCCTACTTCATAACCTTTACCGATGATCATTCACGGTATGGTTATGTTTACCTAATGAGGTACAAGTCTGAAGCTCTTGAGAGGTTTAAAGAATTCAGACTTGAAGTGGAGAACCAGACCAACTGCAAAATTAAAGTCCTACGGTCAGACCGAGGCGGTGAATACCTTAGTACGGAGATCCTAGATTATCTAAAAGAACATGGTATAATATCAGAATGGACACCTCCAAGAACACCACAGTTAAATGGTGTCTCTGAAAGGAGGAATCGAACCCTGTTGGACATGGTTCGGTCTATGATGAGTTTTACCAAATTGCCCTTATCCTTTTGGTGCTATGCACTAGAAACGGCAGCCAAATTGTTGAATTTAGCGCCTACTAGTACATTGACCCAAACGCCATATGAAATATGGCACGGCAAGCCTGCGTCCTACAACTACTTGAAAGTGTGGGGTAGCCCCGGATACGTCAAGAGGTTAGTGGGAGATAAGCTAGAATCAGGTCTAGCTTATGCAGGTTCGTTGGATACCATAAGGAAACTGCGGGTTATTACTTTTATGACCCCTTGGAACAAAAGGTGTTTGTTTCAAGAAATGCAGTATTCTTGGAGCAAGGCTTCCCGGAGGATATCCAACCTGATGAGCTGATCCTTGAAGAATCAAGTGATGGAATCCAGCCATCAGACACAGCCGCGGAACCCTCACTTAGAGGATTCAGGATAGACAGCCGAAGGGCTGACCAACCTCGAGAGGTCCAACATGCTAGGCATGAAGGACAGCCTCTAGAACAGCCAGCCCCGGTTCCTAAAACCACCGGCTCCGATATAGTCAGCGCCCACAGTCACCACTGACGTTCCCGTTCTCCGTAGGTCCACTAGAGAGTCCAGACCTCCAGTGAGATATGGCTTTCTAGGAGCGACCGATCTTTTGGATAATGATCCTAAGACATATGGAGAAGCGATGTCTGACATCGACTCCGGGAAATGACTTGAGGCCATGAAAGCCCAAATGGACTGCATGAACGAGAACAAAGTCTGGAGTCTTGTAGATCCACCGAAAGGTGTTAAGCCAGTGGGCTGTAAGTGGGTCTACAAGTGCAAACTTGGCGTTGATGGAGAAGTCACAACCTTTAAGGCTAGGCTTGTAGCTAAGGGATACACTCAACGACCCGGGGTCGATTTTGAGGATACCTACTCGCCAGTAGCCATGGCTAAGTCCATTCGGATCCTGCTCGCCATAGCAGCATGGTATGACTATGAGATATGGCAGATGGACGTGAAAACGGCCTTCCTCAACGGTTTCGTTGAAGAAGAGATCTATATGGATCAACCGGAGGGTTTCACGGTTACTGGAGAAGAACAGAAAATCTGTCGCCTCCAGAAGTCCATCTATGGCCTCAAACAAGCCTCCCGAAGTTGGAACATTCGCTTTGACGAAGTAATACAGGGTTATGACTTTATCAAAAATGAATCCGACCCTTGTGTATACAAGAAAGTCAGTGGGAGCTCAATAGTGTTCCTAGTGCTTTATGTGAATGACATTCTACTCATTGGTAATGACGTTAGAATGTTAGGAAACACAAAAGCATGGTTGTCAACCCAGTTTTTCATGAAGGACTTGGGTGAAGCCTCCTACATCCTAGGCATCCAGATTGTCAGGGACAGATCTAAAAGGATGTTAGGACTCACTCAAAACTCGTATATGGAGAAAGTCATAAAGAGATATCGAATGGACAACTCCAAACGAGGATTCCTTCCCATGAGGCATGGGATCAAGTTGTCCAAGAAACAATCCCCACAGACTGATGAGGAACTTGAAAGGATGAAAGTCATCCCCTATGCTTCTGCCGTAGGTAGCATCCAATATGCGGTCCATTACACTAGGCCTGACATTGCATACGCTTTGAGCGTAACAAGCAGATATCAGTCCTGCGCAGGAGAGGCACATTGTAATGCTGTTAAGGGCATCCTTAAGTACCTAAGGAGGACTAAGGAGATGTTCTTAGTCTATGGCAATGGAGAACTAATTCTGGAAGGCTTTAGCGATGCTAGCTTCCAGTCTGATGACGATGATGCCAAGTCACAATCGGGGTACGTATTCAAACTCAATGGAGGAGTAGTAGCTTGGAAAAGTTCCAAGCAAGCAACAATTGTTGACTCCACCACAGAGGCTGAATACATAGCAGCTTCAGAAGCTGCTAAAGAAGCGGTTTGGATGAGAAACTACATCCAAGAGTTGGGTGTGGTGCCTAGCATCGCCGAGCCTGTTGTCATCTTCTGTGATAACAACGGTGCAATAGCGCAAGCAAAGGAACCGAGATCTCATCATCGTTCCAAACACATTCTTAGACGCTACCATCTTCTTAGAGAAATGGTAGGAAGAGGTGACGTCCGGATGGACCAAGTCAACTCAGCAGACAACACAGCAGACCCGCTGACAAAGCCTATGTCGCAGAGCGCTCATACGCAACATCTTGAGAAGATGGGGATTAGACATATGGGCAATTGGCTTTAAAGGTCAAGTGGGAGATTGTTAGAATAGGTGACCATGTAAGCCAATTTTGGCAGGAATATGTAACCTATGTCTAGACAATTTCAGGTGTTTGATAAAACATTTATGAATAAAGAAGTGAAAAGTTCATATGGCAATACTTTGTTTACGTTCACTTATATCTACTTTTACATATCTGTTCACTATGCAAACAAAGCCCACGGACTGAGAATCGATTTCGGGGATTGGGACTACGCTTGGAGGTAGGTCCATGAAATCAGTCTTACCGAATCAGTTCGGAAATCTCCAAGTCAAGGAATCCCGAAAATGGGTACCGGGATTCCCTTTGAGACTTGCACTAAGCATCTGCTGTCGTATTTCATTGACGGGTGACGAAGGTCGTCTAAGCAGTGTTAGTGGGTCAGCATGCTAGGAAGCAGCTGACTGCGGTGACTCGCAGGAACCGTCTTACGGAGGACCTTGAGTATGGTCTGCAAGGTATGACGTATTCCCGGTTCCAACGGTACAGGTCAAGTCCTTTGACTTGAGGAACTGCTGAGTTTACCTGCACATCAGGTCTGTATCTTAGATATGGTGAGATATTGCCAAAATACTCTTGAGTAGTCATAAGTCATGTCTAGTGCAGCTCGGGTGTACAGAGTGACAGTAGTTTCCAAGAAAGGATCTGTCTCCTGTTAAAAGGTATTGACAGTTGAGTCTCATGTATGCTCTGTGTCTTGTCCCTAAAATCTGTGGCCACAGTAACTGAACAGAAGGGAAGGTTTCCCTTGCAGCGTTTAGTAAGGACAGACCGACACTTAGGTCCAAAATGGGTACCTGCATTTTCCGTGCCCTAGACTCTAAGTGATGAGACCGAAAGACAGAAGGACAAGTGTACTGTTAGGGCCTAAATGTTCATCCCCGATTATTTCACCTAGTCTCTAGTGCCATGGACCGTTGCTAGATGGCCACCCATGGTAACGGGCGAATTCTAGGAATCCGACCAAGTCTAGCTGAAAGGTGAACCTAAAGAGTCACACACTATCAACACACACTTAAGTATTTAATTTGGAATTAAATATTGGAGTAAATGAATGATTAAATTAGATTTAATCGGGTCCTATATTTTCTTGGAGAAATTAATTCCTTCTATTTGATAAAGGGAATTAAATTAATAAATTTGATTTGTTAAGGGAATTGATTTAATGGGCCTAGAATAAATATTAATATTTATTTATCATATTTATTTGGCCTTTTGGAATATTTAATGGAATTTAAATATTTCATTAAATTAAAATCAACGGTTGAGATGGAAAGGGGAGATGGAAGGCTAGGATTGGTTTGACTAGATCAAACACTAGTTTGACTAGGACTTTGACTAGGTCAAAATCCTAGTCAAATTAGAGTTTCTTAGAGTTGGAGTTTAAAGAGGATTAAACTCCTCCTCTATATAACCTCTAGCTTCCAACAATTGAAGGATGATGAAATTCCAACACACACACACAACACACAATTTTCGGCCCCCTCTCCCATCTCTCTCGTCCGCCCTCTATCTCCACTCTCTCCAAGAAATTATTTTCTAGTTCTCTTGTTCTTGGAACATTAGAATTTAGATGAATCAATACCGTTAATTGATAACGTGTCGTTGATTCATCCACTCCAAAATATACACTTGTTCGTTGCTAGCACGACGTACAAGATACGTGGGTGGATCGTGTGTCACGATTTGGAGGGTCTCAAGAACGAGATCTCGGTGCAAAACGGGGAACAACGCGTGTAGCCGTTGAAGACGAAAACGACAACGGGTAGGTCTCTTTTAATATTTTCGTCCTCTTTAATTTTCTACCCTATGGCCTCCATGATCTTTTATATGTTCTTTAATCATGAGATACACCAAACACCCGGGAATATCAAGGGTACACCCCTTGAGCGTGTTCTTTAATTCATTAAAGCATGCTTTAATTTTTGTATTTTATTTTATATCGCGCTTCCGCATTCGCGCAACTTCCCGGGACGACCCATGATTTCTTTCATGGTCAATATGACTGGAACTCCTTGGCTCTGATAGTATGGGATTAATTCTAGGACTTGAGAAACCAAGAAGTCGGAGCCAGCGGTCATGTTGCGGGAAGCTTTAAACTCAAAGGCGAAAGGCAAGAGGGGCGAACGCTGGAGGAGAAAGAAAGGTAAGGCAAATCCAGGCACTCTTGTTACCATCGTGGCCATTAGCAAAGGAAAAAGGAAGGTAGTTCAACAGTCAAGAAGGGCAAATGATCTTTGCATGAACTGTCGTGAATAAAGGCATTGGAAGAGGGACTATCCAATGCTCCTTTGCAATCAAAGTATGTTTGTTGTTGATGTTGACATGATTACTAACTCTACTTCTTGGGTATTAGATACCAACTGTGGAGCTCACATCTGCAATGACTTGCGGGTAGAAAGAAGAAGAAGGCTAAGTAAAGTTGATGTGGTCTTGAGGCTAGGCGATGGCAAGGCTATTGCTGCTGAAGCTGTAGGGCTAGTCAACTTAGTTATTAGTGATCATGTTATATAGATTTAAATGACTGTTATTGTGTACCTAGCGATATATAAAAGACATTGTATCCATTCTTTTATTAGATGAAAGTGGTTATGAAATTTTAATTAATAAAAGTTGCTTTTATTTGATGAAGAATCACATCTACTAGGTTGATTATATAATGGTCTTTACATTATCCCATAGAATAATTTTATTATGACTGCTCAAAACAAATGAAAAAAAGATAATCAAGAAAACACACAGATCTAGCATGCAAGCTAAGTCACATTTTCAAGATAGGATAAGAAAGTTGGTGGACTAAAAAAATACCTGCCAGCTTGTGGGTCCTGTCTGAAAGGGAAAATGACCAAGAAGACCTTGTAGCACAAAAACGCTCACCAGCAGTCGATTAGATTTCATCCATTTAGACATCTGTGGACTATTAAAAACACATGTCAAAGGTGGTTTCACCTACTTAATAACCTTTACGATGATCACTTATGATATGATTATGTTTACCTCATGCGGAACAAGTCTGAGGCCTTTGAACCATTCAAAGAATTCAGACTTGAAGTAGAGGACCAGACTGGTCGCACACTTAAAGTCTTTCAATCACGTTGAGGCAGTGAGTACTTGCGTGGGGATTCCTTGGAGTATCTAAAGTAGAATAGGATCTCTCTCTCTCTCAGTGGAACTCCCCTGGAACACCACAATTGAATGTCATCTCTAAGAGAAGGAATCGTACTTTGTTGGACATGGTCCGATCAATGATGAGTTTCACTGAACTATCTTCGTCCTTCTAGAAGTATGGTCTTAGTGGGGGACAAACTGAAGTCGAGGTCTAATTTGTGCAGGTTCATTGGTTATCCTAAGAAAACTGCGGGGCATTTTTTCTATGATTCCTCCAAGCAAAAGGTTTTTGTCTTGAGAAACATAATGTTCATACAAAAAGCTTTTCCAACGGATACCCGACCTGAGGATTGCTCCTTGAGGAATCAATTGAGGCGACATGTGAAGGACAAGCGGATCCGCCCAGGAGCACGAGCGGAAGCTAGAAAGCGAGGAAATATGCATAAATTAAATTAAATCTAATTTAAAATATCGAATCCCAAGGGGTGTACCCTTGGGTGCTCAACCGGGCGTTATTTGTAGGATGTGTAAATATTAGAAATATATATTTAAACACATAGGGCATAGATGTATATTAAATCAATCAAAGCGTAATAAACCGTTACCTTTGATTATTTAGCGTATGCTCCCGGCTACTTGCGTTGTTCCTTCTCCGGAATGCTCACGATATCCAAACGTATGGATTCTCCAAAGGTGATCCTCACCACAACGGAAGAAACACACGTTCTTCTTGCTAGAAAAGAACGGGTTTAAGAAGGAATTGGTTTAAGAGAAGAACACTATGAATTAGTGCTCTCTTAAACTTACTTTGTTCTTCTTCTTGATTCAAAATCAAGTGAAGAACACAAGTGTAAGAGAGGGAGAGAGGCCGAGAGTTTGAGAGAGAGGAGAGGATTTTTTTTTCCTTCTCTTTTTCCTAGAAAAAGATGAATAATGAATCACTTATGCTTGGTGTTGTATATTCTAATATATATACATAATTAATGTGATTATTGGAATGTGTCTAGGTTCATCTAAGGATGTCTAGATTCATTCTAATCAATCACCATCAATTCTTCAATCAAACCTACCAAAATTTATGGTATGATCAAATCATACCAAAAGGGAAGAGCTTGATTGGAGTTGATTTGTCTCTTTCCAAAAGAGATAAGTCAACATACCACCTAGCATGAAACATGGCTGATTTTGCTTCCTCCAAGGGAGCATGTCGGCCATGTTTAATTAAGGGAAGAAGTCCAACTTTTTCCTATTCCAAAATAGGAATTATTTTTCCTCTCGGGTATAATTTAACGGATCGGGTTTTATCATAATCCAATTATGACGAATCCAATATTAAATTCAATTTAATGTCCATTTAAATTATTCCCGTTGATCTTTTAATCCAATTAAAAGATCCAACATCTCAACATCTCAACTTTCCATATTTAATCGAAAATCCAATTTACCGATTAAACGGAAGCCCGATACAATATCGGCCGGTCCATCCAATGGACTTTCCCTTAAGTAATCCAATTACTTATTTTATCCTTCGAGATTGACTCCAAGTCGATCTCTCAACCTCCTCGGTGATTTGTGTGTGACCCTTTAGGTTCACCCTCACCTAGACTTGGGCCCGTGTCCCACAAGGGCCCGTTACCATGGGTGGCCGTCTAGCAACGGTCCATGGCACTAGAGACTAGGTGAATTGGCGTGAACATTTAGGCGCCGATTCCGTATAGGTACGATCCTTCCGTCTACCGTCTCCCGGCCTTAGTCTAGGGTATGAAATTGGGCGTCGGTTCCCATCCTTGACTAGGCATCTATGCTTAATACTCGAGACCACGTATGCTTCATTGCGTCGACACATGAAACCATTCCCTGTTCGACCAACCATTGTGGCCAACAGCTTCAAACAGCATGAACGTGTCTCCGAGTGCATAGCAGATACCTCTGTCACATACTGACAGGGGACGGATCCTCTTCTTGGAATCCATCGTCCTCGCTACACATTCCGACTGCACTGGACAAGGCTTATGATAATCATCTTACAGAATGATTACCTCTCGCCAGATCCAAGATACAGCCGTCCTGTGCATGCGACTGCAATGATTCCTCAAGTCTGAGGATTACTCCCGTACTATCGGAACCGGGGAAAACCAATCATACCGACCAAGCCTCCAAGGCTTCCATATGATGATCCCGCGAGTCAGTCCAATCGGCTCGACCCCAGTCGACCAACCCATCAAGATCGTGTAGACGTCCCACGCCTGTCGCCGATGAAACACGACACTCATCCAATGAACACGACTCTTGACGCAAGTCTCAATAGGACTCTCGATGCCCTGTCTCGAGGTCCTCAACTTGGAACGTTTCAGACCCAACTTTTAATCAGTTGGTTTCATGACCACCATCCAATGCGTGGCCCAACTGCACGAGTTGTTATCCATGGTCTGTGGGCTTTGTTGCGATATAAGTTAAACACCGTTTTAACAAATGTAAGATGAGCGCAACAAAGAAGGTACCATTGGTGACGAATACTCATCTTATTCATCACATAATAATATTACATTTACATCAAGTTGTCAGATAGGTTACAAATCGCCAAACCTATTGGCTTTCTGGTCACCTATTCTAACAACATGTCAGCCAAATACGACAACATCATATGCGTTGACAGTTCCCAATGACAATATTCCAATCCTCCAAAGGTTGACCAGATCCCCAACAGCCTGGGACGTACGAGTTTTTTACATCTGACCAGTCAAATGGATAACGATCTAAAGACTTACGGAGAAGCGATGTAGGTACATTGATTTTGGAAAAATGGCTTGAGGCCATGAGATCTGAGATGTACTCCATGAGTTCAAACTAGTGTTGGACTTTGGTAGATCCACCCATGGGTGTAAATGGTCTACAAATAGAAGCTTGGCGCTTAGGGAGAGGTGACAACCTTCAAGGCAAGGCTTGTGGTGAAAGGTTACACTTAGCGAGATAGGGTTGACTTTGAGGAAATTTATTTTCCTGTGGCCATGGCCAAGTCCATTCGAATCACCTATGTTCTCCTGAACAAGGTTCAAGATTGAACTAACAATTCGGATTCACTACTTGATAGTGCAAATGTAAATTCATTTATTCGGTTGATAGAGAATGCTATCTAGCAATAATCTCGTGTATACTGCTCCTATTGTGTGGTGTGGACAAATGATAGATGATCTACATTGATCCTTGCCCAAAAGCGAATCCAGAACAATACTAGTAAACGCATCAGATATCAAAAATCAAAGAGGTAAATTCGATTTATGATTATGTATTATTTTTTGATTTCCTCGCCTAAGCTACTTATTAATTTTTATTATTTATTCATTTATTCTTTTATTATTTATGTTCCGAATATGATGTACGACACTAGTGGCTTATGAGGCTTCGATTGTTATAGTATGTTTTATGTGTTTATATGCTTTTAATTTGATTCGTAAGCATGATGATTAAATGTTTTATGTTTAAGCATGATTGTGTATAGATTATACGTTAACGAATTCTTTTAATTTTGGATTTATTTTATTGCTTAAAATTGAATTTTTAGCATGTTTATGTTCAGTTATTATTGTAGAAAAATTTCTATTTTTCTTTCCATTATGGTCGTGCCCAACTGATCATGAGCCGACTAGCGTGCGGCTAGACGCTCGCGCAAGCAGGCTGCCTGCGCGTAGCGACCGGCCATTCCATCTACTGGTGTGCATGCCGGCGGTCAACCGCAATTACAGGAGACAATGACAGTGGCCGCACATCCAGTAGGGGTTGTGTGTGCCCTGGGCGCGCAACCGACAGGTCAACTGCGGAGACCAAGATCATTGCTTTTGTCGTTTTTGTTCGAAATTAGATTTTTCAAGTTCTGCATTTTTCTAAATGTATTCTTAATCCTGGTTGACTTTTATTTTGGTCAAATTAGATTTTTCCAATTAAAATTATCGTGGATTTAAATTTTGGAAATGGTTTCACAAATATTTTGTGGTTTTGACGTCCATTATTGAGATGTATTGTTGATGTATGTTTTCTGCATATGAATCATGTCTTATGTTGGTATTAGGAATAAATTCTAACACGTTAGATGTATGGCATGATATTTGATATTATGTGTTATGATTGTTTATTTGATAAACTATTATGGATGATCTCAAAGCCCTAAAATTTGTGGATGGTGTATTTTCTGTTGGGTAGGGCACGCGTGCCTCTTTGTTTTTATCTTCCTTTTGCTTTTAGCCTCGGAATAATAAGGCTTGCTTTATCCCTCTATTTTACTCCCCCAACTTTTGATTAGAGTTTCTTTTTCAAATTGTAGTTAGTGTATAAAAATGGTGAGGATTATATTTAGAATAAAATATAAACGGGGCTCGACATTGCAATGAAGGTCCAAGGAGGAGACCTATAGGATGGATCCCAAGCCCATGAGATGAAGCCCACGATGGGAGCGCAATAGAACAAAGAGAGGACAAAAATGCCCATTAGCATGATCACAGGTTAGAGCTTTTGTAATAGCGTAGGCTTACCCGTGGAATATGTTGGAATGGTTGACCAGAAGGTCAAATTGGTTGGTTGTTCTGGGAACCATTCGCCGATCTTTGATCAAAAGTAATATTATGTTGATGAATGTAGTAAGAATTCATTAATGGTAAGAACGAGTTTTTTTGTGCTTACTGCTAACATCGAATGGGGTTTCGATGTCACAACAAATGCCCACAGACATAATGGGGAAATCCAGGAGTTGGGTTGTGCATAGATTGGCTGCTATGAGACCAACACTTGAGGATCGGTCTGAAATGTTCCAAGTCGAGGATCTCAAAATTGGCATCGAGTGTCCTACAGAGACTTGCACTAAGTATTGCATCCGTATTTCATCGGCAGGAGACATAGGTCGTGTGCGCAATTTTAGTGGGTTGGTTGACAAGGTAGTCAACTGACTGAACTGACTCGCAGGGATCATCATATGGAAGCCACACAGTCTTTCTTGGTATGACTGGAATTCTCAGTTCCAATAGTACGGGATTAGTCCTCGGATTTGAGCAATCATGGCACTCACGTGCATACTAAGACTATGTCTTGGACCTAGCAAGTGGTGATCATATCGTGAGGTATGGTCACCATAGGCTTCGCCCAGTATAGTCGGAGTATGTTGCGAGGACGGCGGATTCCAACATAGAATCTATCCCCTGTCATGATTATGATAGTGAAGTCTCCTATGCGCTCTCAGATGGTTTGGATTCTTAAAGTTTATGGCCATAGCATTTGATCAATTGGGAAAGGATTTTCTATACCGATCAAAAGAGTTAAACCTGACTCAATTTTGAAGCATAGATGCCTAGTCAAGGATGAGAACTGACGCCTAATTCCATGCCCAAGAGTAAGGCCGGGATACGATCGACAGTAGGACCATACCTGTATGGAACTCGGAGCCTAAATATTTACGCCACTTATTCACCTAGTCTCTAGTGCCATGGACCGTTGCTAGACGGCCACCAATGGTAACGGGCAATTTTTGATTATGGGATAATCGAAATAATTAATTAAATTGAATGTAATTAATTGTGTTGCGAACCCACGCCCAAGTCTTGTTGAGGTGAACCTAAAGAGTCACACACAGTCCACCGGATGTGGAAGGGAATTAATTAGGAATTAATTCCGGATGAAGGATTAATTTATTAGGATTAAATTAATCTTGGAGATGGATCATATATGAAAATAATGCATGGGATGGATTTCTGAAAATTTTAATTAATGAATTGATTAAATTTTGGATTTTGGCCTTTATGAATTAATTGGATTAATTTATTGGCTTTAATTTATAAATTAGATTTATTAATTAAAGAGAGTGGGCTTGGACCGTTTTAATTAGATTAAAAGGATGGAGGATTTTATTCTTGGCTTAATATTAAATTGGATTTAATATGAAGTCCATTGGACCTTTGGAATTATTTAATTGAGTTTTTAAATTAACCCGGTCCATAAAATCCAAGCCCAAGAGAAACAGATGCGCAAGATTGTATATTGAGGACTGATGAGATGAGTGGTCGAGATCTCTCCTTAGAGGAGGAAGAAAATCTCCACTACTAGAGAGTTTGAGGATTTTGTGGCTCTTGGGTGAAAGCTTCCTAGCAAGAGCAAAGTTTAATGACTAAATCATTCAACACACATTACACACACAATTCTCTACATCTCTTACGCCTCTCTCCTCTCATCTCTTTCTCATCCCTCTCTCACTCTTACTCTCCAAGAAAGCCTTGTGTTCTTGATTTTCATCAAATAAGAACGCAGAGATCTTGATCACGTTAATTAATAACGTTGGATCAAGATTCTCCTTTCCTTCCATTTTCTTGCTAGCACTAGTAAACGGAGAAATCCGGTTGATTGGGTGGACGACTTTAGAGGGTCTCAACGTGGAAATCTATAGTCGTAGAATCCGGGAACAATGCTTGAAGTCGTGTAGAGAAAACGACGAGGGTAAGGATCGTGGTTAATGTTTCTTGCATCTCCTTTTTCTCTTTTAAGATTCTAAGGCCTCCATGTTTCTTTATTATTTTAATACATGTGATACACTAAACGCCCAGTATGATCAAGGGTACACCCCTTGATCCAGTTTTTACGACGCTTATTCGTTTAAATTTTCTTTAATTTTCACGCTTCTACCGCGTCCTCCCGGGCAAGATCCGCTTTTAGTGGTATTAGAGTACGGTTTCGTGTATAAGCCTAGAATCTAACATGTTATACGTGTTCTTGGCATGTTTTACGTATTGACGGCTTTAAACGACATGGTATATGTGGATCTTGGTTTTGTGTTTAGTTTTTCCACAAATCTTGGATATTAGAATTTAGAAAATTCTTGATTTTTCTTGATATTGGTGTTTTTGCTGTTCAGAAATATGTGAAAAAAAGGAATTTTTCGGACACACAATAGTAGCCGGCGTGCGCTGGTAGGACGGCCTCGTGCACTTGGCGTGGCAGCTGTGACGGCTGGGCTGTTTTTTGATTTTTTCGATGTTTTTTAGAAAATTAAATTTTTCTGGAGTTTCTACATATTTTTCTGAATTGATTAATTTAGGATATTTTAATTTTAGTTGAAATTAATTATTTTCTAAAATTAATATTGCTAAATTAATTAAGGAAGAGGTTTCCTAGCAAGAATCATTTTGCAAGAGGTTGCACTAATATCCAATTTTTATATGTGAAATTTTACATATATTTTCTACATATGTACATATTTTTAATTATGGTATGGGATATCATATTATGGTTGCATACCATGCTATAGTGGGATACATATATGTGCTATGTAAGTTAATTAGATTAACACAAATGGATGATCACGAAGCCCTTAGACCGCATGCATGGTTTTAATTTATTTTGTTGGGTTCGGGCCTACGTCCCTTTTTTATTTTCTTACTTATCTCTATGTTAGCCTTGAAATAATACAGTTTGCTTTCTTCCTCGTATTGTACTCCCCCAACTACTGATTGCGTCTTCTTAATTTTTATGATGTAATGAATATAGTTAGGAGTGAGGATTTTATTTTTGGTAAATAAATATAAGGAAGCATGCCCAAGGCGATGGAGGCCATCGGTCGGCCCACGAAGGATCCATGACGAAGTGGCCCGGTGAAGCCCAGGACAGAGAGCCTAAGAAGATAAAAAGGGCTTACAAGGTCCATTGTATGTAATGGATTTTAAAATCTTGTAATAGCGTAGACCTACCCTTAGATTGACCATAGATCCACTGCGGGCTAAGTGGGTCGCATAGATTTTTGGGCTTGTGATCATCCAATAGGGCGTGCTAGACTTTATTTTGCGTACGATGCGTTTTCATTAATGCGTTGAGTATTCTATTTGTCATGTGATGCTTTACATTGATGCTTAGAATATTCTCAACATTACGCATGCAGGACATTAATAATGTGATGAGGTATCAGTCAAAAATCCAATAAGTAACTCTCACTTGGTTGAACCAAGTTAAATATTAGAACCTGAATAGAATTAAAATAATTGATCGTTTTCCATGCCTTCCATCCACAGTAATATAGTGAGGAAGCTGATTTCACCCATATGTGGTCTCACGAGTCGTGGCACGTTGTGGACTGAAATTAAGCTACACTATTATTGTGAACAAAGTGAAACCATTGTTGTTTCCCTATCTCACGAGTCATGGGGGCGACAATTTTTGCAATGATTTGGTTGATCAGTTGGGTCTAACGCTAAGTAACATAATTCGCTTGGAGTCATCGGAATCATGTGAAGTGACGAGGCAAAATATCTTGAGGATCTCGTGGGACGAGAATGACATAGGTTGCCTCCTACAAGGTTATTTTCCATGTGAATAGTAACAGTGGGGCATGGAGAATTTCGCTTGTGGACCCCAAGCCCACTAGGTCGGTTTTCTGAAACCCCATTTAGAGTGATGGGCTTTTACAAAAATAGTGGGAGAGGTTAAAGACTAAAGACCGAGTCTTAACTTGAATTTAATAATACTTCAGTCTGCTTATTATTATCTGTAAATTGTAGATGTCTAAGAATCTATTAACGCCAATACTAGAGGCTAATAAGCTTAATGGAACCAACTACAATGATTGGCTACGAAATCTTAAGATTGTCTTAGATTTTCATAACCAAGCCTATATTCTGGATAGGGAAGTTCCTCAGGCCTTGCCGGAGGGGTCAACCACTAAAGAATGCTCGGTGTTCGAGAAGTTGAAGAATGACCACTGACAAGTACGTAGTGTTATACTGACCTCAATGACAAACGAGATCCAGAAGCAGTACGAAAGAATGGACGATGTTAGCTTGATTATGTGTCGTCTGCAACAACTCTATGCGGTCCCTGACCGGCATGTTAGATATGCTGCAATGAAGGCATTGTTCGGAGCTAAGATGATAGAAGGGTCATATTTACATAAGCATGGCGTGATGATGGTATCCCTTGTGGAGAAGCTCAAAGACCTCAAACTAGTCTTGAAAAATAGATGTATATAGATGTGATCTTTCAGTCTCTTCCTCCTTACTACGAACCATTTATTGTCAACTTCAACATGAATGAGCTTGATAAGGATCTTCATGAGTTGATGAATATGCTGGTTTAATACGAGGTAATGATTAAGAAATCTGCGACGTCGGTACTAGTAGGAGAGCTTCAACCTCTGGAGCGAAAGGCAAGGATGCCAGACGCATGAAGAGGAAGAAGGCTAAGGTAACATTGACCGCGGCAGCACTTCGAGTGTTGTTCCTATACACCGCAGGGCCGAAGTAAAGGGAAGAGAAAACAGGTTCGGTAGTCTAAGATTCCAAACAACATATGCATTTACTGTCGTGTAAAGGGTCATTGGAAGAGGGAGTGTCCTAAACTCCTCTCCGATGAAGGTAGAATTTGAATTTAGTATTAACATAATTGCTCTACCCTTTGGTATTGGATACCAGTTTAATCATAATCTGTGAATGGTTTGCAGGTGGTGATAAGGAGTAGAAAGCCATAATGGTTCTAGGATTCAGCGATAGAACGTTTGGGCAAAAGATTATGGTTTCATACGTTGTGATCAATAAATTTTTTTATTTGACAATTAACAGTGATTCATGTCTGCTAGAGTTTATGCATAAGTTCCTGAAACACTCTCCCATAAATTGTTTATGAATACTCAATATCAAATGACCAAAATGGATAAATCATAATTAACTTACGGATTTGACATTCCATAAAAGCTAGGACATTTTCCTCCTATTAAGGATAAGCAAGTTGGAAATTTTGAAGAGTCTAGTGATAGACGATCCAAATCGACTAACTTACAAGTCCTTTCTGAGGAAGAAAAGTTCGTAAAGCTCTTTGTTGGACAAAGTAGGCTTGCCAAACAGTCTATTGAATGTCCAGTTAGACAGTTGTAGGTTACTGAAATACACAAAACAAAAAGGGGGTTCACAAGTCTGAAGACCCATTGGAGGTTTGGAAATTAGACTTGAGGTGGCGAACCAAAATTGATTGCATAATTAAACCTTTTCGATTGGATCGAAATGACATGTATTTAGTGGGAGCTCTTGGGCATCTAGTTGAGAATAGGATTTCCAATGAAACACTTGTTGAAGGACAATGTTTGGACGATCTTTGATAAAGGGAAAGATTGAGCCTCGTTGGACTGAGGTTGATTGAAGTTTCACCAAATTACCTTGGCCCGTCTAGACATGGACTTGAAAAGTTGCCAAGTTGAGGAATGTGGCATTTTCTATAGTCACGTCCTAGTGTACCATACTGAATATGGTTTGGCAACCCTGTGGTCTGACAAAGTCCTTGAGTATGTGGGATGGTCCTGCATACGTCAAGGGACTAGTGGGAGACATACTAGACTCGGTGTCTGATTTGTACAGGTTTATGACAGAATAATACAAATGTTGCTTGTAATTGTACTTCTTACTTCACTGATCATATTCCAGTCCTTTTTTAGAACAACCTAAATACCTAGAGGTACGAGTGATTCTGGGTGAGATTGGTAGAATTGAATGATGTCGAGAGCAATGTTGGACATCGTGGTCGTATTTATGGTAAGGAGCCATGGAACATAATTGGAATAACCGTTTTGACGAACTCATACGGGGTATGGCTCGGTCAGTAACTACCTTAAGGATCAGTGAGAGTGAAAGTTGTGTTTCGAGTGTTTAGTGTGTAATGTCTTGTTCATTGTGGATGAGTTTAAGACATTAGGAAACACTAAAACACAATCGTTACTCATAAAAATCTCCTTAATTTTTTATTGGGTTCCCATAGATATATCGAGAATTAAGTTGTTCAAGACTTAGTCGTCGTAGACTGATGAGGAAGCCCAAGATATATATAGACGATTAAGCTATTCAAGACCCAGTCACAGGTAGATTGATGAGAAAGCTTAGATGTTATAAATAAAGCGTTAAGTTGTTCAAGACTTAGTCATGGTAGACTGTTGAGAAAGCTTAGACGTTTGAACCCCACGTTTGGCTCTAGACAAACATAAAGATGTTGGTCAGTACAAGGACCTGATGTTGAGTATGCTTTGGGCATGACACAACGGTTATTGAGAGTGTCTAGGAGGCAGAAGATAGCAGTCAAGACTAATCCTTAGTACCTGAATAAGCACTAAAGATGTGTTGCACCATTTTGTGGAAAATTGTTTCTAGAAGGCTAAAGCGATACTAGCTTCCAAAATGTTGTGAAAACGGCCAATCTCATAAGGTATACAAATTCAGGTTGAATGATGAATGTGGTGGCTTTAAAGGATTTCAAGCGGGATACCACGAGATTTTCACCATGAAAATTGAATGCATGATGACATTGAAAGTCATCGTTGGATAGTGGTAATGGATCAAAACCACGTCCATGAGATGGACGTGGTGCCTAGCACGGCCGAGCCAGTAGTCGCGTAGGTGGCAGACAACTTGGTTGTGGCAGAAGGATCGCCTGAGATCTCATCACAGGATCCACGAAAAATTCTTAAACAACCACCATCTGCAGGCAGCAATGATAGGACGAGGTAACACGGTTAGACTGCATTACCTTGACAAAAAATATATTAGACTCACGAGACCTCAATCGGTATCGTAGATTATTCATGCTCAGATGGTTCTAAGCAAGGTGGGTAATTGGCTTGATGGTCAAGTGGGAGATTGTTGGAATGGGTGACCAGAAAGTCAATTTGGTTGGTTATTCTGGGAACCATTCGTCTATCTTTGATCAAAAGTAATATTATGTTGATGAATGTACTAAGAATTCATCAATGTTTTGTTTTGCTTACTACTATTATTGAATGGGGTTTCTATATCACAACAAATGCCCACAGACCGTATGGTTAAACCCAGGAGTTAGGTTGTGCATAGGTTGGCAACTTTGAGACCAACTCCTAAGGATAGGTCTGAAATGTTCCAAGTCGAGGACCTCGAGACTGGCATCGAGTGTACTACAGAGACTTGCACCAAGTATTGCAACTGTGATTCATCGGCAGGAGACGTAGGTTGTGTGCACAATTTTAGTGGTTGGTTGGCAAGGTAGTCGACTGACTACACTGACTCGCGAAAATCGTCATATGAAAGTCATGCGGGCTTGGTCGGCATAACTGGAACAACTAGTTCCGATAGTTGGAATTAGTTCTCGAACTTGAGGAATCATGGTTGTCACTTGCATACGAAAACTGTGGCTTGGACCTAGCAAGTGGTGATCATATCGTGAGGTATGGTCATCATAAGCTTCGTTGAGTACAGTCAGAGTATGTAGCAAGGACGATGAATTCCAAGATAGAATCTGTCCTTTATGAAGATTATGACAGCGAGGTCTCCTATGCGCTCTTCAATGCTTTGGACTCTTAAAGTCCATAGCTATAGTATTTGATCAAGTGGGAAAGGATGCCCTAATGTTGATTAAAAGAGTTAAACTTGTCTCAAGCTTGAAGAATACATTCCTAGTCAAGGATGGGAACCGACGCCCAGTGCCATGCCCTAGACTAAGGCCGGGAGACGGTCAACAATAGGACCGTACTGTATGGAACTCGGGGCCTAAATGTTCTCATCACTTATTCACCTAATCTCTAGTGTCATGGGCCGTTGCTAAACAACCACCCATGGTAACGGGCGATTTTCGGTTATGGGTGTTAGAACAGGTGACCAGAAAGTCAATGGTATTGGTTGTTCTGAGAACCATTCGTCAATCTGTGAACGAGTAATATTATGTTAATGAATGTAGTAAGGATTCATAGGCATGAGTTTGTTGTACTTACTGCTTGCATCATTACGATGTCACAACAAACACCCACAGACTGAAATAACATTTCGGGAAATTGGAACTACGCTTGGAGGTAGGTTCATGAAATCAATTTCGCCGAATTGGTCTGAAATACTCCAAGTCAAAGGAATCTCAAGACAGGGCATCGAGAATCCATTTGAGACTTGCACTAAAAATCTGTTGTCGTGTTTCATCGACGGGTGACGAGGATCGTCTAAGCAGTGTTAGTGGGTCGGCCTGCTGGGGAGCGGCCGACTGAGGTGACTCGCGGGAATCGTCAAATGGAAGCCACTCGGGCTTGGTCGGTATGACTCGTATTCCTGGTTCCGATAGTACGGGATTAGTCCTCGGACTTGAGGATCACGGCAGTCCCCTACATACTAAGGTTGTATCTTGGATATGGTGAAATTTGACCGGTTACATTACATGGTCATCATAAGCCTCGTCCAGTGCAGTTGGAGTATGTAAGAATGGTGAATTCCAAGATAGGATCTGTCCCCTGTCAAAGGATATGACAGCAAGATCTCCTATGCGCTCGGAGATGGTTTAGACTCACAAAGTCTATGGCCATAGCACTTGATGTAGTGGGAAAGGATTTCCTACGTCGAGTTAAACCTATCTCGAGCATTATGCATAGTTGCCTACTCAAGGATGGGAACCGACCCCTAGACTAAAGGCCGGGAGACAAGCGACAGTAGGACCGTACCCGTACGTATCGAGCGTTAGTAGGACCGCACCTGCGTATAACTCGGAGCCTAAATGTTCACACCACATATTCACCTAGTCTCTAGTGCCATGGACAGCTGCTAGATGGCCACCCATGGTAACGGACTACTTTGGTTATGAAATAACAAGAAGTAGGTCCAAGTCTAGCTGAAAGGTGAACCTAAAGAGTCACACCCGCTACACCAAATGAAAGGGAATTAATTTGGAATTAATACCGGGAGAAGGTTTAATTTAATGGAATTAAATTATACTTCTTGGAGATTCAAGCCTCGATGAATTATTTGGAATAATCGGGCTTGAGTTCATAAATTAGATTTATGAATTTTATAAAGCATGGGCTTTCCTTTTAATTAGATTAAAAGGGAGAATTAATTAAATAGTGGGCTTGGTATATTAAATAGGAATTAATAAAAATCCATGGGACTATTTAATTTAGAATTAAATAATCCCATTCTATGGAATTAATTAATTGGCTTGGTATATTAAATAGAATTTAATATAAAGTCCATGGGACTATTTAATTTAGAATTAAATAAGTCCTTTCCATTAATTAATTAATGGGCTTGGTATATTAAATATGATTTAAATATAAAGTCCATGGGAATATTTAATTTAGAATTAAATAGGCCCATTCCATAAAGCCCATCAAAATGGATGGACAAGATTTGACCTAGAGAATGATGAGATGAAGGGCCATGATTAATTTGACTTAATCAAAGCCTAACTTGACTAGGATTTGACTAGGTCAAAATCCTAGTCAAAGTGTGTCTCTTTGGAAGAGTTTGAGAAGGAATAGGAAATTTCATCTTCTATAAATACTCAAAAACACACACTCACACCTACTAATCTCTACAACTCTCATCTCTCAATTCTCCCTCAAGATTTCGTCCATCCCTATTTCACTCTCCAAGAATACTACTTCGTTCTTCTTGATTTATTCAAGTTAAGAACATAAGAGACATTGATTGCGTTAATTCATAGCGTGTATCGATATCTCTTCTCCCCAAATAATTTCTTGCTAGCACAAGGGTTGTTTGTTTTCCGGTGGAGCGAGTGAGATGATTTAGAGGGTCTCTTCTTTGAGATCTTGGTGCAAAATCGGGAACAATGCATGTAGCCGAAACGAAGACAAAACTACAAACGGGTAGGTTCTTTAATTTTGTTTTTTTCCGATTTCAATTCTATGGCCTCCATGTTGTGTTTTATTTGAACATGAGATACACCGAACGCCCGGGAGAATCAAGGGCACACCCCTTGATTCGTTTATGTATGTTATGCATAATTTCAATTCCATTTAATTATGTTTTGCAATTTTATTATGCAATCTTCCGCACTTTCGCTATTGGCGATAATCTCCCGGGCCGATCCACACAATCTTTCAATGGTATCAGAGCCCGGTTCGGTGTACAGGCCTAGAATTCTATATGCTATGTGCGTTTAAGCATGATAAACATGTTTTAATTTACGTTTATATAGCATGTTTATCGTAGATATTTATTGGCGTTTAATTTTGCATAGGATTTTGGATCTTGGTTTTCTTGAATGTGTTAATACATGTTCTAAGGGTTGAATTTATCTTGTGGTTCAGAAAATAGCATGAAACAGTCGAAAAAGAGTGAAAAACGGCAAACCGGCAGCAGCAGCACGCTGGCCGCGTCGCGGCCGCGCGCGCGCAAGCGCTAGGCGCAGGCGCGCGCTGGGCGCGCAGGCAGAGGAGCCTGCGCGCGCGCGCCTGGGCGGCCGGCTGTGTCGTTTTTCGTTTCTCTCCCATTTTTGGCTCGTTTTACAAAATTGTTTTTACTGAATTATTTTATGATATTTTCTGCATTATTCTGAACCCGTTGACTTAGAATATTTATTTTTGAGATTTGGAATTTCCTAAAATAAATATTGCTTGGTTGATGAGGAAAGGGTTTCCTAATAAGATTTAATTTTTGCAATGGTTGCACCAATGATCAAAATTCATATGTGAAGTTTCGCAATAATTTCTGCGTTTTATGATGTTGGACATCATGGTTATTTTATGGTTTGAGCATGAGTAGATCTTAACATGTATTAATATTGTACAAATATTGGATTTTGGGATTCTTGAATATATGGGCATATTCTTGAGTTGTTGGTTTTTGTGTTTAGAAAATTAATTGCATTAAAACACTTAAACATGAAAAACGGTGGTGGTCGGCTAGGAGGCCGTGCAGCAGGCGGCAGGCGCGCGCAGGCGCACGTCCCGTGCAGGCTGCGCGCTTAGCCGGCGTGCTAGACCGTTTTTTCAGTTTTTTTCGTTGTTTTCGTGCGTTTTCAGAAAATTTGATTTTTCTGTATAATTCTGGGAATTTTTCTGAATTAATTAACTTGGGGAATTTTAATTTTGGTTGAGATTTTATATTTCATAGAATTAATATTGCCTTGTTAATTATGGAAAGGTTTTTCCTACAAAAATCGTTGTGCATAGGTTGCACTATTATCCAATGTTTGGTGTGAATATTTTACATGTAGTTTCTACATTTATTTTATGGTATGGGATATCATGGATGTTTGCATAGCATGTTTTACATGAGATATGTATTTGTGCTATTTGAGTTAATTGGATCGACAAAGGATGTCACAAAGCCCCTAGACCGCATGTATGGTTTATTTACATTTATTTGTTGGGTTGTGGCCTGTGTTCCTCTTTATTTTCCTCTCTCCCTCTTCTAGTTGCCTTGGAATAATAAGGCTTTCCTCTCTCCCTCCTAATGTACTCCCCCCAAATGTTTAATTGAGGTTTCTTATTTTATGATGTAATGAGAGTAGAATTAGTGGTGAGGTTTTATTTTTTGTAAATAAAAGCTGCAAGAGAAGATAAGCCCAATGTGTTGGAGGCCCATGGAGGTTGCCATCAGATGGCCCACGGAGGATCCATGGAGAAGAAGCCCAGTGTAGGCCCACGGTGGAGAGCCCAAGAAGATAAAGAGGACTTACAAGGCCCATTGCATGTAATGGGTTATTAAAACTTGTAATAGCATAGGCCTACCCTTAGATTGACCATAGATCCACTGCGGGCTTAGTGGGTCGCATAGGTTTGGGCTTGTGATCATCCTACAGGGGCGTGCTAGGCTTTTATTTTGCATGCGATGCGTATTATATGCTTATGATTATTCTATATGCTTTATGTATGGTTACATTCACGCTTAGAATATTTCTGCCATAACACATGCAATGAAATACTTAATATGTGATGAGGTCTCGTTCTATCAAAACTCTCACTTGGTTAAACCAAGTTAAATATAGACCCTTAATAAATGGACTAGGACTCTGGGAGTCTGTCCAAGCCTTCCATCCATGGCAAAAGTGAGGAAGATCTTTTAGGTCGATAGTGTGGTCTCACGAGTCGTGGCACGACTATCGTGCTTGAAAGAAGCTGCACTTTGTCATGAACGAAGAGTAGACTGCTGTAAACCTGTCTCACGAGTCGTGGAGGTAGCAGTGGGTCTATGAATCGGTTGATTGGGTCGGGTCTAACGCCCGAATAACGTAATTCGCTTGGAGTCCTCGGATCACGTGAAAGGGTGAGGCAATTATCTTTGGAATCTCGTGGAACGAGAATGGTATGGAATACCTCCCACGGGTTCTTTTCCCATGCGAATCGTAAAAGCGGTGGTATGGGGGAGATCGCTGTGGATCCCGAGCCCACTAGGAAAGGATTTCCCGAAAACAACGTTTGAGAGTGCCGTGTTTCCTAGAAATAGTGGGAGAGGTTAAGGACTGAAGACCGAGACTTAACCCAAAATATTACTTCATTCTACTTATTATTTTTCTGTTTTATATATTTGTGAATGTCTAAGAATCCACCAAACACATTACTAAGAGGCTTACTAAAAGGGAACCAATTACACGAATTGACTGCAAAATCTTAAGATGGTCTTAGATTTCCAGAACCTTAACTTACATAACTGGATGAGGACGTTCCTCAGCCCTTGCAGAGGGGTCGACAACTAAAGCAACGCTTGGCATTTAAAAGTTGAAGTATGGACCACCGGCAAGTAGGATATAAGATGTTGGCTCAAACTATCTTCATTTGCATCATGTCTATATGGTCCTGGAGCCAGCATGTGGGGTAAAATGCAACGAAGGCATGTTTGGAGCTAAGATGACGGAAGGGATGTCGGTACAAAGAACATGGAGTGATGATGCAATCCCTAGTGGAGAAGCCCAAAAGACCTCCACGTCAGTCTTGAAAAAGAGACGTACATTGACATGATCTTCAGTCTCTTCCTCCCTCCTACGAACCATTAATTATCAACATGAACGAGCTTAGAAAAGATCTTCGTAGGTTGATAATTATGTTGGTCTAGTACGAGGCAACGATTGCAAAATCTGCAACCGTCGGTACTTTGGTTAGTAGGAGAGACTTCAACCTCCATACGAAAGGCAAAGGTGCCAGAACGCCTAAAACGAAGAAGGGAAAGGTGACATCAACTATTATGCACTTCAAGTGTTGTTCCTTTTACAACACAAGGTGGAGGTAAAGGAAAGAGCAAAATGTGCAGCAGTCAAGTTCATAGATTCTAAGAACGTAAGCATTCACTGTCGTAAAAGAGGGCCATTGGAAAAGGGAGCATTCTAAACTCCTCTCCAATGTAGGTAAAAATTTGACATTTGAGTATTGACAATCAACTTTACCCTGAATTTACCAGGGGTAATTTGATAACGTTCCTGTCACTAATCTGCGGGTGGTTTGCAGAGAAGTGAATAAGGACTTAAAAGCCAAGAACAGTTTCTAGGATTCAACAATGACAAGGTCCATTGGTGAAAAGGACTAGAAAACATGTTAGGCCTATAATTCGTGATCATGTTAGGATAGTTTATAGGAATTATGCATTCTAGCATGATCAAAAGTATGTCTCTTTGTTGGACAAAGGTTTTATTTCATACATATTTGATTCAACGAAATTAATGAATATTGATTATGTTTGCTAGTGTTTGTACGTAAATTCCTAAAATACCATCCCATAAAAAAGGTTTATGGGATACTCAAATTCAAATTATCTAAATGATTAATTAAGACTAACTTACAGATTTTGGCATCTGCAACAGCTAGGACATTTCCTCTTTATTAAAAGATAAGTAAATTGGAAAGTTCGATGAATCTAGAAATAGACGATTCGAATCGACTAAATTACAAAGTCTTTTATGAAGAAGAAAGCCCCAAAGCCCTTTGTTGGACGAAGTAGGCTTGCCAAATAATCTATGTGAAGGGATCCAATAAGACAACTTGTAGGTTACTAATACACAAGACCATAAGAGGGTTCAAAAGTCTAAAAGTCCCATAGGAGGAATGGGAATTAGACTTTGAGTGGTGAACCATAAATGGTCGCAAAATTAACCTGTTTCGATAGGATCGAAAAAGGCCGTGTAGTGGGAGCTCTTGAGCATCCAAGTTGAGAATGGAATTCTCAATGAAACATTTCATGTAAAGGCCAAGTATGACGGTCTCTGATAAAAGAACGATCGAATCTCGTTAGACGAAGATCGATCGAAGTTCGCCCAATTACCTTAGCCCCTGTAGACGTAAACTCAAAATTACCAACGTAAGGAACGTTGGCACTTTGCTAGGAGTCACGCACAAGGAGCCATGGTTTGGCAAGCCTGTGTGCCGACAAAGTCCATTTCAGCATGTAGAAGGATCGTACATACGTCAAGGGACTAGTGGGAGACAAATTAGACTCGGTGTCTAATTTGTACAAGTTTACGACAGAATAATACTACGTGCTTAGAAATTGCATTTCTTAAATTGATCATATTCCAAGTCCCCTTAAGAACGAAAACCCGAATGTCGTAAGAAGTACGAGTGATCGGGATATGTTTCGGTCAAATTTGGAATAGTAATCCAAATGACCTGCGGAACGTGATGTTGACATCATAGTAGGATTTATGGAGAGGAGCCATAGAATCCACTTTAGGAAATTCAAACAAGGTTTGAAACACCGCATAACTGGAATATTCGTTTGACGAGCTCATACGGAGCATGACTCGGTCTTAAACGACGTAGGTGATCAGTGGGAGTAGAAATGGTGTTCCATGTGTTAAGTGTGTAATGTCCTTGATTCATGGATGAATTCAAGACATTAGGAATCAACTAAAACACAACTGATAACTCACGAAAATTCTCCATGACATTTTAAGGGTTCCCACATACATATCATGAATTGAGAATTTCTTTGGAAGGCTAAAGCGATACTAGCTTCCAGAGAATAAGTGAAAACTAATTAGTCCCAAAGGTATGCACAGTCAGGCCCAATGACGAGTGCATTGAATAGTGGTCACTGATGAAGACTGCGTCCAGAGGATGGACGTGGCGCCTAGCACGACCAAGCAATGTTCGCCTATATGGCAGGCAACTTGCTATGGGAGTATTGACACGAGATCTCATCACAAGATCCACGAAAATATTCTTAGACAACCACCATCTCTAGGAAGCAATGGTGGATAGAGGTAACACGGTTAGACCGTATTGCTTCTCAAGGAAATATAAGTGGACTCACAATACCTTAGTCGGTATCGTAGATTACTCATACTCAGAGGATTCTGAACAAAGTGGGTAATTGACTTATTGGTCAAGTAGGAGATTGTTAGAACAGGTGACCAGAAAGTCAATGGTATTGGCTGTTATGAGAACCATTCGTCAATCTGTGAACGAGTAATATTATGTTAATGAATGTAGTAAGGATTTATAGGCATGAGTTTGTTGTACTTACTGCTTGCATCATTACGATGTCACAACAAATGCCCACAGACTGAAATAAACATTTTGGGAAATTGGAACTACGCTTGGAGGTAGGTTCATGAAATCAGTTTCGCTGAATCGGTCTGAAATACTCCAAGTCAAAGGAATCTCGAGACAGGGCATCGAGAATCCATTTGAGACTTGCACTAAAAATCTGCTGTCGTGTTTCATCGACGGGTGACGATGATCGTCTAAGCAGTGTTAGTGGGTCGGCCTGCTGGGGAGCGGCCGACTAAGGTGACTCGCAGGAATCATCATATGGAAGGCACTCGGGCTTGGTCGGTATGACTCGTATTCCCGTTCCGATAGTACGGGATTAGTCCTCGGACTTGAGGATCACGGCAGTCCCCTACATACTAAGTTGTATCTTGGATATGGTAAAATTTGACCGGTTACATTACATGGTCATCATAAGCCTCGTCCAGTGCAGTTGGAGTATGTAAGAACGGTGAATTCCAAGATAGGATCTGTCCCCTGTCAAAGGATATGACAGCAAGAACTCCTATGAACTCGGAGATGGTTTAGACTCACAAAGTCTATGGCCATAGCACTTGATGTAGTGGGAAAGGATTTCCTACGTCAAGTTAAACCTATCTCGAGCATTATGCATAGTTGCCTAGTCAAGGATGGAACCCAACCCCTAGACTAAAGGCCGGGAGACAGGCGACAGTAGGACCGTACCCGTACGTATCGAGCGTCGGTAGGACCGCACCTGCGTATAACTCGACCCTAAATGTTGACACCACATATTCACCTAGTCTCTAGTGCCATGGACCGTTGCTAGATGGCCACCCATGGTAACGGACTACTTTGGTTATGAAATAACAAGAAGTAGGTCCAAGTCTAGCTGAAAAGTGAACCTAAAGAGTCACACCCGCTACACCAAATGAAAGGGAATTAATTTGAAATTAATTCCGGGAGATGGTTTAATTTAATGGAATTAAATTATACTTCTTGGAGATTCAAGCCTCGATGAATTATTTGGAATAATCAGGCTTGAGTTCATAAATTAGATTTATGAATTTTATAAAGCATGGGCTTTCCTTTTAATTAGATTAAAAGGGAGAATTAATTAATTAGTGGGCTTGGTATATTAAATAGGATTTAATATAAAATCCATGGGACTATTTAATTTAGAAATAAATAATCCCATTCTATGGAATTAATTAATGGATTTGGTATATTAAATAGGATTTAATATAAAGTCCATGGGACTATTTAATTTAGAATTAAATAAGTCCTTTCCATTAATTAATTAATGGGCTTAGTATATTAAATACGATTTAATATAAAGTCCATGGGAATATTTAATTTAGAATTAAATAGGCCCATTCCATAAAGCCCATCAAAATGGATGGACAAGATTTGATCTAGAGAATGATGAGATGAAGGGCCATGATTAATTTGACTTAATCAAAGCCTAATTTGACTAGGATTTTTACATAGTGTGTCTCTTTGGAAGAGTTTGAGAACGAATAGGAAATTCCATCTTCTATAAATACTCAAAAACACACACTCACACCTACTAATCTCTACAACTCTCATCTCTCAATTCTCCTCAAGATTTCGTCCATCCCTATTTCACTCTCCAAGAATACTACTTCGTTCTTCTTGATTTATTCAGTTAAGAACATAAGAGACATTGATTGCGTTAATTCATAGCGTGTATCGATATCTCTTCTCCCCAAATAATTTCTTGCTAGCACAAAGGTTGTTTGCTTTTCCGGTGGAGCGAGTGAGATGATTTAGAGGGTCTCTTCTTTGAGATCTTGGTGCAAAACGGGGAACAATGCATGTAGCCGAAACAAAGACAAAACTACAACCGGGTAGGTTCTTTAATTTCGTTTTTCCGGTTTCAATTCTATGGCCTCCATGTTGTGTTTTATTGAACATGAGATACACCGAACGCCGGGAGAATCAAGGGCACACCCCTTGATTCGTTTATGTATGTTATGCATAATTTAAATTTCATTGAATTATGTTTTGCAATTTTATTATGCAATCTTTTCGCGCTTTCACTATTCGCGTTAATCTCCCGGGCCGATCCACACAATCTTTCAATGGGATATCAAAAATAATTATTAAATTTTAATTAATTGTGTTGGGGACACACGTCCAAGTCTAGCTGGGGAGAACCTAAAGAGTCACACACAGTCCACTGGATGTGGAAGGGAATTAATTCTGGAAGAAGGATTAATGTAATGGGATTAAATTAATCTTGGAGAGCATAAATGATTAGATCATTTATGCAAATAATCCATGGGATGGATTTCCCAAATTTTTAATTAATGTATTAATATAATTTTGGGTTTTGGCCTTTATGAATTGATAGGATTAATTTATTGGCCTTAATATATAAATTGAATTTATAAATTAAAGAGACTGGGCTTGAACCCTTTTAATCTATATTCTATATCTATATCTATATAAAAGCACCAATCTCCCTAATGATTTCTTCTTTTTTTGATTTGTCTAAATTAACTTTATCATATTAATTTTTCATAGGGGTGATTATGTAAAATCATGGCTTATTAATCCACATTAAATACTTTCACATTATAGTATTTACTCTTGCTAATTATTATTTTCACATTATAGTATTTACTCTTATTAAGTGCTGTTTACATGTTTATATCGAAACTTAATTCATTTTCTTATAGAGTGAAAAAAAAATACCTCATAAGAATAGAAAAATACTACAAAATAAAAATAAAAATAAAAAACTAAAAGAACTTGCGTAAATTGATTTCATTTTCTCCTGAAAATGTGAGGAAACGATAATTGAGAGTACGTCAAGAGATGATTATAGGCACTCAATTGTGCTCAGTGCCTCGAGTATAATCTTAATTTTTTTATGTTAAATTTCTTGATACTTAAAAATGTCATATTGTATCTTTTTCTAGCACAATACTCCTTCTCTATGCCTTTTGATCGTCTGTGATTTTTTTTCATCACATATAGCTAGGGATGAAAAAATAAGCATCAAATAATTAACTATAAAATTTAAAAAATTCTATATGATGGTAAAAACTAGAAAGTAAAATGCAAATAAATAGGCCCCTTCCCTTCTCTTTTGGATGAATGGGGTGCTTTAGAAGGCGCTTTCCGATCTACGGTCCCTCGGAGCGAAGGGTTAGGCAGGTAGTATGGGCCCTCTGACTTCCAGCTATGTGCTGTGCGGCTCCCGCGAAGCGAATGAAGGGAAGCTCGAAGAGCTTACGGGTGAGCTTACGCTTACTCTCAGCCTCTTTGATTGGTAGGCGGGGGGCTAAGCCCCCTACTTAAGATTCAATTCATAAGGCTAATTTGATCTTGTCGTGACGCTTTGGTTAGGCCGACTACTATAGGCTAGCTACTTCTAGCTTCTATAGTGGCCCTTCCACTTTGGCGTAGTTTTAGTTTGTATTGGTACTGAATGAACATATCAAACAAAGGCCTGTGGAGTATATTACTCCTGACGGCATAGATACTGTGTAGAGCGTCCTGCATGAACCAAGGCCTGTGGGTTAGGTTCGGTTCAGTCCATGCGTCGGCCAGGTCGGACATGAAGAAGTAGGGACAGCTGATCGACGCGACGATGGCTCCATACGGGAAAACCGAAGGCGCTTGTTCGCTAAAGAAATCATGATTGAGCATAGATTAGGAAGGAATAAGCTATTTTAAAAGGAGGCAGGATAGAAAGTATATAGTCTAGCTAAAGGGAGAAGGAAGGACAGGGGTTAGTACTAGCGATAAATTTCCTGTGGGATTCATTCGCGCGCGCGTAACACCATCGATTCATTTATCGTTCCTGCCTGCCAACTAGGCAGTCAGTCACTGGCTTTGCTTTAGCTACAATTCTAAAACAGAAGTCATACCGAGCTGCAATTCCTCGCTGACTACCGTTCACCACTCTTGGTGGTTAGCTCCCCCGCTCCTGCCCTCCGACTAGGAGGTCAGTCGCAGCTAGAATGTGTATGTGGTGCAGATGACTCTTGGTTGGAAGACGATTATGGGCACAGAGCCATAGGAAGTATTTGAGTTTGTTGAGAGTGGGGGTGGCCTGCGCGGTTCAGTCCATGCGTCGGCCGGGTCGGACATGAAGAAGTAGGGACAGCTGATCGACGCGACGATGGCTCCATACGGGAAAACCGAAGGCGCTTGTTCGCTAAAGAAATCATGATTGAGCATAGATTAGGAAGGAATAAGCTATTTTAAAAGGAGGCAGGATAGAAAGTATATCTTGACTTCTTTGTTCCGTCGTTGACCCATGATCAATGGCTGGACCATGCTCTTGCCTTTAGGCCCCCCACTACCAACCTCTTAATGTCGGGATATCCGGCGCTTAAGGCAACTTCCTAACTCAATCGGTTTTTTGAAGCGAATCAAGCTCCTTCCCGGAGTCTAGCTAAAGGGAGAAGGAAGGACAGGGGTTAGTACTAGCGATAAATTTCCTGTGGGATTCATTCGCGCGCGCGTAACACCATCGATTCATTTCGAAGAAAAAGAAAGGAAGGAAAAAATAGAAGTTAGTAATTTGAAATCCAACTCTAAAAGATCAAAATCAATAAAGTAATAATAAATCAAAGCAAAGCCATAGTAAATAATAAGTAAGACAATGATTTCGAAACTCTATTTCAACCCGAAGGACGGTATTTTCAGTTAAAGATCTTGTATTCTTGCCCTAGAACCGCATTTTCCTACTCTACCCCCATGCCTCTATTAGTAATATTCATTTAATCAAGCTTTGACCGACCCTGGGGACTTAAAAGCCTCCGCAAGAGGAGGCGAGAGCTTATTCGAAGAAGAAGCTCGAAGCTGACATCTTTAAGGGGACAAGGAGCTAACCGAGCCTTATCCCATTCCTTCATTTAAACGTGAACGGTCGTACTCGCGGGGCGCCCCCAGGCTCAAGTCCTATCTTTAAACCACGTTGACGTAGCGACGCCTATATCAAAAGAATATACGATGAAATTGGGTGAGGGAATCGGAAAGGGGCTCATAAACCGGGCTTTTGGGCACACGGAAAAGGGGAAGTGGATAGAGGGTGCTTCTCAGCTAGAGTTGGGGGTGGGGTCGCTATAGTGGCTAGGGTGAGTCTTCCTACACGGCTGGCCGCCCGGTTCTAGACAAAGCTGCGGGGGTTACCACCACATCCTTTCCCGATAGACTCGAAGCTACCATTCTATTTGCATAAGTGATAGTCGAGATCACCTTAGCTCGAACTTGCTCAAAGTAAGGATTGCAAGCGGAAAACCATCCCCAAAAGGGACAAGGCGTCCGTAGGTGGTATGCGGGAATCCAAATGATGAACAAGTTCCTAGTCCTTTAATGGGAAGCAAAGGCAACGAGACGGCGGCTATTGCTCTACAAAAGTCTAAAAGGAAAGTCCAAATCAACGCATAACTCTTCGGGGGATAAAAGTAGAACAACTATGGCCTAACGAGGCACCCAGAAATGGACTAGCGCGAGGGTTGAACATAGTTAGAGAGAGCGATCAAGCTATTGATTTGGTAGTGGTCTACAAAGGCCTCTACATACAGGGGTCGGGTACGGGGATAGCGAATGTAAAGTAAAAATCATTCTGAGTGAAGGTAATTGGTTGGGGATAAAATATCCAAATCAACGCATAACTCTTCGGGGGATAAAGTAGAACAACTATGGCCTAACGTGGCACCAGTTCTTTCTCTTCTCTCTTTTTTCAAAGTCACGATCAGAAAGGTTTCAATCCGGGCATTTTTTAGGAGCCTTTAGAAAGATAAAATCATAGGAAATAGTTGTTCTTAAAGGTAGCTGCCTTGAGGCTCTACCTTTAATCAAGCTTTTGACCGACCCTGGGGACTTAAAAGCCTCCGCAAGAGGAGGCGAGAGCTTATTCGAAGAAGAAGCTCGAAGCTGACATCTTAAGGGGACAAGGAGCTAACCGAGCCGACCATTCCTGAGTTTAGATATCAAGAAAGCAATGACTCATGCCCTCAGGCTTGGCCTTGGGTGATTAACAATCACTGTTCTTACCATATCATGGGTAGTTGGGTCGGAATCCGTGTGATGGTTATATCCATTTCATGTCAAAAGAGATTCTTTATTTGTACATTGAGCCATTCCTCAATGAGTCCGGTAGGATTGTTCCTCTTTAAACAAAGGCCAAATGAGGGCTCTTCCCTCTGCTAGGTTTGCTTTGAGGTAACCGCTCGTCTTGATGCTGGCAGTCAAGAAGGCAAAGATCATCCGATACTCTGACTTCTCCTAGTGGATCACTGTTATAGGCATCTATCCACTTTGACTATAGCTATGGCTATCTTCACTCACTCCTTTATCGGTAAGTCTCATCTTGTGTGTTGGACGAAGTGACAATAGTCACATTGAACCCTCGAATATGTTCGAAGATCTCGAAATGATCTTCCAGTTCTGGGGAGAATTCGCAAAACTCCGTTTCCATCGAGAATTGAATAGAGTTTTCCCGTATTTCGACCGGAGAATCTAATAGAGACATTCCACAGGCCTTGGTTCATGCAGGACGCTCTACACAGTATCTATGCCGTCAGGAGTAATATACTCCACAGGGCGTGGAACCCTCTTCATATCATAGTCTTCGGTCCTTCAGTAGCTTGATCGCTCTCTCTACCCGGAAGCCCAAAAAGCGTGAGGGGAGCTGGCATAGTTGAGATGATGCTGTTACTCTCCCAACCAAAGAGAGACGGGAGAGCGACTGACCTCTAAGTGGTTCGACTGACGGGGGAGAAAGAGACATTCATCTGTATTGTCAGAACAGATCAACGAAGGTATATACCGTGCCACCGGGGGTGACGAGAGCGCGTCGTACTGTGTGGAGGAAGGCAAGATAGCTCTACCATGCCATCCAGTCGAGCCCCAACCCTCAACCCGCACTCAAGAATGCTCATATATAGGAAGCACCCATGTTTTTCTTTGGCTATACAGACAGTAGTTATAAGCAACTATACGTAAGCCGATTTCGCACATCACATAACCGAAAGAGGTCGGAATTCGTGTAACTCAGGAAATGGGACAAAACCATTTTGGAATGAAGTGGGACTTCCTTCTGTTTGAAAGAACTTCCTTATGTCTTATGTTAACAAAGTGGGAGCCGAGTGCTTCGTTTGATGGAAGCACGAGGTGAGCTGCAATACTTTATTCTCTTCCTCTATAAACCGAAAACCAATTTGACGATAGGATCCATCGAAAGAAATGAGATTATCGCGGATATAACACATTCAAATTCAAAAATTATCCTGATGTAGAGGCAATCCATTCAGCCGTCACGTCAGCCGAGAAGACGGACTTGCTGGTATTGTCAAATAGAGTATAGAAGACTTCTTCCGCTCTAGTGGCGGGTTTCTCTTTTCATTAAGTAGCCCCTCATTCACCTCGTACACTGAGTCAAGCAACTTCTTCTTTTCTGTCATGAAGACATCCCGCTACTTTGCTCAGTAATCACTAATAGGCCGAGTGATAAGCTACAAGTCCTTTCATCAAGGAATGGAATCCGCAACTACTGAATCTATAGAAGGGCGCAGGACACTGCTAAAAGAGAAGGCGCAAAGACCAATCCTCCTGCCGATTCGAAGGGGTCTGGCTTGTATAGTTGAAGGAGAAGCAATTCAATAGGTAGAGTCGCAATTGCTTCGCTAGCTCTTAGAGAAGACAGAGCGGGGAATGTCTTATGTTGAAGTGTTGAAGAATGCCTTGTTGTCGGACTAGGAAAAAGCGCTGCTATTTCCGCTATTGGAGGAAAGCATCTCTTTTTCTTTCGAGAGGGGCATAGTTTCGTAGCCAAGTGAAAGACGTGCCAACTTCTCCTACTCTTTCTTAAGCGCTGGTTCTGCTTTCACTAAAGGGCAGACTAGCGGAATAAACGCTTAGATGAATAGTTGCAGTGGGACTTCTTACTTGACTTTCAGCGGGTTTGGAAGACGGACTACTATATAGTCGGGGATGAAGATGAGAGCAAGGAAGGTTAGTTAACGGCCGGCTCCCAACTATAGAAAGGGCTATAGTCGTAGAAGCAAGGGATTCAGATTCAGAATAGGCGGCTAGGCTACTTTAAGCTCCAACCGGTGATTTTCTTTCCGGGTATGAGTTCCGATCAGTTGAAGCCCTTCCTTACTCCCTTTGAGGGCCGCTTTCCGCCAAGTAGGTAGAATAGCCGGCTAAGTGTGAAGCCAAGTCATCGAAGTAAGCTGGGTAAGAATAACCACCTTGCTTCTCTTCTCTTAAAAATTTTCTAGTTGGATGAAAAGAGCGCGCCTAAAAGCAACCTTTTTCTTATATACGATACCACCCCTTGCTTCCGCCAATCCACTTCTACCGAGCATTGACCCGCGAATTCTTTCTACATTTTTATAGGGAAAGCGTGGTGAAGTAAGAAGCAGGAATCCGCGTATCCATCTTCAAGGTTGAGTCCCGTCACGGATCACTTTCTATATCTATCTTTTAGAATAGCAACTTTTTTTCCGCCTTTTAAAATTGTCACCTTCATGAAACACACACCTGGTCGGAGCTGGCGTAAAGCCTTGTTATAGCTAATACAGTGACTCCCGCGGATATAGGCGTTCACCCTAATCTGAATCTCCTAACCGAATTGCTGAATCCGGGGAGTCAACTCTACATGGAGGGTACTCGAATCTTACTTTCATGGAACTGGGGTGTTGGATGATTTCTTCTTTCTTTTTTTCGGGGAAGAAATGTCCATGGGGCTAGGAATCAACTACCGAGAACGAAGATTCGACTGAAAGCAGCCGGAATGGAATAACGAATTGAATAGATGTGGATGGAACTGCCTACGTT